>CM060685.1:56901671-57501671 GCA_030686995.1 Artemisia argyi
CTATAGGCCTTACTTTGCAAAGAATACCCTATCATGTAGCCTTCATCAGCTTTTCCTTCAAACTTTCCTAGATGATCCTTGGTATTGAGAATAGTGACATGACATCCAAAAGGTTTCATAAAACTTAGAGATGGTGTTCTACCAAACAAAAGTTCATAAGGAGTCTTTCTATGAGGTTTAATCACAAGAACCCTGTTCTGTACATAACAAGCAGTACCTACAGCTTCAGCCCAAAATGAAATAGGCAACTTAGAGTCTACTAGCATTGTTCTAGCAACTTCTATAAGAGTTCTATTTTTCCTTTCTGCTACTCCATTTTGCTGTGGGGTTCTAGCTACACTATATTCTTTTTTTATTCCTTTTTCTTTGCAAAAATCATCCATAACTCTATTCTTGAATTCTGTCCCATTGTCACATCTAATTACTTTTACTTTCTTATCAATTTGGTTTTCTATTCCTGTAATGTAGGACTTAAGGATCTCACTTGTTTCATCCTTAGTTCTCAAAAAGAAAACCCAAGAAAATCTGCTGTAATCATCAGTAACTACAAGACAATATTTTTTACCATTCAAGCTATTTACAGATGTAGGACCAAAGAGGTCCATATGAAGCATGTATAAAGCTTGAGAAATTGAGTTATGGGTCTTGGGCTTACAAGAAGCTCTATGTTGTTTGCCTTTTAGACAATCAACACAGGTTTGGTCATTTTGAGAAATCTTTTTGGGTAAACCTCTAACCAAATCATATTTTGCAACTGTATTGATTGTTTTAAAGTTTACATGACCAAGCCTTCTATGCCATAGCATAGATTCATCCAATGAGGCTTTTGCTACTAGACAGGTTAAACTATCTTTAGGAACAATGTTCTTTAAATCAACAATGTACATATTATTCTTTCTAGGAATTTTAAGAAGAATCTGACTTTCATCAGGAATTTTAAAATCAGGAGAAAGTACAATGCATTCAGTGTCAGTAAAAAGAACATTGTTCTTTGTGTCACACATTTGTGAGACACTTAAGAGATTAAACTGTAGTTCTTTCACAAAGTACACATTTTCAAAATCTAATTTACTGGTTTTAATTGTACCTTTACCAGTAATCTTTCCTTTGATTCCTCCCCCAAAGGTAACATATCCTCCATAAAACGATTTGAAGTCTGTGAGGTAAGACATGTTGCCTGTCATGTGCCTTGAACATCCACTATCTACATATCCTTGATCAGCAATATCATTTTCCTGCACATGTATACACATATTAGTTTCCTTGGGGTACCCAAGCCATGACTGACTTGGGTTTGCCTCGTGCATCAATGTAATCAAACCTCTTTTGGACTGTTGATGCACCATTTGATTGGAGTGGTCTCAAAATCCAACATGCTGAGGACTTAACAACATTTTCATTCTTAACACATTTTGTAGTTTTTGGTCTGATAGTACCAAATTTGGCAGTACCATTTGGTCTAGCAGGACCTTTTGGTTTTGGTCTCCAATTTTGTGTTTTAACCACATAATTCCTTTCAATGAGACTTTTCACAACTCTTGGTGTATGTTTGAAAATATTACTTGCACCCTTAGTAGTGAATTTTGGGTAAACAGGCTCATTTGGTCTAACATTATGATTGACTTTTGGTATGTTAGATTTACAAAACCTTTTCTGGGGTTTGTTTTATTTGTTTTATACCTTGATGTACTCCCAGAAACCCAATTGTTACAATAAGCATGAGTATGATTAAAACTACCACAGTAATAGCATGCCTTATTGTACAAAACAAAGTTATCACCAAGTTGGTGTGACTTAAGATTGTTCCAATTTCTCTGACTACCTCTAGGTTTGCTATTACATTTAGCACAACATTCAACTGTTTTTAGAACAACTTTGGTCTTTGTCATACTTTCTACACTTTTAGGACTGGTTGGTCCTACTTTGTTTCCTTTCTTTGAAACAGTCTCTTTTTCATTCTCATCAGATGTCCAATCTTCAATAGATGTATCATCTGAGCTCTTATCAGTGAGCACCTTTTCTTTATAGAGTGAAGTATCACTTGCACTCTCAAAAGGTTCACTATTTTCTATAGGTTTTACATTTTCTATTGGTTTATTAGTGAGTTCATGTAAACCTGATTCAGCAAGATCTATACCTAGGGGACAGGGAATTCCTCTGTAAGGAGGTGGACAAGTGTTGTATCAAATCCTAGATTTGATTTTCTTGTTCATTTGGTTTTCAACTATACTTTTAGTACATGCAGAAGCATTTTCTAATGTTGTAACAGTTAGTTGAATATTATCTTTTGCTTGTTTCACTTTAGCAAACTCAGTTCTTAACAGATTTATTTCAGCATCTTTTAAAAATATGTCTCTATTAAGAATAGCTTTTGTGTCAGAAAAGGTGAGTTCATTCTCTCTAAAGTGAATTATCTGCTTCTAAAGTTTGGCCATACCACACTTATGATTAACTAGGTCTTGATGAGTTTTTCTTTCTTCTACTTTCAGTTCATCATAAAGTTTTCT
The DNA here is from genome assembly GCA_030686995.1 of Artemisia argyi. Taxonomy (NCBI): domain Eukaryota; kingdom Viridiplantae; phylum Streptophyta; class Magnoliopsida; order Asterales; family Asteraceae; genus Artemisia; species Artemisia argyi. The sequence continues at coordinate 56,904,179 of CM060685.1, forward strand.
TAAGATTTCTAACTCTTTAAAAACTTCACAAGTAGCAGAACATTTAGTAATTTGTACCTCAGGATTGGAGAAAGCCATTAAAGCCATTTCATTTGAAATTGACTCATCTTCACCCATAAAGCTCCAATCAAAACCCAGCCCATCAATAGCTACCATAGCTTTTGTTTCAGTGATGTCCACTTCCTTGCTCTTATTCTCATTGTTTCCCCTGTTCTTGTTCTCAAAACCTCTTCCCTTATCACCCTGCTTCTTTGGTCTTCTACATTCTCTTGAGTAGTGACCCTTCATGTGGCAGTTGTAGCACTCCACTTTAGACTTGTCATACCCAGCAGGTTCATTGCCATTGATGACAATCTTCTTTCCAGTTCTCATCAAATATTTCTTAGCCCTCATGCTAAGAAGTGAAAGCTGCCACTTTATGTCCATTTCTTCAAGATCATCATCACTGATCTCTTAAAGATCTTCAAAGGTCAATATGGAACCATTGTGTTGTGATGTTAAGAAAGCACAACCAATTGTTTCATCTAAAATGGTTTTGGTACTGCTGGAAGTACTGGAAGTACCAAAATTTGTGTTGGCAGTACCTTCTTCTCTACCATCTTTTTCTTCATCAACTTTCTTGGAGGTACCATGAGATGACACAAATGCCATATTTCCTGAGCTTGAACTAGTAGACTTCTTTAGTTCATGCTCTACTATTTTAAAGTTGCTGTAAAGATCATTAAGACTCATGGAATCAATATCTGGTTTGTTTTTCCAGACAATGACATGCATGGCCCATTCATAGGGTAGACTTCTAAGGAATTTGGAGTTTAAGTCTTCTTGAGATATTATCACCTCATGTATGGCTAACTGACTAGAAAGCTTTTGTAGTCTATTGAACATGCTGTCCAAAGATTCATTTGTTGTGGCTGAAAAGTTTTCAAACTGTTGTTTTAAAAGTGTTTTATGAGTTTTCTTGGTGGCATCATTACCACCAAATCTAACAACAATAGCTTGAAAAAGGGTTTTAGCACATTTGTACTTGTTAAAGATTAAGAGTTGGTCATTTGGAATAGACATGAGAAGCATACTCCTGGCTTTAAGATCATTTCTCTTTTGGATTCTTTCTTCTGCGGTTGTTGGGTTTACTTGCACAGTTGTGACAAGTGCATCGTTTACTGTGGAGGTGGTGGTTATTGGTTTGAATGAGTTTCCTTCTTCAATAATCTCCCAAAGTGCATAGTCTTGCACTTGAAAGTATTGCTCAACCCTCAGTCTCCACATCTCAAACTCATTTTGTTTGAGTAATGGAAGCTTTGCAGCCACATTGGTTTGAATGTGCTCAACATCCATTTTTGCTTTGTTCTTTTATGTCGTAAATATCAGCCTCTCTCTGATACCACTTGTGGAAGGATTATACTTGTTCAAACACTTAAGATGTTAGTCTTAGTAATGTGTTTGGGATATTTATGAATGAATGTGATTTAGTACGCGGAATTTACTAAAACACACTAAAGGAACAAAGGTGGTGAATAAGTAAACGTGAATAATGATGAACACAACATGAATAACACAAAACGATTCAATATTATTTATGAAATAATACGGGTGATCTAAACTATCACCAGGATTACAAATGTAACCTTGAATCTTTGATACGTGAAAAGGATTTAAAGATGGAAGTTATGCATGCAGTGATTGATCTAGTTGTGTTGTGCGTCTAAGAAGGTGACTTAAGGGTTCCTTTTATAGTATAAGGAGCCCTTAATACAAGTTGTCAAGTTGCTTAATATAATATACTTAGAGTCTTATCTTATCTTAAGATTATACATTTCAAGGTAAAACACTCCATATTATCTACTGAGACCTCTATACTACTTCTACTTAACGTGTAACTTTGTACAAAGATTAATAATACAACTAAATATCTCTAAATAAAATATAACAACTTGTCGTTAAAACTGGCAGGACCTTCATCAACTAGCAGTACCTTCTCACCCAGAAGGTACTGTTAGTATATCTTCAACATCAACAAAACTGAAGAGGCAGGCTTAACTATCATTTGGCAGACTCTTTAACTTGTGCATTTTATTCCCAACATCAAGCATGTTACCAATGGAAGTCTGCCAGTTTTCTTAAGCCTAACATCGAATACAATCATCCGCAACAATTATAAACAAACAATCAACCCCTAATTACCATCTAGGTTTCACTACATCTAAGCAAACACAAAAGAAATCTAGCCTAGCATGTTAAATTGAAGACAAGCGTAAGATATATTCAAACAACACATAGACATATTGATTGAATTGAAAGAGTACTTATCTCAAATTGAACATGAAAGTTTCAAAGGGTTGAAACCCTTGAAAAAGCTGTAAAAATCGGCCTAGGGTTTTTCCCTCAAAGTTGCACACTAATGAATGAAATTTGGAAAACTATATATAGATTTTATAGGGTGATGGCGTCAAGAAGGAATTTATGACGCCGTCAACTCACCGCCAAAATAGAAATCGTATTGCCTAGATCCAATTGTGACGCCGTCATGTGTAAATTTCTTCTAGGCCGTCACTAAAACTTGGACCATGACGGCCTTGGGTGACGCCGTCATCTCCAATGCACAAAACACTCTGGACCGTTACGTGTATCATCCACTTCCACCTCTTTTGTTACTCTTGACGCCGTCACTTGGAAACTCTTGACGCCGTCAGGTACTGTTCCCAGCAAGGAAAATTGAGACTTGCCGTTTTCTTCACTTTTATGCTCCAAAAACGTCCAAAATGCTTCCTTTTCCAGATTTCTCTCCAAAAGTACCTAAAATGACAAAAGGAACGATTTAGGGTAATATTTGATCAAATATCTCGAATTCGGGCTTAAATGACCCCTTAAAAACGGTTCATTTTTTGCCTCATCAACCGACACACCCAAAAAATAGTTAAGAGCACCCAAATCAGTCATAGGGAACTCCTTATGCAAAGAAGCAATAATCTGTTGTAATAAATTATCAGAGTAAGCAGTTGTCACACCCTGAATTTACCTAAATGGCAGCGGAATGGAATACCTGGGTGTAACGGTCATGGCATCTCATACAAGGTTATATTGAATGACCTAAAGTGCCGTTTAGAAAATACATCGTTTGATCATTAAAAACATTCGGAGTTTACAAGATAAGGTCCCAAAAGATGTTGCAGGTTTATGAAAAACAAGTTCATACAAGATCAAACGTTACACAAGTGCATGAAATAAAAGGTGAGACGCGTCGACTCCGCGACTCCAAGTAGGTCCAAATGCATGCCAACATGAGCTACTCTAATTACCTGAAAATACATTGCTAAAACGGTAAACAATAATGTTGGTGAGATCCATAGGTTTATAAAAATGAAATGTAACCTCAAGTATAAAGTGTATGACAAAAGTCAAATGAAAAATAGTACAATAGCCCTTAAGCTCATGACCTCGAAGCTAGACTGAATGAAATGCCCCACCAGAGTGTTTTGCCAGACACCCTAATATGATAAAAATGAAATGCATCCGTTTGACTGTTGGCATAACCAACGCGGATGGAGGCGTCACCCTCAATAGATCTATCCACTCACTCTCGCTTATTCATAATTAATGGTTTATGATAATAGGGGAACTTTAATAAGGCAATGTGGTAACTTAAGCATTGTACTTGAATTTGATACTTAGGCCCGTACGGAAAATGGTGCAATGTATTCTCCCTCGTGGGATTTGAAAATAAATAATAAAGTGTAAACGGGTCAATGAAAACTCACCTGATATGGATGATAGTATGACAAGTGAATGAAATGAACACAAGGCGCGATCTCTATCCGCAACCTAATATGAATGAATATAATCTAATTTAGATTATATAATGATGTCATGAATGCAAGTGCATATGTTATCTATACCACTTGTAATTGAAAATAATAGTTACTGTTGAAATTTAATGTTTTCCATAACTTGGTAAAATATGTCCAACTAGCCTCGCAAAACTAGTCGTGTAATATTGTGCATAAAGTGTTAGTGTTAAAACTCGGTGTTTTGAAAACTTTGAAATAACATCTAATAGTCGTATTAATAAACCTTTGGTAGTACGTGCTTTGACGGGTAAGGAATACAGCTCTCCATTGTCGTTACTTGAAAAGTATGGTTTTTAGTATGTAAAATATATTTCTAATAGAGGCTGTCAAAATATAATAAAGTTATCGGGTTATAAACGCGAATATCTTGGTCGTTATAGGCTCATTTTCTACGTTCTTTATATCCATAGTTTCGTATTATAGTGAACTAGTGAATTTTTAACAAGTCGGTGCATTTTATTAATGATTAGTGTCCCATTTTATCTGTTTAAAATCGTGCATCAGCACTACATTTTCAGAAAATAGTTTTTGTAGTTAAACTTGTTTTTACCATATCTTTTTCGTCGTAAGTCCGTCTTTATCCATTCAAGCGGCCACGGTTTCGTTATAAAGTGTATTTTCTAAATCTTTAGTCCAAAATTAGTCAAGACCTACTGAATTTACCATATTTTGCAAATAGGGATAGTAGCTTTTTATATAGTCTCAATTTGGTATAATTTGTTTGTTTCTTCTCTCAATCCATCACCAACAACATCAATATATCCCTTAAACTACCATACACCTTCTTAGGGTGTCATGGGGTCCCTAATGTCACCAAATAATGAGTATCTCAATAAATCACTAGTTTGTTACATATTAATTCAATAATTGGAAATATCATATAAAGTGGTATAACATATGTTTTCTTGCATTGTTTTTCATAAAAATCAAGATGACAATAAAAAGATGATGAAAATTGTGGACGTATGGTCCGGACTGGGCCAGGAATGGGTCAGGCCCGGGTAGCCAGCGGCCCACTTTACGCATTCTATGGACGTATGGTCCGGACTGGGCCAGGAATGGGTCAGGCCCGGGTAGCCAGCGGCCCACACTATGCCTAAACCCTAATCCATGCCTTATAAATACATGGCTGGGGTCTCATTCATGAACAGATTACAATAGATTACAACAGGTTATCCTAAACCTAATAGCTATTATATGCTCCGCGCATCACATACTAACTTGACCGTCGGAGGTGGATCCCGGGGCTACGGCCTCGGGTCCACTCCTAACGGGTTCTCTTTGTTGTACAGGTCTACTTAGGGCTTATGAAGACGACTAACGGCCCAAGGAGAGTCGTTGAATAAGTCCGCGCCAGATTATGCATCAACAAGTGGCGCCATCCGTGGGACCACGATTACGACAAGTTTTTGTGCTCTCACCGGACTAGAACGCAACTACGCGTCGCATCGATATAATTATGCGGTAACTTTATTTTTGGTCAACTACATGTTGAATCTTGTAACCACTAAACGTTGGTCAAAAATATACGGCTCACTTTCAAACGATTCGGTTTTGATATACTCGTACGCAGTATGCCAGTATATATATATATAAATAACAAAACTAACATCTTGAAAAGTTTAACTTTTCTTTTATTCTCTTTTGTTTCATCCGATGCGTGAAAGTACAAAAGGGTTTCGATTGCTTTGTTTGACAAAAGTGACAAACTTTATCTTTTAAGATATCATATTTTTTAAAGATTAAAAAGATTTTACATAAATCTTTAACCTTGATAAACACGATTTTATCTATCGCTACGAGCGCATTATATCCGCACGATCGGATATATTTTATCTTTTAGCCGCGAAACAGCGCAGTGGCGATAAATCTACCCGCGTTAGACCATGCGTTAGGAAATCTTCGCAGATTGGCGACACGATCGCACTGTCACGTACAGGCACCACGATGCTAGTCATTCGCCATGAGCGCTTTGTCACTGTTACATACATGCACTGGACGTAAGCCGTGGTCAACTGCGAATATCCACAAAACGTTAGAGTCCATGCGGTCACGATAAATCTATCTGCGTCTGTGTGTGCACGATAAATCTATTACTCACGGTCATGGTACATCCATCCGCGCCATTATTTTTATTATCATAATAAAAAAAAAATCAATCAATCGCTACGCGCGTATTATTTTCATTAATTAGCTACGTGCTACTTCTTTTACGTAGTTTGTAAAACCTCACGATAGGTGTAATTCACACGACTACTTATTATATATGCTATGTGCTATATTGCTATGCGCTAATCTTTTATCTTATTAGATTTTCTATGTCGCGGTCCGCGGCATATACTTTTAATCTTTGCATTAAGTGTTTTTCAGGATTTGAATACTTAAGTTTAATATTCCTACACGAGTAGCACCATCAAACTTGGGGGGCTACCAGGGTATATAATACCACTGTTGGCGCACGCGTCACGCATGTATATTTGGAAGCAGATTGTACGTAAGAGGTACTGCAGACCCGGTACAAAGACGGATTTAAATATTCGCACCATCTTGCCGCAGGGGAGACGTTCTCTGTCGGTTGAAAAGACGCGCAAACAACGCGCACCTCTGCGCACTGCGCACACTTTTGTTGTGCACTGCGCACATCTTTGTTGCGGACAACGCACATCCTTGTCGCGGACAACGCGCACTTCTGCCACAGAAGCACGTCTTCTGTCGCACAATGTTGCATCACTACTGGTATAAAAGGTACGTCCTTACCCAGGATACAGCATAGGAATCCACCTTCGCCACGGACACCTTTACCATTGTGAGACAATCACAATCGCAATCCCAGTGCGCACTGTCGCATATGGACTGCGCAGTATGATCCGTCCCTTACGCGCATATAAACCAAGTACGTACCGTCGCATTTGGTTGATTGAGCCTACGCAGCCATAAACAGAACTTAAGTTTAGCATAACATAGCCATGCGCTATGTCATACTAAACTCGGGGGCTTGTGGACGTATGGTCCGGACTGGGCCAGGAATGGGTCAGGCCCGGGTAGCCAGCGGCCCACTTTACGCATTCTATTGTACATAAGTCCGCGCCTCTGGATGCACATCCAAAGGCACAAAATAGTCGGAAGAAAAGTGCATCACATCCTCAACAGACAACGCAGAGCGAAACTCCTCTAATTGAGCGACCATGTTCATCTTAAAACTAAGTGTACGCACACAAAGATTACCTACAGAAGCTCAAAGGTTTTCTAGCAAAAACGCTCTCAAAATGAAGAAGATGAATAGTGGTTGTGTGTGTATTTTACTGTGTGGTGAAAATAAAGGGGGGTGGCATTCTTATATAGGGTGGTAAAAACCCTAATTCACGCCCACGTGGATCCCACTCACAGTAAACGTGTGGCTAGAAGATCAAAAGGTACAACACTTTTTCCCGAATCCCAAGTGATACGTGGACACCATCCCCATTTATCGAGGTAACTATTTTGAACCTGTTAGGTGCATTGCACCTCCAAAAAGGCGGTAACAATTTGTTCATTATCCCGCCACGCTTACCGCTGCTTACATTAAGTCTAGTACCCGCGGCTACGTGCCGCGCATACTAGACTGGGGGGACATGATGACGTATAGCCTATATTTGGGCCGCAAGCCCAAATGATAGACATTACTTACACCTAAGTCCATCACGAATGGGCTACCATGACAAATGGTATGGGCCGTGGTATCAACGCTTGGGCTCACGAAGCCCAAAGGCCCAATCTAACTCACCGGATATCCGATAAGGATCATCTATTCAAGGAATAGATATCCTTACCTCGGATAAGCACCATGCGTGCGAAGAGTAAGGAGCAAGAAACACGGTTTCTTAGCCCCTATATATAGAATCATACGATTCTCATTCAAGGTACGATTCACGGAATCCCTAAAACTCTTAAACCAAAACCTAAATTCGATTACTTACTCTCACGCCGGAGTCTAATCGGGGGAGACAATCCCTCGATAAGTCTAACGGTGTTATTCTCTTTTCTTAGTACGCAGGTAACAAAGTGCTAAGGATCCAATTGATATAAGAGCAAAGCCCAACAACCAGGTACGCCCAACTTTTGTATCAACAAAAATTTAAATAGAAATCTTACTTGAAGTTGTGGTGATTAGTTGTTTTAGAAAAACCTAACAAATCTATAGGTTTCTATTTCAAAACCTTGTAATAGATCACTAGTAGAGATTGTTTATTACTCGATCATGAAATTTTGATGGTTCTTGTTGTTGTTTCTTGTCTTTGCCGAGCACACAAAGAGAGGGGAAGAGCAAAGTGTAGATTTCTTGATCACCAATTTGCATGTACTAAAAGTTATGTGATTTTTAGGTCTTATATAGTGGTGATAAGTTAGAAACAAGTGTCTCTAGGACACTAATAACCGGCCACATGGGGGGGGGGGGGAGGGAAAGGGTTACTGGGAAATTTTTATGATTAACTTAGTTATTAGATGTATTATGTAGTGTATTTTGCTAAATTAGGTGTTATTTGAGATATATTGTTAGTAGTTTTAGTGTTTTCGGGTACCGGGTTAATTAGAAATAAATTTTAATGGAACCATTGTGACATAATAAAGTTGTAAAAATTATAAAAATATAATTTTTGTAAATATTGAGTGTTTTGATAGTTATTGCTTTGTTAGTACAAATGTCGATATAATTATATATAATTGAAGGTTTAAAAATATATAAACTCTCAAAATATAAAATAATTAACTTTTAAAATTTTAGTGGCATTATAATAAGCATATAAAAATATTAGTGCCATTGTGGGAAGTGTCGGATATGTTGATCATAATTATTGATCGGGCGTTATCATTTACACTGGTACAAAAATGGCCTTTCGTCACACATGGTCGATTTCAAACGGTCACATTGTAACATATTTACGTGACTAAATTTATGAAAATAAAATAAACAGCCACATGCGATCCGACTTGTGTGACCATTTCGGAAGATATATGTCACACATTTGTGTATTTATGTGACTAGAGGGTAGCTGGTAAATATTTTTCGATCATTTAGTCACGTTTAATTTGGGACGTGTGGCCGATACAAATCAGCTTTAAGCATTAGTCACACTACAGATATACATATGTGACAAATATATGTCACACAATTGAAGAGTGTGACCAAAATAGATATATGGTCACATGAAGTAATTGTGTATGTGACTAAATTATATAGTCAAGTTTGTCACACATTATTTAAACGTGACAGCTATTCTTTGCTGAATATTTAGCCACATAGCGTTTGAAATGTATGACAACTAAAAAGTAAGTTTGAAGCGTTAGTCACGATATGCATTTAATAGTAACAAATATATATGTCACACACTTGAAGAGTGTGACCAAATGTCATATATGGTCACACGAAACCATAGAAACATGATTAAGTGTAACGAAAATTCGATACATATGGTCACGTAAGTAAATATGTGTGTCTAAAGTTTAGTGTGTGTTTGCTTGCCACAACCTAATGTGTATAGTCACATTTAATTGTAGCATGATCATGTGACTATAGGCTTTACAATAGTCACACCATATCACAAATGTGTATCTAAATTATGTTTATTGCCACATTATAAGGGTATTATATGTGCAATACATTCAAAATAGTCACATTGTGATATTTATGTGACTATTATTTATAGCAAAATGTGATATTTAAGTGTAACGAAAATTCAAAATATGTGCAATACATTCAAAATTAATGTTGCTAGGCATAAGTTAATGCTGCTAGGCATAAATTAATGTTGCTAGGAATAAATCAAGCTTAAAGAATAGATGAAAAATCAAGCTTAATCAAGCTTTAATGAAGCAAGAAAGTTAAAATTTATATATAATAAACCAAAAACAAAACATTAGTATCCATATATAACAAAAGTAAAATAAAGCAGTTCATACATATAAAAAGTTTAACAATTAAATTTTGGAGATTTCTCCGGATCAAACGACAAATGCACATTATCGTAGTCAATGGAGTCGAATCTCTCTTCCTCACTCAAAAATCTAACATCAGCCGCATCCTCTTCCACTGAACCAACCCGCGGCTTTGATCGCTTGTATTCCTTCTCATCTTTCTTAATTTGAAGCAAACTTGCTTTGCGTCTTGCCTTGTTTCTTCGAGAACTCCACGACTCATACCACTCTTCAATGTTAAATACCTTCTCTGGTTTCCTGAAATCAAATAAGCATTAGATGACAAATTTACAGATTATCCTTTTAATTTGGTATTCTTAATTATATGATGTATATAATGTAACATTCTAACACAATTTCATAACTGATTACCTAATTAGCTACCAATTGATAACCATTTTTATAAATTCATAAAAGCTTAATACACCAAAATTATTATGGATTAACTAACTTCTACTAGAAAGAAAAAAACACAAGTCAACATGTACGTACATAACATCTTTACAAACTTTGAATGTTTACGTGTACAAAAGTTTAATTAGTAGTACTTACTTTGAACGCTTCTTCTTTGATGAAATGCACATTTTCTTGTTTCCAGCCATAACTTAAATCTTAGATTGTTTTAAAAAGTGTGTGTCGAAAAGCTAAGTGATGGCCTTAAAAAGGGATGCGACATACTATACGCCTAGGGAATTTTGAAAGTCTCAACATTAAAGATTATTGCAATTTACCAAGTTTAACGTCACATTAGCATGTGAAATGCACTAATTACTCATGCCTAATTGTAATCATTTTAATTTTACACATTAAATGCGCGCTCCTAAACATTCTATAATTTTATTTTTAAACTCTAAATGGTAATAAGCATTGTAAGTGGTTTCAAATGTTTGAAAATATAGTAAGAATAAACATAATGGTATTAATCTAGTTATTAGTTGTGTAAAATTTGTGTTTGTGACAGTGTTTACTCCCTGAATTGGCAAACTTACTTCAACACTATTATGACCTAATTAATAAAGAACTTAATGCTGCTAGGCATAACTTAATGCTGCTAGGCATAAATTACTGTGAACCGGTGTAAGTGTAAAAAAGTAACTGTAAACCGTTGTGACACTTAAACGTTGTGACATTGCGGCTCTTCTGTGCCTATAAATACAAATGAATTACAACCAACTTCATTCATCTTTTCATTACGTATTCAATTTTTGTTTGGAATTGTAATGGCTTCATCATCTTCAAATCCTGCTTCAAAGAAAACAAAACGTTCAAGGGATACTTCTCTTCCTCCTCCTCCAAAGCCAGAAAAATATAAAATCCACGGCCTAACCCAAGAGTGCTGGGACAAATGCCATTCTCAAGGCCAATATGGTACTGAACGACAGTTGGTTGAACTTTACAACAAACGAATCGCGCTGTTGGAAGAACAAAACAAAAAAGACCAAGATATCATACTGGTGCATCAGAACAAAGTTAATGTTCGTAATCAAGAAATAGAAAAAATCCGTGAAAACATTGTTGATATTTACAAAGGCATTCAAAATAGTTTGTATAATTTTCATTGAATTAACCCTGATGTAAGATGATATTAATCATTATTATGTTATTTCTTTGAAGTTTAATGTTTTTGTGTTCAAAGAAAACTTATCTTATGTTTCTTTGTTAATCAAGTTATCGATTATATTACTATATGATCAAGTTATCTTTTTGTTGATTAATTATGTTATGTTGCTTTGTTGACTATGTTATGATGCTTTGTTAAAAGTCAAACTAAGATTGTCAAACTTGATTGTCATTTGCAAAAGTCAAAGATTGTCAAACTTATCTTATGGGCAACTCCGGGTTTGGATTGGAATTTGGGTGAATGCTAGTAACTCAGAACTTAATGCTGCTTGGCATAACTTAATGCTGCTAGGGATAAAAATAAAATGCCACAAAAATTAACCGATTCATATTCAGTTCATAATGAGAAAATTGAGCAATGACAACATGTTTATTCATAAAGTTAAATAAAGTAGTACAAACGGATTACACAGGTTTATTCAAATTACTTCCTAACTCAACTAATACATTTTCTTTTTACCCTTCCCTTTTGAACAAACTTTGGGCATTTTTGGTTCCCATGGTTTTATACCCTTGTCTTCACAAGTCTTAGCATTGGGCAGGCCTAGCACCTGAACCCTCTCATCAAAAAGCTATTTGGCAGTCTTTCTTGGAGTTTTAACCTTCCTAGCATCTTCCTTTTTTGTGCCTGATCCAGAATATCCCTTTGGAAAGTAGTCTGCCCATGTATTTGGAGGACCTTCAGAACTGTTTGATATGTGAAATGAACTTGAGTCACTACTGCCAACATACGTAACCCTTCTAAGTTCCCGATACAGCTCCTTTTTTCGTTTCAACTCCCTTTGAGCAAAGGACTGCACCAACCGCATTGCTAGATTGTTGAAAAAACAAAAGGAACTGTATGGGAACTCAGAATGGAAAGGTATGTTAAAATGAACTTGAGTCACTGCTGTCAATGTATGATTTCTGCAAAAAAAAATAAAAAAATATATTAAAATTTTAAAAAATATAGTGTAAATGAAATAAAAGATAATGTTGCAATTCAGGGTGTATTTGAAACAACCTTTGTTCTTGGAACTCCAATGGCCACATTACTTGGTGGATGGTTGGTTTTAGATCATAAAAAAGAATGGAATTCCCTGCTGCCAACATACGTAACCCTTCTAAGTTCCCGATACAGCTCCTTTTATCGTTTCAACTCCCTTTGAGCGAAGGACTGCACCAGCCGCATTGCTAGATTGTTGAAAAAATAAAAGGAACAGTATGGGAACTCAGAATGGAAAGGTATGTTGAAATGAACTTGAGTCACTGCTGTCAATGTATGATTTCTGCAAAAAAAAAATAAAAAAATATATTAAAATTTTAAAAAATATAGTGTAAATGAAATAAAAGATAATGTTGCAATTCAGGGTGTATTTGAAACAACCTTTGTTCTTGGAACTCCAATGGCCACATTACTTGGTGGATGGTTGGTTTTAGATCATAAAAAAGAATGGAATGCAATAAACCAACATACGTAACCCTTCTAAGTTCCTGATACAGCTCCTTTTATCGTTTCAACTCCCTTTGAGCAAAGGACTGCACCAGCCGCATTGCTAGATTGTTGAAAAAATAAAAAAGGAACAGTATGGGAACTGAGAATGGAAAGGTATGTTGAAATTACAGACTCATTTAGATCATAAAAAAGATTTAAATGCAAACAGAGTGATACAAACAATCTAGAAATGTTAAGTAAAGAATAGAGTCTAAGTAACATCACTCATCTTGAATTCGATGATGAAGGAGTGTGGCCTGTCATGAACAATACACACTATATCATCATCGCATTGAAGACGTCTCAATGATCAGGCCAGATCTATCTAAAGTTGCAGAAAGGTTCCATTGCTTTGTTTTTTAGACAACGTCTAATAACGGTAGTAGAGGTTTTCTAAATTAAGTAATGGAACCGTTCTACAACTTTAGATAGATTTGCCCTAACATTGAGCTTTAAGTTATTAGAAAACAGATTCTTACTATCGTTTATATTGCTCCCTTAGATGTGACGAACATACATATTAATTATGTAGATTCTACTACATTAGAGAGCTAATCGTGCATGAATGAAATCATATTAAACTTATAATAACAGTGCAATGAACTACCATCCTTTCTACCCTAGCCAACAACAACATATTATTCAGCCTTGAATCTCTAACCTACCAACATTCATTGAAGACGAAGACCCTAAATTCAAGTATCAAACCTACAAATTATACTTGATAATTGTTTCTGGATTTTGACAAAGAGCAAAGATGAATCAACAATGGATGAACAACACCAAAACAAGTTTATTGTCATACTTGAAAGTGGTGTCTGTTCATCCAACGTTGATACTTCTTCCATCTTTGATACTTGGATGTTTTAGCCTAAATATTCGCACACACATCCGCCACTTATCTTCATTATACTCTCAATACAAATGCAACATAATTCTTATATCAAAAATACATCATACATATATATATATATATATATATATATATATATATATATATATATATATATATATATATAAAGCAAACAGAGTGATACAAACAATCTACAAATGTTGAGTAAAGAATAGAGTCTAAGTAACATCACTCATCTTGAATGCGATGATGAAGGAGTGTGGCCTGTCATGAACAATACACACTATATCATCATTGCATTGAAGACGTCTCAATGATCAGGCCAGATCTATCTAACGATGTAGATGGGTTCCATCGCTTTAACTGGACCCCATTTTCTAACGATGTTTAATCTTGATTATTGAAATAACCATTAAACATCGTTAGAAAATGGGGTCCAGTTAAAGCGATGGAACCCATCAACATCGTTAGATAGATCTGCCCTGATAAAGAACAAAGATGAATCAATAATGGATGAACAACACCAGAACAAGCTTATGGATGAACAACACCAGAACAAGCTTATGTTCATACTTGAAAGTGGTGTCGGTTCACCCATCCTTGATACTTCTTCCATCTTTGATACTTGATGTTTTAGCCTAAATATTCGCACTAAAACTAAAAAACAACCATAAAACCTAACAACAAAAAACACAAATATACAGATCATACATAAACCCTAACACTAAATAACACTAATTAAATAAGCACAAACAATGAAATAATCAGATAAACCATAAAAACAACTAAATAATCAGATAAACCAAATCATCTGTCAAACTTAAGGTCAATATAGAAGCGATCTAAGTATGTTACCATATGCGTCCGATCTAACTTAGGGTCAAACTTAGGGTGTAGTAGTGAGAGAGAGAGAAAGAAAGAACAAGGCAGCTGTGTATGATTGTCGGATAGAGATTAAGTATATGTTGGAGTGTGTGAAGTGTGTTTGAGAAGCTTTGTAAATAATATATATTATAAGTGATGTGTGTTATAATATATATTAATTATAAGTGTTGACCGGTCAATGTGTGTAGGTGCTAATGCTTAAATTGATTGTACATATAGCTTAATTTGTTGTATTTACTTAAAATGTATAGATAAGTTTAAAATGATTAAAAGTATAAAAACTAAAAGTATTAAAAGTTTCAAGATCGGGATCAGATCCTACCCAGGATCGTTGTCGTCTTTGCAAGATCATGATTGTATGATCGGATCGGGATCGTAAGATCCTACTAGCTATAATGTCATTTTCTTAATAGTCTCGCTCTCTTTAACATGCAGTTTCCTTGTAAAATCGGATACATGGACTTGCATGCATGCCTACCTTAACTCATTAGTACTTGTTTGAGTCAAATGCGTGTATCAAGTCACAATGAATGTTTTGCAGTATTGAATGGATGAGTTACACCACCACCAAACTCATTAACTCTCTAGAACCGACTCACACCACCGCCACACTTCACCGCCTTATCTCACCGTGGTTCCACCAACCATCGATCCTCCGCGCCATCACCGTCATCAAGAGTAAGGGAACTGTATGGGAGAGTTTGTTTGCTTCGGTTGTTTGGCTTGAGATAACCAATACATATTTTATATTACTTACAAGCTCGAGAACTCAACAATAACTCGAGTCGGACTTATATAAGATTGAGCTCAACTCATTAAACCTTTCGAGCTCATTTGATAGGCTTTCAATCTCTAAAATTTTAATTAGGCGCTCAAGATCTCAACATCCGCCTCTAATTTTTCCCCAAAAATCTCAATCTCCCGCTCAAGATCCCGCCTCTTTTTCCCCAAAATCAAAACACTAACAGTTACACTAGTCAGATCTATCTTCTCTCTATTCATCTCTTCTCCTTCTCTCTAGAACCGACTCACACCATGCATCACCACACGTCACCGCCTTATCTCGCCGTGGTTCCACCAACCATCGATCCTCCACGCCATCACCGTCATCAAGACAAGGGAACTATATGGGAGAGTTTGTTTGCTTCGATTGTTTGGTTCGAGATAACCACCACATCCACCACCATCACAGTCAAGCCTCCATCACCCTCTCAATCATGTTATCCAGGATCGAGAAACTTTTAACTCGGCTTGAGATTGACTCGAAAAGCTCGATTTATCTTTAAAGATGTGTGATGAGTGTGTAAATACTCATCATTTTTATCAATTCTGAGCTGCCAAAACATCTAAAAACACTCAATATAGCATCAAAATAGTGAAAATATCCCAGGAATGTGTTTTATGTGTTTCAGATGCAAAATAATCAAAAACAGATGAAAAACGTACAAAGTTTGTATAATTGGCAGTTTCAGTCCCTCATCTTTCAAAATTTGTCAAATCTAGTCCCTGGTTATTCTAAAAACTTGAAAAAGTCACCAAAGGTCCTTTTAAATCAAAAAGTTACACATTTAGTCCTTTGGTGCAAAGTTTCACAAAATTACAAGTTTAGTCCCTCAACTTTGAAAATTGACAAAAATGGTCCTTGGGATATTAAAACTTTGAGAAAAACAAATTTTGTCCTTGTACTTCTAATCTTTGGCAGGAATGGTCCTTGGGTGGCAAGTTTTGTAAAATTACATGTTTGGTCCCTGGACTTTGTAACTTTGGCAGAAAATACCCCTGGAGGTGTAAAAGTGAAAAATAACCTTGATGGTCCTTGGAGTATGGAATATAGCAAGTAAGGTCCTTGGAATAAGCTTTGGCAGATTGACACAACCCACCCTTTTAATTCAGAAATTTACATGTATGGTCCTTGTGTTTTTTCTTAAGCTTAAACTAAACAAACAAACCCAAAATATAAATCCAAATCCAAACCAAACAAACAGCCCACCCTACTCCCTATTCCCTGGCCCAACTCCCCTAAGCCCAAAACACCCTTTCCATAATAAAAACCCACCCCGTCCCCTTTATTTGACTTCGGTCAAACCACCCTCACCCTTCACCCCTTCCCTCCAAAACCACTGTCTCACCCACAACCTTATCCCTGTCAAAATACCACATCCCAAGGTTATTAAATGCCACCCCCCCTATGGCATCTTTCACAGAGCAAATTGCAAGATAGACATTTTCCCGCCAAAAAATGGAGAGAGAGCAAAGGTGATCCAAAAATCAATCAAGTTGCTGGGATTTGAAGTGAGACCCACACTGGACTATAAGAGTGAAGAAAAAAGGAAGAAAGAAGGTGTTAGTTAGTAGAAGTTAGCTAATTAGTTGTAGTCTTAATTTAGCTTAAACGTTTTAATGTAATTCTGATGTCCCAGTGTAATATTTAGCGTAAAAATATTGTATTAAGTGTTATTAGAGTATCACAAACCTATTTGAATCCTTAATTTCAATTATAATTCCATTTTCAGTTTGATGCAAATTTTATTTGAAATCTGATTTTTCCTTAAATCATGATTATAAGTTAAGTTTTGTTGTCTCATAAGCCTACACCAGCTTAGTTATAAGATTCACAAAAAATAAAAAAATCAGTGAAAGGAAGGAGAAGGCTTGAAGCAGGGTGTGATTTGGATTATTCATGGTTTAGAACTCCAAGGGGAGTGTTAGGACAATTCTATGATCTTTGGTTCATTTCTCTGCTTGGACTTCATTTGTAAGCCATTTTACTCAAATTTTGCTCATTCACTGTAGAAATGGTTTAGTACTGATACTTCTGTGTGTCTTGGCTTATTTTGAATTTGTTAGTTTCAATATTGCTTAAAGCCTAGTGTTTATTCATTAAAAGTCTTTGTTGTTCATTTATCTATTTTCACTGTTACATGCCTGTTAGTCATTCTTGAGGTCTTTGTTGTTGAAAGTGGTGTCTAGGTGCTCAGTTTAGTTTTTATATCATAATAAGTGCTTATCTTTCAATCTTATGGTTAAATCAGTCACTTGCTTCATATTCATAAAAATGGGTCACAATAAGGAGTGTTTGGTTCAGAGGTTTGCATTGTACTCTAGCATGTTTCAGTAGTCGTAAGTGGTAGTAATAAGTCACATTAGGTTTAGTTAGGTCAGTTAAGTCTTAAAATCAAGTGGTCTTTACTAGAAAAGTCAAATTCCTAGGTCATCACCCCTAACAGTTGACTGTTAGTGATTTTGCAAACCATAAACCCTTAATTCAACTCTTAACTAGTATATGTAGGATAATTTGGCTTAGTCTAGGGTTAGTATAACTTAAATAGTCATCTAGGATCAGTAGAATCTCATAAAGGTCAACTTATGTAAAAAATCTCAAAAGTCAAAATTGCATATTCTTCAATTTTTCCAAAATTCCCAAGAATATTTGTGAATTTTTAGTTTAGATTCAGCCCTTGGGATTTTCACAGATTGTAGCCCCCCACCTCAACTTTGAAGTTCCATTGTCCCTATATTTTTGTGATTTTTCTGGTGGGTCCCACAGACCCTTAAACACAGCTGCAGGGCAAGCATTTCCCCTGTGTAGCTGCTGAATCAGGCCATCACCACCACTTTGGTGGGCTCCACAAGCCACCTCAGTGGGCCCCACACTCCCCATGGCTCCTTGAATTCTCAAGGTTGCCAAGTTTTCATTTGTACCAAGCTTTTGAGCTTTGGCCATCTTGTGGGCCCTCTAGATCAGTCCCAATGTTGTCCTATTTTCAGTGTTAAAATAAGGCAATCTAGTGCTTAATTTTGCTTATTTGGCTTATCTGTGGAACCTTTTTGTTGTCTTTAGCTCACATTAGTCCATTTCACTTATTTGAACCTTTTTCCACCTCTGTGGGACCCACAGAGGTTCATTTCCTACAAAAGTCAACTAAAGTCAAACTGTGGTGCAAATAAGCATCCACAGTGCTTATTTTTGATTTCCAAAAAAGTTGTTTTTGTAAAAGTTAGTTGTTTTTAGGTATAAAATAGTTTTGTAAAAGAAAAATCCAGAAAAACCAAATTTAAAATAAGTGATAGTTTCTATTTAATGTAATTTATCTTTTAATTTTCCATTTTAGT
Source organism: Artemisia argyi (assembly GCA_030686995.1). Lineage (NCBI taxonomy): Eukaryota > Viridiplantae > Streptophyta > Magnoliopsida > Asterales > Asteraceae > Artemisia > Artemisia argyi. The sequence continues at coordinate 56,922,921 of CM060685.1, forward strand.
TTTTTATTAAGTAACTTATATTTTTATATTTTTCTTAAATTTCCTTTATATTAAAGTAATTTTATTAATTTTCTCAGATTTTTATTTTGTAATTTAGTATTAATTAGAATTAATATTAGTTTTATTAATAGTTAATTAATAATTAAGTTTTAAATAGCAACATTAGTTTTTATAAAGTAGCACCTAGTTTTTATATTTTTCCTTGCCTTTATATAATATAATATAATTTTAGGAATTTTTCTAGAATTTTTACTGTTCATCTTCTAGTTTTTATAATTTAAATAGTTTAATTAGTAACTAATTAATATTTAATATAATAATTAGTAAAATAGTTTAAAATAATTTTTAGAAACTTTTTATAATTTTTTAGGATTCCTGTGATGGTTAATTAGTTTTATAAATTTTTCTATAATTTTCTAAGTCATTTAAGTATTATTAGTAATTTAAAATAGTTTAATTAGTTTAATTAATATAAATAGTTTTTAATTAATAGAAAACTCATAAAAAGACAAAAATATTTCTTTTTAATTTTTATACTTTCTTCAAGTTCTTTTTAAGGTTTAGAAAATATTTTTGCAAGTTTTTAGTTTAATTTGTAATCTTTTAGTTTAATTTAAATTAGGTTTTAAATAGTTTTAATTAATTAATTAGTATTTAAATATTAAAATAATCATTTAAATAATTTCATTTTCATTTTAAATTTTCTTTTTAATTTAAGTTTGAAAAAGTTTCACTTGCACCCCCTGTAGTTTGTAATTGTTCAAAACCCACTTTTCCCAGTCTATAATCTGATATCCCAAGTTGTGAATTTGTGATTATATCTGTATATCAGTTATTGTTAATATAATTGTGCAAATACCAAATATCAGTAGCATAATCAATTCCCAATCATTTTGGCTACTGTCCTCAGTGCCACTCATTCTCAAAAACGTTTTCCAAAACACCATTGCAATCTCGCTGGGACATAACGACCCGGGGACACACTATACTATCCACGGAGAATTGGAACTGAGCTGTCTTTGACTTGTTGACCTTGGTCAATAACATCTGACCGTTCGGAACCAATCAAAAATTTGGCTCCGTTGCCGGGGAGGTTTTTGCGTGTTTTAAAATCGTTTTAAGTTTAGTGGTTTTCAAAACCCTCCCTGTACAAATTTCACACGTTTGTAAAAAGTTTTTGTAAAAATATCAATCATATCAAAAAGTTCATTAACACTTTTCCTGAAGTGTTAACAACACCAAAAAAATCAAAAACAACAAAACAAACTGTGAAGTTAAATTACTTCGTTTTCTTTACTTCATTACAACCTGAAACAGTTGGTATAAGGTAAGTTCTGACAATAAATTGCGAACTGAAGAGGAATCCATTCTTTCCTCCCGCCAGCCTGCGAGTAATCTTAAAGGAACGATTTCGGTTAACGAATCAGTTCCAAAAATATTTCCCAAAGTTTTTTTGCACACACACCCAAAATCCCAAAAACAATTTTTCTGTTAATAAATACATAAAATCTTACTACCGCAAACCAAGGCAGAACACCTACCAACTGGAGGTGTGGACATAATAAGTTCCCAAACTAAAGATTAAAACTTACCTTTGTATCCCTGTGAGTGGTATACCTTTTTCAAAGAAGCCATTCACTTGTGATTATTGGTTTAAGTTCCCTGTTGTTTTGCCTCGGTCTTGTTTTAATTGATTTTGTTTTTAGTGCATGTGCACTAAGCATGTTTCTCAAAAATACCAAAAATATTCACCTTTACCCTCTCACCTTTTTGATTCTTCATCCCTTTACCCTCTATCCTTTTTATTCTAACTTTTTCCACTTCTCTTGTAATTGATTCTAATGGCATCTCTCGATGACGATTTCTTTGAACAAAGGGCCTTTGAGAGCAACATTGAAAAACTTCAGGCCTTGTCAAAAATGTCGAGATGTTATGTTGATTATGATGGACCATCGATTCCTATTCCCTCTCCGGTGAGGGAAATGGAACAAGAAACCGGGGTGACAAAGGACCCTGTACTTTCCCCTGACTATGGAAGTGCTAAATACGTCCAACCTACGGTTGTCCAAAAATCTAAGCTCACAATTGCTCCTAAACCGTCAAGTTACAATCCTAACCTTTCACGATATACGGTTATAAGCAAAAACCAAGAGCTTAGAACTGTGACTGAAAAGAACGACTTGCCTAATCTTCACATTCAAAAACCCGAGACCATAATGGAAGTGGTGAAAATTCCTAGCTCTCAGAGCACACTACTTGTCCCACCTCCGGATTTTGTTCCTCGTGTCGGTTGTGGTGAGCCGCTTTTCGGTTTTCCATGTCGTTGGTGTACATGTGAACAATGTGGTAATGATATTCGAGACGGGAGTTGTTTGTTTTGTGGTTCGAGGAATTCATTTGCTTATGATCCTAACCAGAACTCATTCAACGACTCCTCAAAATTTTCCAACTACCCATCACATTCATACGAGCAAGAATCATATTATCCAAATCTCAATGATGCTTTGTATCAAAATACACCAAGCCAGACTCAACAGTTTTTCTGTTGTGAGTACTGTGGTGGCCCACACTACAGTTCTGATTGTCAATCGGGAAACACGCTTGTCTATGAGCAGTTTCCTGATAACAATTATGACTCTAGCACATACGACTCACAGCCACATCAGTTTTTCTGTTGTGAGTACTGTGGAGGTCCTCACTTTAGCTCGGATTGTCAAACAGGGAATCCCTTTCCTTGTAACAATTACGACTATTCGTTTCAAGACCCACCTCCACAGTACCAAATTACCCAAGCAACTCAATACCCGCAAGACCTTTGTCATGAGGTTCTTGAAGCATTGAAAGAATTTAAGAAGGAGTTGTCTACTACATCGTTTCAAAACTCTCGTGAGAAATCTATGGCAGAATTACTTGCTGAAGAACGAGATGCTACAAACGAAATGAGCATGGAAGAATTACTTGCTGAGCAAAGAGCAGCTAAAATACGTGCCAATCAAAGCTATGCTGCTCTATATGATGACGATGATGACAGTGATGATGATGAAGATAACATTGTTATTATTCAAAAAGATTCATCAGTTGTGATTCCTTCCATGGAGAAACAGGGAGAAAATAATGTGACGAAGTCACTAGCCGTTGATCAAATGGAACTTGAAGAATCCATAACTGCTAGTCTTTCTCAACTCCCTCAGTCCGTTATCACACCCGAAGTTCACACTCACTCTCTGATCATGGGGGATGAGCATCTTAGCACTGTTCCTAAAAAGGAATCGGACGAATTCATAAAGTCTAGTGCTGAGAACCTTGTCCCAATCCCAGGAGAGTCACAGGGAACTTTTGATCATATGTGTGATATCCCTCCTCCTCTTGTCTTCCCGAATAATGATGTTGAGATGTTCTCCGATTCTAATGATGACGATTCATTATCTTGTGGAGACATAAGTTATGTGGAAGAATTACCTTCTCGGCTAGTTAGCTTAGAAGAAGAGAATGATGAGATTGACACTGAAATAAAAAATGAAGCACTTCGTGCAACATTATTGAATGTCAATCTCCTAATTTCTAAAATCGAGGCTTTCAAAGAGAAACCTATTTCATCTCCTATCCCCATTAAGGATAGTGACATTCTCTCCGATGATCCTATTCCGGAGTTTGAAGCCTTTACTATTGATCCTATGGGAGAAAAGATTAGTGGCAGTACCACTTCTCATTCTCATAATTCTCTCCCCGATTATGAATCATTTTCCTTCGATGAGTTCCCCTGTGAATTCACGCACATCAATTCAGAATGTGATTCATTCACATTCGATGAGTTCTCCTGTGAACTCACTCATATCATGACTCCTCTGGAGTATGATAGCCCGGGGGGACATACACTCAATCATGAGAATTTACAAATTCCCACCCTCCCTCCCGGGATGATTTCAAACCCAACGAGCTTAACCCTTGAAATCCAAAATCAGGCTAATGAGCCTGCTTTTGAGGAAGAAGATCTTATCATGATTTTCATCATGGTTTTCTTCCTTTTCTTCACCTACCAGGTGACTTCTCCTGTTCTTCACTCCTTCGGGAATGAAGACATTATCTTTGACCCCGGCATCACCGCTTATAGTTTATACTATTTCAAGCCAGGGTCTATATATCTCATCGGTGTGGAACTTTCACGTGCTTCAAATGTTTGTCCAAACATCTTGAATGAAAGTCCGATGGAGATTGCTTCTTCCACATCATGCTTCCCCAAGAACCAATGAATTCGGGGTCGAGTCAAGCTAGAGACTCGGTAAACAAAAACAGTAGCATGCTTATAGGGTTTTCACCCTAAGTGTGGGGGAGTTCCCCTACTGTGGTTACAAATAAAGTGAAAAACAAAATGGTATTTCCACATTTAGCTTGTAATGTTGCCCTTTTACGTTCTAAGAGTCGACATAATAGCCGGGACTTTGAATATTGAGGACAATATTCATTCTAAGTGTGTGTGGGGGGGGGTATTTTGCTATTCTAGCAAATTTTATCACATTTTACTATCTAATACCCCCGTTTTTGGCAAAAATTTTAAAAAAAATTCACTTGAGCATCAAAATTTTTTGTGGTTATCAGTCCGCCATGTCTAAACGACAAAAGGATTGGCTAATCCAGGAGCAAACGGCTCTTGGTAAAGATATCTCAAATCCGTTGATGGCTTGCAATTTGCCCAAAATTGTATGGTAAATCAACTCGCCATATCCCAAAAAGTGAATGAGTTGGCTAGCCCGCAAGATTATGGCTTGTGGTAAAGGCCGTGGAAAAACCATAATTGGTAATCAGCTCACCAAGATGTTGACTTTGTCCATCAAGAGTTGGCTAGTCCAGAAGCAAACGGCTTTTGGTAAAGACTAATCAAATCCGTTGACAGCTGGTGGTTTGCTCAAAATCACATGGTTATCAGGTGGACCATAGTTCTTACTTGAATCGATACATCTGGCTACTCCAGAAGTGATGGCTTTTGGTAAAGTTTCAAATCCATTAAGTTTTTCTCAAAAGATTGCTAGGGACTAGCAATGTTTTAGTGTGGGGGATTGATGAGTGTGTAAATACTCATCATTTTTACCTATTTTGAGCTGCCAAAACATCTAAAAACACTCAATATTGCATCAAAATAGTGAAAATATCCCAGGAATGTGTTTTATATGTTTCAGATGCAAAATAATCAAAAACAGATGAAAAACGTATAAAGTTTGCATAATTGGCAGTTTCAGTCCCTCATCTTTCTAAAGTTGTCAAATCTAGTCCCTGGTTATTCTAAAGACTTGAAAAAGTCACCAAAGGTCCTTTTAAATCAAAAAGTTACACATTTAGTCCTTTGGTGCAAAGTTTCACAAAATTACAAGTTTAGTCCCTCAACTTTAAAAATTGACAAAAATGGTCCCTGGATATTAAAACTTTGAGAAAAACAAATTTTGTCCTTGTACTTCTAATCTTTGGCAGGAATGGTCCTTGGGTGGCAAGTTTTGTAAAATTACATGTTTGGTCCCTGGACTTTGCAACTTTGGCAGAAAATACCCCTGGAGGTGTAAAAGTGAAAAATAACCTTTATGGTCCTTGGAGTATGGAATATAGCAAGTAAGGTCCTTGGAATAAGCTTTGGCAGATTGACACAACCCACCCTTTTAATTCAGAAATTTACATGTATGGTCCTTGTGTTTTTTCTTAAGCTTAAACTAAACAAACAAACCCAAAATATAAATCCAAATCCAAACCAAACAAACAGCCCACCCTACTCCCTATTCCCTGGCCCAACTCCCCTAAGCCCAAAACACCCTTTCCATAATAAAAACCCACCCCGTCCCCTTTATTTGACTTCGGTAAAAACCACCTTCACCCTTCACCCCTTCCCTCCAAAACCACTCCCACCACTGCAATACCACCTCCACCATCCCAACTTGCACCTCTGTCTCACCCACAACCTTATCCCTGTCAAAATACCACATCCCAAGGTTATTAAATGCCACCCCCCCTATGGCATCTTTCACAGAGCAAATTGCAAGATAGACATTTTCCCGCCAAAAAATGGAGAGAGAGCAAAGGTGATCCAAAAATCAATCAAGTTGCTGGGATTTGAAGTGGAACCCACACTGGACTATAAGAGTGAAGAAAAAAAGGAAGAAAGAAGGTGTTAGTTAGTAGTAGTTAGTTAATTAGTTGTAGTCTTAATTTAGCTTAAACGTTTTAATGTAATTCTGATGTCCCAGTGTAATATTTAGCTTAAAAATATTGTATTAAGTGTTAATGTGTTATTAGTGTATCACAAACCAATTTCAATCCTTAATTTCAATTATAATTCCATTTTCAGTTTGATGCAAATTTTATTTGAAATCTGATTTTTCCTTAAATCATGATTATAAGTTAAGTTTTGTTGTCTCATAAGCCTACACCAGCTTAGTTATAAGATTCACAAAAAATAAAAAAATCAGTGAAAGGAAGGAGAAGGCTTGAAGCAGGGTGTGATTTGGATTATTCATGGTTTAGAACTCCGAGGGGAGTGTTAGGACAATTCTATGATCTTTGGTTCATTTCTCTGCTTGGACTTCATTTGTAAGCCATTTTACTCAAATTTTGCTCATTCACTGTAGAAATGGTTTAGTACTGCTACTTCTGTGTGTCTTGGCTTATTTTGAATTTGTTAGTTTCAATATTGCTTAAAGCCTAGTGTTTATTCATTAAAAGCCTTTGTTGTTCATTTATCTATTTTCACTGTTACAAGCCTGTTAGTCATTCTTGAGGTCTTTGTTGTTGAAAGTGGTGTCTAGGTGCTCAGTTTAGTTTTTATATCATAATAAGTGCTTATCTTTCAATCTTATGATTTAAATCAGTCACTTGCTTCATATTTATAAAAATGAGTCACAATAAGGAGTGTTTGGTTCAGAGGTTTGCATTGTACTCTAGCATGTTTCAGTAGTCATAAGTGGTAGTAATAAGTCACATTAGGTTTAGTTAGGTCAGTTAAGTCTTAAAATCAAGTGGACTTTACTAGAAAAGTCAAATTCCTAGGTCATCACCCCTAACAGTTGACTGTTAGTGATTTTGCAAACCACAAACCCTTAATTTAACTCTTAACTAGTATATGTAGGATAATTTGGCTTAGTCTAGGGTTAGTATAACTTAAATAGTCATCTAGGATCAGTAGAATCTCATAAAGGTCAACTTATGTAAAAAATCTCAAAAGTCAAAATTGCATGTTCTTCAATTTTTCCAAAATTCCCAAGAATATTTGTGAATTTTCAGTTTAGATTCAGCCCTTGGGATTTTCACAAATTGTAGCCCCCCACCTCAACTTTTAAGTTCCATTGTCCCTATATTTTTGTGATTTTTCTGGTGGGTCCCACAGACCCTTAAACACAGCTGCAGGGCAAGCATTTCCCCTGTGCAACTGCTGAATCAGGCCGTCACCACCACTTTGGTGGGCTCCACAAGCCACCTTAGTGGGCCCCACACTCCCCCTGGCTCCTTGAATTCACAAGGGTGCCAAGTTTTCATTTGTTCCAAGCTTTTGAGCTTTGGCCATCTTGTGGGCCCTCTAGATCAGTCCCAATGTTGTCCCATTTTCAGTGTTAAAATAAGGCAATCTAGTGCTTAATCTTGCTTATTTGGCTTATCTGTGGAACCTTTTTGTTGTTTTTAGCTCACATCAGTCCATTTCACTTATTTGAACCTTTTTCCACCTCTGTGGGACCCACAGAGGTTCAATTCCTACAAAAGTCAACTAAAGTCAAACTGTGGTGCAAATAAGCATCCACAGTGCTTATTTTTGATTTCCAAAAAAGTTGTTTTTATAAAAGTTAGTTGTTTTTAGGTATAAAATAGTTTTGTAAAAAAAATCCAGAAAAACCAAATTTAAAAAAAGTGATAGTTTCTATTTAATGTAATTTATCTTTTAATTTTCCGTTTTAGTTTTTTATTAAGTAACTTAGATTTTTATATTTTTCTTATATTTCTTTTATATTAAAGTAATTTTATTAATTTTCTCAGATTTTTATTTTGTCATTTAGTATTAATTAGAATTAATATTAGTTTTATTAATAATTAATTAATAATTAAGTTTTAAATAGAAAAATTAGTTTTTATAAAGCAGAACCTAGTTTTTATATTTTTCCTAGCCTTTATATAATATAATATAATTTTAGGAATTTTTCTAGAATTTTTACTGTTCATCTTCTAGTTTTTATAATTTAAATAGTTTAATTAGTAACTAATTAATATTTAATATAATAATTAGTAAAATAGTCTAAAAATAATTTTTAGAAACTTTTTATAATTTTTTAGGATTCCTGTGATGGTTAATTAGTTTTATAATTTTTTCTATAATTTTCTAAGTCATTTAGGTATTATTAGTAATTTAAAATATTTTAATTAGTTTAATTAATATAAATAGTTTTTAATTAATAGAAAACTCATAAAAAGGCAAAAATATTTCTTTTTAATTTTTATACTTTCTTCAAGTTCTTTTTAAGGTTTAGAAAATATTTTTGCAAGTTTTTAGTTTAATTTGTAATCTTTTAGTTTAATTTAAATTAGGTTTTAAATAGTTTTAATTAATTAATTAGTATTTAAATATTAAAATAATCATTTAAATAATTTCATTTTCATTTCAAATTTTCTTTTTATTTTAAGTTTGAAAAAGTTTCACTTGCACCCCCTGTAATTTGTAATTATTCAAAACCCACTTTTCCCAGTCTGTAATCTGATATCCCAAGTTGTGAATTTGTGATTATATCTGTATATCAGTTATTGTTAATATAGTTGTGCAAATACCAAATATCAGTAGCATAATCAATTCCCAATCTTCTTGGCTACTGTCCTCAGTGTCACTTATTCTCAAAAACGTTTTCCAAAACACCATTGCAATCTCGCTGAGACATAACGACCCGGGGACACACTATACTATCCACGGAGAATTGGAACTGAGCTGTCTTTGACTTGTTGACCTTGGTCAATAACATCTGACCGTTCGGAACCAATCAATGTGTTTTCTGACACAAATTAAAATTGAAATATAATATAACCTAAGAATTGAATTCGGTTTGACTTCAGCTCGAAAAGCGTGATACATTCATAAATAAATATTTACACTTACTACACTTAAAAAAAATACATATTTTATATTACTTACAAGCTCGAGAACTCAACAATAACTCGAGTCGAACTTATATAAGATTGAGCTCAACTCATTAAACATTTCAAGCTCATTTTTCCCCAAAATCAAAACACTAACACTTACACTAGTCAGATCCCGCCCCTAATTTTTTCCCAAAAATTTCAATCTCCCGCTCAAGATCCCTCCCCTTTTCCACCAACATCAAAACACTAACACTTACACTAGTCAGATCTATCTTCTCTCTATTCATCTCTTCTCCTTTTCTCTAGAACCGACTCACACCATGCATCGCCACACTTCACCGCCATATCTCGCCGTGGTTCCACCAACCATCGATCCTCCACGCCATCACCGTCATCAAGACAAGGGAACTATATGGGAGAGTTTGTTTGCTTCGGTTGTTTGGTTCGAGATAACCACCACATCCACCACCATCACAGTCAAGCCTCCATCACCCTCTCGATCATGTTATCCGGGATCGAGAAAGTTTGCACTCGGCTTGAGCTTGACTCGAAAAGCTCGATTTATCTGTAAAGATGTATTTTCTGACATAAATTAAAATTGAAATATAATATAACCTAAGAATTGAATTCGGTTCGACTTCAGCTCGAAAAGCTTGATACATTCATAAATAAATATTTACACTCAGTACACTTAAAAAAATAAAAAATAAAAATAAAATAAAATAAAACATATTTTATATTACTTATATGCTCGAGAACTCAACAATAACTCGAGTCGAATTTATATAAAATTAAGCTCAACTCATTAAACATTTCAAGCTCATTTTTCCCCAAAATCAAAACACTAACACTTACACTGATCCCGCCCCTAATTTTCACAAAAAATTTCAATATCCCGCTCAAGATCCCTCCCTTTTTCCCCCAAAATCAAAACACTAACACTTACACTAGTCAGATCTATCTTCTCTCTATTCATCTCTTCTCCTTCTCTCTAGAACAGACTCACACCATACATCGCCACACTTCACCGCCTTATCTCGCCGTGGTTCCACCAACCATCGATCCTCCACGCCATCACCGTCATCAAGACAAGGGAACTATATGGGAGAGTTTGTTTGCTTCGGTTGTTTGGTTCGAGATAACCACCACATCCACCACCATCACAGTCAAGCCTCCATCACCCTCTCGATCATGTTATCCGGGATCGAGAAAGTTTGAACTCGGCTTAAGCTTGACTGGAAAAGCTCGATTTATCTTTAAAGATGTGTTTTCTGACACAAATTAAAATTGAAATATAATATAACCTAAGAATTGAATTCGGTTTGACTTCAGCTCGAAAAGCTTGATACATTCATAAATAAATATTTACACTTACTACAATTAAAAAAAATAAAAAAAAATACATATTTTATATTACTTACAAGCTCGAGAACTCAACAATAACTCGAGTCGAACTTATATAAGATTGAGCTCAACTCATTAAACATTTCAAGCTCATTTTTCCCCAAAATCAAAACACTAACACTTACACTAGTAAGATCCCGCCCCTAATTTTTCCCCAAAAATTTCAATCTCCCGCTCAAGATCCCTCCCTTTTCCCCCCAAAATCAAAACACTAACACTTACACTAGTCATATCTATCTTCTCTATATTCATCTCTTCTCCTTTTCTCTAGAACCGACTCACACCATGCATCGCCACACTTCACCGCCTTATCTCGCCGTGGTTCCACCAACCATCGATCCTCCACGCCATCACCGTCATCAAGACAAGGGAACTATATGGGAGAGTTTGTTTGCTTCGGTTGTTTGGTTCGAGATAACCACCACATCCACCACCATCACAGTCAAGCCTCCATCACCCTCTCGATCATGTTATCCGGGATCGAGAAAGTTTGCACTCGGCTTGAGCTTGACTCGAAAAGCTCGATTTATCTGTAAAGATGTGTTTTCTGACACAAATTAAAATTGAAATATAATATAACCTAAGAATTGAATTCGGTTCGACTTCAGCTCGAAAAGCTTGATACATTCATGAATAAATATTTACACTCAGTACACTTAGAAAAAATAAAAAATTAAAAAAAATTAAAAAAATATAAAATAAAACATATTTTATATTACTAATAAGCTCGAGAACTCAACAATACCTCAAGTCGAATTTATATAAAATTGAGCTCAACTCATTAAACATTTCAAGCTTATTTTTCCCCAAAATCAAAACACTAACACTTACACTGATCCCGCCCCTAATTTTTCACCAAAAATTTCAATCTCCCGCTCAAGATCCCTCCCTTTTTTCCCCAAAATCAAAACACTAACACTTACACTAGTCAGATCTATCTTCTCTCTATTCATCTCTTCTCCTTCTCTCTAGAACTGACTCACACCATGCATCGCCACACTTCACCACCTTATCTCGCCGTGGTTCCACCAACCATCGATCCTCCACGCCATCACCGTCATCAAGACAAGGGAACTATATGGGAGAGTTTGTTTGCTTCGGTTGTTTGGTTCGAGATAACCACCACATCCACCACCATCACAGTCAAGCCTCCATCACCCTCTCGATCATGTTATCCGGGATCGAGAAGGTTTGAACTCGGCTTGAGCTTGACTCGAAAAGCTCGATTTTTCTTTAAAGATGTGTTTTCTGACACAAATTAAAATTGAAATATAATATAACCTAAGAATTGAATTCGGTTTGACTTCAGCTCGAAAAGCTTGATACATTCATAAATAAATATTTACACTTACTACACTTAAAAAAAATAAAAAAAAAATACATATTTTATATTACTTACAAGCTCGAGAACTCAACAATAACTCGAGTCGAACTTATATAAGATTGAGCTCAACTCATTAAACATTTCAAGCTCATTTTTCCCCAAAATAAAAACACTAACACTTACACTAGTTAGATCCCGCCCCTAATTTTTCCCCAAAAATTTCAATCTCCCGCTCAAGATCCCTCCCTTTTTCCCCCAAAATCAAAACACTAACACTTACACTAGTCAGATCTATCTTATCTCTATTCATCTCTTCTCCTTTTCTCTAGAACCGACTCACACCATGCATCGCCAAACTTCACCGCCTTATCTCGCCGTGGTTCCACCAACCATCGATCCTCCACGCCATCGCCGTCATCAAGACAAGGGAACTATATGGGAGAGTTTGTTTGTTTCGGTTGTTTGGTTCGAGATAACCACCGCATCTACCACCATCACAGTCAAGCCTCCATCACCCTCTCGATCATGTTATCCGGGATCGAGAAAGTTTGCACTCGGCTTGAGCTTGACTCGAAAAGCTCGATTTATCTGTAAAGATGTGTTTTCTGACACAAATTAAAATTGAAATATAATATAACCTAAGAATTGAATTCGGTTCGACTTCAGCTCGAAAAGCTTGATACATTCATAAATAAATATTTACACTCAGTACACTTAAAATAAAAAAATAATAAAATAAAATAAAATAAAACATATTTTATATTACTTATAAGCTCGAGAACTCAACAATAACTCGAGTCGAATTTATATAAAATTGAGCTCAACTCATTAAACATTTCAAGCTCATTTTTCCCCAAAATCAAAACACTAACAGTTACACTGATCCCGCCCCTAATTTTTCACCAAAAATTTCAATCTCCCGCTCAAGATCCCTCCCTTTTTCCTCCAAAATCAAAACACTAACACTTACACTAGTCAGATCTATCTTCTCTCTATTCATCTCTTCTCCTTCTCTCTAGAACCGATTCACACCACCGCCACACTTCACCACCTTATCTCGCCGTGGTTCCACCAACCATCGCTCCTTCACGCCATCACTGTCATCAAGACAAGGGAACTGTATGGGAAACTTTGTTTGCTTTGGTTGTTTGGTTCGAGATAACCACCAGCATCACAGTCGAGCCACCATCACCCTCATCTAACCTATCCTACTCTGTTCATGGGTATGCTCAAACACATATTTAATTTATATTTTCTTAAATGTGTAATCGAATATAAAATGATTTAAATTGATTTACGTGGATTAAACTAGCCTAAAACATGTTTTTTATTATAAATTCGTGTGGTGGTAATCGTTGCAGGTAGACTTATTAAGATGAAATAGTTTCCGGTTTATTGGAATGGAGACAATCGACCTATTCTAAGGGGCCACTTTTTTGCTCGTAAAGGGAGTCTTGATTGGTTTCCACTCCGGGAGGATGTTGCTGAACAGTTGGAGTTTGCTTATCGCAGTTGCGTAAGTTATATATCAAAAGATTAACATAACATATGTTATATAGGAAATTAACTCAAATATGGTTGCTTTTTGTCAAACTGTTTCATTTGTACCAAATGTTAGTGATTTGCTTGCTTGGTAATGTGTTTGACATTTATTCGTTCCACGTTTGGCACTGCATAAAATTGCAACCAATTGTATATTATTTGTTGCTCGAGTCGATATGCAACCCGTATGTTTGTTTTCGAGGCTAAACTTATATTTGGGACATCTAATGTTGTCGTCTTTTATGTTAGCATTAATCACGTTACTTGTTTCTTGCAGGGGGTACATGCTATTTTCACGGGTGAGGATGATACATGGGATGCCTGGCTAAAAATTCCCTCAGATGGATTTTTGATGCTTATTAATTTTCGAGGAGTGGGTAAGCTCCGTCTTAGTCACCAAAGCCAACCAATGTATATTTTTACGATTTCATGGTTGGCAGATCTTATATTATGCAGCGTTATTAGTGCCTTAGTTTCTTGCATTTCCCATATTTTTTTTGCAGAAAGAAACTGGCATTAGACTCAGATGTAAGCCACTTTTTATGTTGTTAACAATTTCATTTTCTAATGATAACACCATTGTATTTCTTAATTTATATTGCAGGTGACCACTCCAATGGCCATTGAAACTTTGGAAAACGTACCAGTAATGGAAACAGTGGTAAGTAATAAAACATCCACCTTTGATTTTTTTAGTTTTACATACATGACTAATGTACCGTGTTTTATATATACATATAGGAACCTGTAAAAACTATCGGACATACGAAAACGCTTGAGCCACGACAAACCGGTTCTACAGGTTACACCACCAACTATGATACCAAATATTAGTGAACAAAATGCAGGACTAAATATATATATATTTGCTTCATTTATATACATTCGATTTTTATTGAATTTGAAATACAATTGTATATATATTTGCTTCATTTATATACGTTCTGTTATATATATATATATATATATATATATATATATCCAGCAGTACTAACGTGGTACTAGTATTAACTCTCCTATCATGTTTGTGAAGATAGTTGAACCAGTGGCTCATCTAGTTATGTTATGTTTTGAGCTTTGACATGTTCTAGTCCTGCTCTCATCCTGATGTGTTGATATGCAGCAGCCTACATTTTCAAGGCTTTTATATCCAGATGATGAGATTAGATCAATGGGAGAAAAACTTGTAAGTTTAACTGCAAATTTTATTAGTATGTTCATTGTTTTGAATTAAAAGTCTTCATGATGTTGTTTGAATTACTGCTGATCATGTTTGTGTTAATATTGCTTCTATGGATTTAGTGCAGGTCATGAACTTCAAAGAAAATGTGGCCAAGTATTTACTACTGCTAGTACAAAAGTTACTACTGCTAGTTAAAGTTGGTACTGCTCAGAGATTAAGACCGCTCGAAGTTGCTACTTGCTTATGGAAAAGATTATAGATACTTATAAAGAAACTATTGTAAGCCGAGTAGGACTCCCTGGTGTATAAAAGGATTTCCAATTTTATATTTTGTTCAGTTATATACATTCCAATTTTATTGTATTTGAATTTGTTTTGATATATATTTGAATTGTTTTGGTATATATTGATTTTATAAATGTGACTAAAAGATGCATATAGTCACACTTATTAACACTTTTGGTCACTGTTTGCTTTAGCCATTGTGTGACTAAATATTACCGAAGGCCACACAAACATAAAATTCACGTGGCCATTGGATGATCTATAGTCACACAAAATACACATTTCTTCACTTTAAACAGCATATGGTCACACTTATTTACACTTTTGGCCACTGTTTGATTAATGGTATGTGACTAAATACCCAAAACAAACATGCTTTGTGTGACTAAATATTACAAAAGGCCACACAAACATAAAATCCACGTGGCAATAGTCACACAAAATACACATTTCTTCACTTTAAACAGCATATGGTCACACTTATTAACACTTTTGGCCACTGTTTGCGTAATGGTATGTGACTAAATACCCAAAACAAACATGCTTTGTGTGACTAAATATTACAAAAGGCCACACAAACATAAAATTTATATGGCCATTGGATGATCAATAGTCACACAAAATACATATTTCTTCACTTTAAACAGCATATGGTCACACTTATTAACACTTTTGGCCACTGTTTGCTTAATGGTATGTGACTAAATACCCAAAACAAACATGCTTTGTGTGACTAAATATTACAAAAGGCCACACAAACATAAACTTCATGTGGCCATCGGATGATCAATAGTCACACAAAATACACATTTCTTCACTTTAAATAGCATATAGTCACACTTATTCACAGTTTTGGCCACTTTGTGTTAAATTGTATGTGACTAACTCCAAAAAAATAACACCCATTGTGTGACTAAATCATCACAAACGTCACATTTATTGTATAAAATGTGGCCATTGGATTATCAATAGTCACACAAAATACACATTTACTTGAATATATCATCTCAAATGTCACATATATTATATATTTATGTGGCCAATGGACGAACAATAATCACTCTCAAAAAATATTTGTATGACTATAAGGTGTTTACAGTCACTGATAATAACTAATCCAGTAAAACTTGTGCCTAATTTATCACACAGATTCGGGGTTTTGGTCACTCTTTTTCGATGGAAAAGGCCACGAACTCAACAATGTGACCATATGCCACCTACGGTGGCGGGACTTTTAGTGACACACAACGAAAAAAACGTGTGTGACTATAGGCATATCGTCACACATTTTTGGCGTGACCAATACAACTTTTTGTACCAGTGTTATTTAATAAAAATAAATATATGTAAATTGAAATTATATAAATCCTATGAGTGGAATAGCATGCAAATGATGTAGTGATGAAATGTAGACTAACTCTTGTCTATAAAATGTATTTTGAATGATATCTTATGATCACGCGACTTAACCTCCCCGGTTTCGCGAAATGAATGCCTGTAAACCTAGTTTACGTGAAATAATGAATTGTGAAATGATGAATTGTAACTTGTGAATAGTAAATTTTCGAGGTTTGGAAGATGACCTGAAATTGTGAGTTGTGACAGTTGCCCACCCAAAAAGGAATTTAGTACCTGAATTCTGCTGGTGTTGGTCTGAGGATGGTAGAGCGTGTATACCCGATTGGAAAGAGAATGTCTTAAAGGAATTGCCAGAAGTTTGAGGAGTATCGTCTACCCTTTCACTATTTTCTTATGTCATGAAATACTTCCTCATAAATGGAAAGTCTTTCCTAGAGAAGTCAATGGTAAAATCCAACTTAATGGCTGAGTGAGTGACAATTAGTGTAAGTATCCAGGGAGGGTTTGTTAAGAGGGATGTTTAAGAAAATTTTTATTTGTTTACAACGCTTTTGAATGAAGATTGTTATTAATAATTCTTGAAAAAGGTGATTATTTTCTTCATGGCATAATCCTTCTTGAATTATACATAGGTGATCAGGCTATGTATAATTGAGGACTAATGATGCGATGCTTGGTTTAGTAAAAATAGCACTACTTTTCTCAGAAGTTTTAGATGGTGTTCAACGTGTTGTTTTGAAAAATGGTATTCTAGATATTTCCTTTCAAAATAACATGAAAATTGTTTCGCGAAATGGTAGTAAATACTTGATAAAATGACAAAAAATCAATTTATAGAGTGGTAACAAAATAGCTTATTTTTAAAAAATTCTGTAAAACAATTTACCCATATGATAGTAAAATAGCTTGAAATAAAATTCGTTGAATGGTTCATTGGATACGTAGATGAATCTTATGGAATGGTGATAGTCAACTAATCCGTCAAGAATGAAATTGGCCTAATCCCTAATAAGACAATGGCATAATGTTGCAAAACGATTGAAAATTGAGCAATTGGAATAGAAAATGGAATAAACGAAGGTTATGATTATCGTGGAGATTAACAAAAGATAGATATTACATTGGATAGAAGAGTGCTTATTACAACTAGGTTATGTCAACGTACCAACGGAAAGTACAAAAGAAAGATACAACCCTAGAGGGCTCGAACTACGGTTTATATATAAAATTAAAAAAAAAAAAAAAAAAAAAAAAAAAAAAAGAAAAGAAAAAAAAAAACTTCTTCTGTTTAAGCATTGTGGTTATCCTCTAACAACACACGCTATTTCTCGAGCTATCCCATCTTGATTCCCATGTCCTGATTTCCTTATTGTGGACAATCATTCCTAAAATGTCCTTTCTCACCACATCCAAAACACGTCACAAGGGTCTCTGATTATCGGCCACAAACGGAGCTTTGCAATCCCTGGTCGGATGACCGACCTTCTTACAGTTACCACAAGGTTTTGGGCAATTTCCAGGGTTATAGTGGGTTTGACATTTGTTTCATTTGGGTAAAGTACCATTGTAACCTCTTTTCTCAGCTGGACCTGTAACATAGGCCTTTGCATCCTCTTGTCTCTTGGGTGGTGGTTGAGTAGCATTGCCATCCTGGTTGTTGTCCCACTTTATTTTGTTGTTGTTAGGATTGGTGTTGTTTCGGTTATTGTTGTAGTTGTTGTTGTTGTTTGCAGACGTTCCTTTCTTTAAAATCTGAGCCATAAGCTTCTGAGACATCCTGATTGCCTCATCCATTGTTTGCGGGTCAAAGGAAATCACATCACCATGGATATTTTCGGGTAAACCACCAATGAAATTTTCCAACAACTTCTCATTATCCGGAACCATAGATGGACATAGAGCAGCCAACTCTTGATACCTCCTGATATATGTCTCAATATCATTTCCCATGGTCACTAGTTCATAAAACTCTATCTCCAACTTTTTCACTTCCGTGCATGGACAAAATTTCTTAGTCAATAACTTCTTGAATTCATCCCATGTAAGCTTGTGGGCATTTTCCTTTCCTATGGGCTTTGTATAAGAATTCCACCATGACATAGCTTCATCAAGAAGAGTACTAGCAGCAAACTTTACCTTGGATTCCTCGGGGCAGTTACATAGATCAAATACAGATTCGGTATGTTCGAACCAACGGATCATAGCAGTGGCTCCTTCAGTGCCCTTGAATTTTATAGGATCATCACTTTTGAAGTCTTTGTACATACACTTACGTCCATTAGTTCCATTACTAGCCTGCCCAGGTGTCTCTACCTGAGAAGCGGCCTCAGCAGCTCTTGCAGCTACAGCAGCTCTTTCAACCACTAGTGCCTCAGCTATACTATCCTTAACAAGTTTTCAGATAGCAGCTTGTGTCATGGCCGGTGCAGCTTTAACTTTCTTCGGTGGCATAATTCTGATAAATCACAACAGAATACAACAATGAGAAATCATACTAGAAATGATCATCGTACAAAATGTATACAACCATGACATATATATATATATATATATATATATATATATATATATATATATATATATATATATATATATATATATATATATATCCACAACAAGTATAAATACAACCACAACACGTATAAATACAATCACAATAAGGAAACAACCATGAAACATCATAATTATAATCACAACACATGAATATAATACATGAAAATTTTGGCCTACATGGACCGATATTATAGATAGCACAACCATTCCTACATAGTAGAGTCACACTTGATACATTTGTTTGTACAACAACCAAAAGACAACAAGTTCTTTAAACTATGTCCCACACCCCAGGACTAGGATAATAATAGTAAAAGCTAACATAATATAAGTTGATGTCTAAGAGCCTCCAGATGCTCCACCTGATCCACCCTTAAGACGGCGGATCTCCCTGTCCATCATAACAACAATCTCCTCCAAGTGCTTGACTCGAACCTGAAGGGCAGCCTCCCTGCTCTCTACAATCGCCAACCTATCCCGATCTAATGCTAACTCATGTGCCTGTCATCCCTGCTCCTCCTGGGACATCTGTGCTCTATCATATAACTCTGGTAACTCATCCCTCAGCTGAGCAACACTCTCATGAACCTCCATCTGTCGTGTCTCCAACCCTTGATAAGACACATCAATAGCAACCCTACCTATGACTAAACCCTCAACCTCCTCCTCGACCTCCTCGAGTCGACTAGAAAGGATCTCATCTACCTGGTACCTCAACCTATCGATCTGACCCTGTTGGTCTCCTAATTGGGCATCCAAAGTAATAGCAGTAGGCTCTCTCGCGGCAGCTGCTCGAGAGCTCTCACCTATATGATACTGAGTAGGTGGTGGAATGTCTGAGGTCTCAGTAGTGGGTGATGATGGGGTGGTGAACCTCGCACGCTTCTTGAGCGGAAAGTGAAGAGTATGTGTAGGAGCAATGGTAGGTGTAACTGATGGTGATGGTGGTGTATG
The DNA here is from genome assembly GCA_030686995.1 of Artemisia argyi. Classification (NCBI taxonomy): domain Eukaryota; kingdom Viridiplantae; phylum Streptophyta; class Magnoliopsida; order Asterales; family Asteraceae; genus Artemisia; species Artemisia argyi. Next base: position 56,942,618 of record CM060685.1, read on the forward strand.
AATAGTGGGTATCCTGGGAGTGGAGGTAACAAGGCGTACACTCTTCCTAGCAGTCTGGCACGTCTTGCGACGGCGGATTGGGAGAGTTTGTCCTGAGTGAATAGAAGTAGTATGAGGTGATGAAGCTGAAGGTGTAAGTAAAACTAATGGTGGTGCAATGGGAGATATCTGAGGAGTGGGGGCAACCTCACCCTCCTTAAAGGGCTCAGTATCCTCACCAGATGCCAAGAGTGGTGATTGAGGTGCTGGATGAACAGGTGGGGCAATAGCAGTGGATGACGACATGACATCCTCCATGTCAGTATCCGAAGAGAGTATGATAGGATGTGAATCTGAAGACATGTCTCTGTGACAATCAATGTGAAATGAAATGAATAACCCGAGTTATGAAATCATATAAATAATGAATATGCACTTATGATGTAATGGTGAGATGCTATCGTGAGGTAGTTATAGTCTAGGGTATAAGGACAACCTAGTTCACTATAACCTTTGCTCTGGTACCAATCTGTCACAACCTGAATTTACTAGAATGGCAGCGGAATGGAATACCTGGGTGTAACGGTCATGGCATCTCATACAAGGTTATTGTTGATGCATAATCTGGCGCGGACTGGATTCGACGACTCTCCTTGGGCCGTTAGTCGTCTTCTCAAGCCCTGAGTAGACCTATCAACAAAGAGAACCCGTTAGAAGTGCACCCGAGGCCGTAGCCCCGGGATCCACCTCCGACGGTCAAGTTAGTATCGGTGCGATATGGCTTATGAGAGTTAGGTTTAGAGTAACCTGTTATGTTGTATTGTGAAGGGAACCCCAGCCCTATATTTATAAGGCATGGATTAGGGTTTAGGCGTAGAGTGGGCCGCTGTCTGCCAGGCCTGACCCATTCCTGGCCCAGTCCGGACCATACGTCCACAAGCCCCCCCAAGTTTAGTATGACATAGTGCGTGGCTATGTTATGCTAAACTTAAGTTCTGTTCATGGCCGCGTAGGCTCAATCAACCATGACGACATGGCCCATGTGTGCGCAACTTGTGCACACATGGGACGGATCATACTGCACAGCTCACATGCGACAATGCGCACTGGGATTGCGATTGTGATTGTCTCACAATGGTGAAGGTGGATCTCGTATGCTGCATCCTGGGTAAGGGCGTACCTTTTTTACCAGTAGCGATGCAACATGGTGCGACAGAAGACGTGCTTCTGTGGCAGAAGTGCGCGTTGTGCGTGAAAAGGATGTGCGCTGTGCGCGACGTGCGCGAACATTACATTCGTCTTTACAACCGACAGAGGACGTCTCCCATGCGGCAAGATGGTGCGAATATTTAAATCCGTCTTTGTATCGGGCTTGCAATACCTCTTACGTACGATCTGCTTCCAAATATGCCTGCGTGACTTGTACGGAAACAGTGGTATTATATACCCTGGTAGCCCCCCAAGTTTGATGGTGCTACTCATGTAGGAGCATTTAAACTTGGTTATTCAAATCCTGAAAAACACTTAATGCAAATATTAGAAGTATATGTCGCGAATCGCAACATATAAATAACTAATGAAGTAAAAGATTAGCGCTAAGCAACATATAGCACATAGCATGTGAAATTAACACATAAGAGAAGTAGTAGTACGAATTACACCTATCGTGAGGTTTTACAAACTATATAAGAGAAGTAGTACGTAGCTAATCTACGAACGCAGTATGCTCATGGCGATTTATTGATCTTTTTCTTTTTTATTATAATAAAAACAATGGCGCGGATGGACACACCGTGACCGCGACTAATAGTTTCAATTGCGCGCACAGACGCAGATGGATGTATCATGACTGCATAGACTCGAACGTTCGTAGATGATCGCAGATGAACATAACATGACCACGGCTTTTGGCGATTGACTACCATCGTGGTGGTTGTACGTGACAGTGCGCTCATGGCGCCAATCTGTGAAGATGTATGAACGCATGGCCTAACGCGGGTAGATTTATCGTGATTGCGTTGTTCGCGGCTAAAAGGTAAAGTAGGTCCGATCGTGCGGACTTAGTGTGATTATAGGTAAAATCGTGTTTACCAAGTTTTAAAAGATTTACATAAAATCTTCTAAATATTTAAAAGATACATCCTTACCGATTTAAAAGATATGCAAAAAATATTGTTGATATCTTTTTAAATTTTTAGAAAGTATTGGGAAAAACACACTTAATGGTTTTGTTATGCTTCTGCTAGGAACAAATGAAAAGCAAAACCAACCAATGAGGTTGTAATATACTGCCGTATATTGTTGACCAAAAGAAAGAGTAACCTTGCTATTCGGTGTTTTAATGAATATCGAGTATTCTGACAGTGCGGTGCTTTTAAAAGTGATATTATAATCACATGATTAATTGTTTTAACGAACGTGTTTTAACGAACGTGTTATTCAATTGTGTTTTCCTCAAGACTTACTCATGGCAGAATGCAATGAGTTAAAAACAAAAACACAAGGGTTTTAGAGTTACCGACTTTAGAAACTGATTTTTGCTTTTCGGTAATATGAGAACACGAAACATACTTTATTCGTGGTCCCACGGATAGCGCCACTTGTTGATGCATAATCTGGCGCGGATTGGATTCGACGACTCTCCTTGGGCCGTTAGTCGTCTTCTCAAGCCCTGAGTAGACCTGTCAACAAAGAGAACCCGTTAGAAGTGGATCTGAGGCCGTAGCCCCGGGATCCACCTCCGACGGTCAAGTTAGTATCGATGCGATATGGCTTATGAGAGTTAGGTTTAGAGTAACCTATTATGTTGTATTGTGAATGGAACCCCAGCCCTATATTTATAAGGCATGGATTAGGGTTTAGGCGTAGAGTGGGCCACTGTCTGCCGGGCCTGACCTATTCCTGGCCTAGTCCGGACCATACTCCACAGTTATATTGAACGACCTAAAGTGTCGTTTAGAAAATACATCGTTTGATCATTAAAAACATTCAGAGTTTACAAGATAAGGTCCCAAAAGATGTTGCAGGTTTATGAAAAACAAATTCATACAAGATCAAACGTTACATAAGTGCATGAAATAAAAGGTGAGACGCATCGACTCCGCGACTCCAAGTAGGTCCAAATGCATGCCAACATGAACTACTTTAATTACCTGAAAATACATTGCTAAAATGGTCAACAATAATGTTGGTGAGATCCATAGGTTTATAAAAATGAAATGCTATACGGTAATCTCAAGTATAAAGTGTATGACAAAAGTCAAATGAAAAATAGTACAATAGCCCTTAAGCTCATGACCCCGAAGCTAGACTGAATGAAATACCCCTCCAGAGTGTTTTGCCAGACACTCTAATATGATAAAAATGAAATGCATCCGTTTGACTGTTGGCATAACCAACGCGGATGGAGGTGTCACCCTCAATAGATCTATCCACTCACTCTCGCTTATGCATAATTAACGGTTCATGATAATAGGGGAACTTTAATAATGCAATGTGGTAACTTAAGCATTGTACTTGAATTTGATACTTTGGCCCGTACGGAAAATGGTGCAATGTATTCTCCCCCGTGGGATTTGAAAATAAATAATAAAGTGTAAACGGGGCTATGAAAACTCATATGATATGGATGATAGTATGACAAGTGAATGAAATGAACACAAGGCGCGATCTCTATCCGCAACCTAATATGAATGAATATAATCTAATTTAGATTATATAATGATGTCATGAATGTAAGTGCATATGTTATCTATACCACTCGTAATTTGAAAATAATAGTTACTGTTGAAATTTAATGTTTTCCATAACTTGGTAAAATATGTCCAACTAGCCTCGCAAAACTAGTCGTGTAATATTGTGCATAAAGTGTTAGTGTTAAAACTCGGCGTTTTGAAAACTTTGAAATAACATCTAATAGTCGTATTAATAAACCTTTGGTAGTACGTGCTTTGACGGGTAAGGAATACGGCTCTCCATTGTCATTACTTGAAAAGTATGGTTTTTAGTACGTAAAATATATTTCTAATAGAGGCTGTCAAAATATAATAGAGTTATCGGGTTATAAACGCGAATATCTTGGTCGTTATAAGTTCATTTTTTACGTTCTTTATATCCATGGTTTTGTATTATAGTGAACTAGTAAATTTTTAACAAGTCGGTGCATTTTATTAATGATTAGTGTCCCATTTTATCCGTTTAAAATCGTGCATCAGCACTATATTTTCAGAAAATAGTTTTTGTAGTTAAACATGTTTTTACCATATCTTTTCAGAAAATAGTTTTTGTAGTTAAACATGTTTTTACCATATCTTTTCCGTCGTAAGTCCGTTTTTATCCACTCAAGCGGCCACGGTTTCGTTATAAAGTGTATTTTCTAAATCTTTAGTTCAAAATTAGTCAAGACCTACTGAGTTTACCACATTTTGAAAATAGGGACAGTAGCTTTTATATAATCAATATGGTATAATTTGTTTGTTTCTTGTCTCAATCCATCACCAACAACATCAATATATCCCTTAAACTACCATACACCTTCTTAGGGTGTCATGGGGTCCCTAATGTCACCAAATAATGAGTATCTCAATAAATCACTAGTTTGTTACATATTAATTCAATAATTGGAAAAATCATATAAAGTGGTATAACATATGTTTTCTTGCATTGTTTTTCATAAAAATCCAGATGACAATAAAAAGATGATGAAAATTTAAATAGAAATCTTACTTGAAGTGTTGGTGATTAGTTGTTTTAGAAAAACCTAACAAATCTATAGGTTTCTATTTCAAAACCTTGTAATAGATCATTAGTAGAGATTGTTTATTACTTGATCATGAAATTTTGATGGTTCTTGTTGTTGTTTCTTGTCTTGGCCGAGCACAAAAAGAGAGGGGAAGAGCAAAGTGTAGATTTCTTGATCACCAATTTACATGTACTAAAAGTTAGGTGATTTTTAGGTCTTATATAGTGGTGATAAGTTAGAAACAAGTGTCCCTAGGACACTAATAATCGGCCACATGAGAGGGGGGGGGGAGGGAAAGGGTTAGTGGGAAATTTTTATGATTAACTTAGTTATTAGATGTATTATGTAGTGTATTATGCTAAATTAGGTGTTATTTGAGGTATATTGTTAGTAGTTTTAGTGTTTTCGGGTACCGGGTTAATTAGAAATAAACTTTTATGGAACCATTGTGACATAATAAAGTTGTAAAAGTTATAAAAATATAATTTTTGTAAATATTGAGTGCTTTAATAGTTATTGCTTTGTTAGTACAAATGTCGATATAATTATATATAATTGAATGTTTAAAAATATATAAACTCTCAAAATATAAAATAATTAACTTTTAAAATTTTAGTGGCATTATAATAAGCATATAAAAATATTAGTGCCATTGTGGGAAGTGTCGGATGTGTTGATCATAATTATTGATTGCGCGTTATCATTTATTTAATAAAAATCATTATATGTAAATTGAAATTATATAAATTCTATGAGTGGAATAGTATGCAAATGATGTAGTGATGAAATGTAGACTAACTCTAGTCTATGAAATGTATTTTGAATGATATCTTATGATCACGCGACTTAACCTCCCCGGTTTCGCAAAATGAATGCCCGTAAACCTAGTTTATGTGAAATAATGAATTGTAACTTGTGAATAGTAAATTGTCGAGGTTTTTAATGACTTGAAATTGTAAGTTTTGACAGCAGTGAGCACAATATCATCCACATATAATAACAGAAAAGCAGTATCATCACCCTGTCTTTAAATAAATAAAGAAGAATCACACCAACTCGGAGTAAACCCAACAGTAGTAATGTAGGTAGCAAACATCTGAAACCATGCCCGAGGTGCCTGCTTAAGACAATAAAGAAACCGCTGTAATAAACAAACATAATCTGGATGCTCTAGATCCCGAAAACCGGGAGGTTGATGCATATAAACAGTTTCAGCTAAATCTCCATTTAAAAACGCATTCTTGACATCAAGCTGGTGAACATGCCAATGTCGAGAAATAGCTAAGCTAAGAACAGTCCGAATGGTACCCGGTTTAACAACTGGACTAAACGTCTCATCAACATCAACTTCCTCAATCTGCGTGGTACCGTTGGAAACAAGACGTGCCTTATACCGACTAATAGTGCCATCAGCCAAATACTTATTACGAAACAACCACATACAATTGACAAAATTGACACCCTTAGGTCGAGGTACACGTTTCCAAGTTTCATTCTTAACAAGTGCATTATACTCTTCATACATACCATTGCACCAATTTGAATCATTAAAAGCATCCTTATATGACCTAGGGGAAGGAGAAACAGTAAACACATGACCAGCATACTTAGGATTAGGACAAGTAGTCTTGACACGAGAACGTGTGACCATGGGATGAGTAGATAGAAATGGTGGACGTGTAGGAACATGAACATGTGGTGAAGAGGGTGGAGGCATGGGTACAGGAACAAGATCATCTGGTGGAGACGGTGGAGGTGTAGGTGGTGCAGGTGATGCAGGTATATTGATAGGTGTAGTAGGAATTAGGTTGGAAGGTGAACCAATCGGTGTAGTGTTGATAATAGTGGAAATGAGATTGGAAGAATCGTCCAAAAAATCATATGAGGGCGTGGGTTTGGAAGGATGGGATTGAAACGGAAAAACCGTTTCATCAAAGGTAACATGTCAATAGATGAAAATTTTGTTGGTGTTTGGATCAAGACAACGATAGCCAAAATGATTGGCGGCATGTCCTAAAAATATTGCAGGTGTGGCACGGGGTGTCACACCTCGCCAAGGAGGAAACGCGAAGGTGTAAATTCATGGATATCATCACAACACATGGTGTCTATATAGAGAATAACTACATGCAATAAAAATGGCAAAGTATAGACACAAAGTGTCATAACAATACCCGAAAGATAACAACATGATAAACTCCAACGCACAGATAAACCACTTCCAATGTAACTAAGATCTCGTCTAATCACATCCTTCTATCTTATCCTTAGAAAGCTCACCTGAAAATGATGCTTTAAACGTCAACATAATGTTGGTGAGATTCATATGTTTAGACACACATACACTCACAAGGCAACCAGTTTACTGTGATCATAAAATATATAGCTGGACAAATAATTTAAAGTTATCATATAAGCTACAATCATTTGCAAACGAATATCCACACACAAAGGCAACAACAGGACGGCTCGTGTCCTCCGATCCCAATAAACATCAATTAGGTCGCATGCGCGAGCAACAGGATAAGCATCCTCCCAATTGAAGCACACATAACATCAAATGGGTCCCCAAATGAAGCACACATAATCTCACAATCGAATCATCACACATAGCATACATACGATAACATTATAAGTCCAAGCTTTTTGACACACACATAATCACAGTAACCCAAACAATTTAAGACAAGCATCATTCCCATCCCAAGTTTAAAACAAGCAAAAATATGGGACTATGAACTCACCTCAAAACCTTGCAGCTTCCACAACATAAATCACAAATCTAAACAACACAAATAAGTCCACGTTACAAAAGGCCAAGCTAAAAGCTACAACCCATGTAATACTCATATGATGGATGTCTAAGACTCATATGACCCACCATGGATCTCCTAGACACCATACTAACCATTACCATAACCTAACACTCACTAAATCCCTTGCACTATTAAAATCAGAAAATGCATAATTTTAGGGTACATTCGCCCACATGAAATCATAACAAATTAAGCTCAAAAACTCACACCAAAAATTTACCATGGTCTCTCATAAGCATACAAGCTAATCCCGGAAGGCCATGGACTAATAACACACACAAGTACTCACAAGAAAATCAAACTTGTCAACTATCCAAATTCGGATCTGAACGCACACCAAAAAGTTTTACTTAAGATAAAATACTTCTACAACTTTTTATCGCGAATCCTTTTCGTGGTAGTCTAAGATAACCTAAAAATCAACTATTCCAGAAGGACTAACCTAAATACCACTTTTTCACCCACAATTCACTATCAAACTTTTACCCAAATTCTGTCCCGGTTTAACAGCTTTGACACCTTACCAAAGAAAAATCAAAAGACTAACTTCCCGACCTTGAAATCAATCGTGGCCGGACTTTTTGGAAAGCTCTTTCATTAAACTTTAATTTAGACCAAAAATTCGTGACCTAGCTCATTACTATCTGTTAAATACACTCACATCTTTACAGCACTACTATTCTGTCCAAACCCTAACTCAATAACTAGCATGTTTTACACTCAATTCTCTTAACCAAACATTATACTATTATTAATTATTTATCCCAACATGTTTAATAACATTAATCTACAGAAGTTAACACAAACCCTAATCCATCATATAATTATTACATGAATTATATTAATTAATCAAACAATTGAACATGTATTTTAAGAATTTTACCTTTATTCTTGATTATTGCTTCACAATTATAAACCCTAATTTTTTTCTCCCTTATTTTGCTCCTTGGATCGACTCAAATTTACAGCAAAAACGTTTTAGGGGTTTTTGGGTTGGTATATATATTAATTATGGATAATCCTTGGGCCTAAGAGTCATATTTAGACTCAAATTGGGTTTCCTTTTTCCCATTATCCCTTCTAGCCGATTTTTATCCATATATATATATATATATATATATATATATATATATATATATATATATATATATATATATATATATATATATATATATATATATATATATATATATATATATAATTTTTTTATATTAATTTATTACACTCAAAACCTCATACTTTTCATATTTTATAAACTCCCAAAACAAAACCTAGCGTCTTTCGCGATAAACCTTAACTTTAACGACAACCGAAAAAATTATCATTTTCAAAACAAAGTTTCCAAAAATAGAATTCCACACTCTTTTGAAACATAACTCATAAAAACAAATCCCACGTAACTTACTAACGCTCAATTACTTGAACGAAGACTCGTTACGCAAAAACACAAAAACACCAAAACTTCACAAGTCATTTCTACACCACAAAGGCGATCAAAATGAATTTTCCCAAATATCAACATTACTCACTCACAAAAACAACACCACACAAAGGGATTTAGTGCTAAAACTCACCTATATCACACATATAACACTTCAATCACCTAGAACACAAAAACAAACGTCAACTGAGTCAAGACTATCAGTCAAACTGACCTGCTAAAACCACGGTTGTTACACGGGGTCCCAGTTTATGATTGGTATCGATATGTGGGTAACAAAGGCATCCAAAAACACGAAGGACACTTTAATCAGGTGTTGCACCAAAAATTCGAGTAAAAGGTATTTCATTATTAATAGCACGAGAAGGTAAGATATTCAATAAATATACAGCCATATTAAGATCCTCGGTCCAATAGTTAGGTGGTAGGTGTGCTTGAAACAACAAAGTGCGAATAAGATTATTTATGGTACGAATCATGCGTTCAGATTTTCCATTTTGTTGAGAGGTACGAGGGCAAGAAAATCTAAACTGGATGCCATGGATTGAAAATAATTTATGAAATGCAGTATTATCAAATTCACCACCATGATCACACTGAAATGACTTAATTTCACACTTAAACTGAGTACGAACATAACTACGAAACAACTGAAATTTAGACAAAACATCATATTTATTCATTAACGGATAAACCCAAACATACTGAGAATAATGATCCAGAAACAAAATATAATACTTGAAACCAGAAAGACTCGGATTGGAGATGTCCACAAATCTGAGTGAACAATGTCAAAACAAGAAGTGACGGAACTAGACGAACTAACAAACGGAAGCTTCACATGTTTACCAAGCTGACAAGCATGGCAAAGAACGGGAAGCTTCTCTTTATTACAAGAAATAGAATCACTGCTAGACACAAGACGCCGCAACACTTCACTCCCTGGATGTCCAAGTCGTTGATGCCACGTATATTGACTGGTAAGATACGCTTGAGGAATGGGAGAAGGCTTCGTAACAGGGTAGAGATCGCTCGTGCCATCACAACGGAGGAGTACCCATCGAGTTAGGAAATCCTTCACAGAAAAACAAAAAGGATGAAATTCAACAGTGCAATAATTATCATGAACACATTGACGCACATAAATTAAATTTTTGACAATATGTGGAGTGATCAAAACATTATTTAAATGTAAAGGACGAAATGGAGTAGACAAAAAACTATGACCTGAGTTAGTGACGGGAATGAAACACCCATCACCAACCGCGACAGAGGGATAAATGCACTCATTAAGAATATCACTAAGACACTGTATAGAATCATTAAGGCGAGAACTCGCACCTGTTCCATGTTCCAATTTCCAGCTGCCGGTTCCTGAAGGGTAGGAGTAGCAAAAGCATTGGGTAAAAGAGTTGGATGACCCGAACCCTATTGACCTGCCACAAGAAGCTGAACCGGATTAAAACCGGAGCCATAAACCGGACCCGTGCCGTGACCTGTCGAAGTCCCCTGCTAAACCTGTGAACCGACGATGTGAACCGGTACCGTGAACCCCTGTGGCTGAACCGGCGACCAGATGTCGGTAGACACTACTTAAACCAACGACCAGATGCCCCAACAACATACCTAAACAATGATAAAGAGTAAAATAACCACTCCGGGTAATACCAATAACACGAGCGATGTGAACACTCCATGTTATACCAATAACACAAACAAGGTGAACACTCCATGTTATACCAATAACACAAGCGAGGTGAACAATGTAAAAGTTATATATATATATATATATATATATATATATATATATATATATATATATATATATATATATATATATATATATATATATATATACACACACTTTAAACTCTCAAGAAACCTTGGTAGTATAAATTTATAATGTTACACATTTGATCAATATATATATATATATATATATATATATATATATATATATATATATATATATATATATATATATATATATATATATATACACACACACTTTAAACTCTCAAGAAACCTTGGTAGTATAAATTTATAATGTTACACATTTGATCAACTTTAGTGTTTGTTGGTTTAAGTTTTGTTATAGTCGTATTAAGATAAAATTTGTGAGATAAATGATGCAAGTGATCAAATTTGTCGTTAAAAAATAAAATAATAACGAATACTATCATGGTACAAAATGAAGATGTGAACATTAGGCTGCCGCAATGGTCGGTCGACCGGTTCGATCGCCGCCACAGCAACATGAGAGTCACATCCAGTCGGTTGTCTCCAAAACTCACCATTCGATCGTGGTATCGACTGATTAGCAATCCATAAACAAACAAAAAATCGACTGTTTATATAAAAAAATAAAAATAATAAAATGGGAGAGTGTATTTGATGTATGTATGAAATGTATTTAATGTATGTGTGACTGCATATGAAAAGTGAAGGAAAAATTAAGGTTGTAAGCAAGGTTGTCAGGATCGCGATCCTGATCGTAGGATCGCACGATCCTACGATCCTACTTTGAAAAAACGATCAGAATCGTAGCGGGATCTTAATTCTGGTAGGATCGCTGCAGGATCGTAGGATCGTTAGCAGGATCGTGGGATCGTTAGCGATCCGATCCTACTGATAACCTTTTTTTTTTTTTTTTTTTTTTTTTTTTTTTTTTTTTTAACTCTTTTTCATATATGAAGCATTATTTTAGCCTTTGAGGCCCTTGTGACTTTTTGTCTTAAATAGCCCAATAACAAAACACTCAAAGTCCACGACATGAAAATAAAAAATACGTGCATAACAAAACCTAATTCCTAAATCTGAAATACAGCTAGCACATGCGTAATTTTTATTTTTATACTAGCATTCATCTCACGTTAAAATATAAACCATGATTAGATTTTAAAGATTCTACAGTATATATTATACTAAATCTGATCATCAACTTGTATCGTAACTGAAGCACAAGAATTTTGACAAATTTCGAGTTTTCTACAAATTTGCACCACTACGTTTAAAACATGGAAATGATGATATGAGGACTTTAAATGGAAATACGATGACTATCTTTTAAAGTTGTCTAATTTCTTTTTTAGTTCTTTAATTTTTTAGTTATTTAATTGATTGGTGTGTTGAGTTTAGACTTTAATTTTTTTGCAAATCAGTTAGTTAATTGGTGTGTTATGCTCGATCATATCAAACTTTTTTTTTTTTTTTTTTTTGAATAGAGCTCGATCAATATAGTTTGGAGTCAGTAACTTGCAATTGTACTATTGAGAAATATATAAAACAATAGAAGTATAAAACTACGACTCCTATGCGAAAATGTATACATTTTCATAGGATCTTACGATCCCGATCCGATCCTATGATCCCGATCTTGCAAAGCCAAAAACGATCCTACGTAAGATCCCGATCCTGACAACCTTGGTTGTAAGTTAGGGTAAACAAAGAGCTGGGCCTACTTTTTCATATTTGTTTAAGAGTTGTATTACTTGTATATGAGCTTTTAAAACCAATTTTCATTAACTGATAGGCTCTTAGCCAAATTTTGTTGGCTTAAAGGAATTTTTAGCTAAAGCAGAATTAGGCTTTGAGTGACAGAAATTTTTAGCTAAAGCTAAAGCAAAATGATGGGCACTTAGCCAACTTTTGGGGCTTAAAGGAATTATTATATAATGATTTTTTATTATTAATGAAATTTAATTTTGTTATTAAAATAAGTTGAAAAATGAAGAAAGATGACCCATCGTCCTACTATACTTAGAAAGTCGTCTCTAAATCACACGAGAAAAAAAAACCAAAATTGACATGAAAATTAAGGGTTTAGCGGGAATTATTGTTGCAGGTAGCCTTAGAAATTAATGTTAACTCATTATTGCTGTTTACGTTATCAATTATTTCCACTTTGGGCTAAAAAATCTGCCATTCAAAAATAGCAAGCATAAAAAAAAAAAATAGCAAGCATAAAAGGCAAACTTCATTGTATTATTGTTGAATTTGAACAAAAACGTAATCTATGTTAGTCACTTAGCGGTAGTATGGACCAGTTGTAGTTGTACGTCTCTGCAGATCATTTAAAGCCGATCACGTTTACTTTAAGAGCATGTGGTAAGGTAACACAAGGTTAAGAGTTAACACACTGCCACCTCAGCGTTACGTCAGCTTTTCCCTTTTAATCTTAACTCTTGACTTTCCACCCCGGTAACATAACTCACCTATAACTCACCTTAATTCACCTTCACCTCAAATATTTTCAATTTCAACCCCAAATTTTAACAAACACTTCATTTATTTAAAACATAACATTAATTAAAACACAACATTACATTACATTACGAAATTAAAAAAAAAAATAATGATACTAAAAAAAAAATACGAAATCAATAAAACACTACATCACATAATTATTTATAATTGACGCGGAGGCAACCCAAGTTTCATGGCAATTCGATCCTTTTCCGCATTAACGAATGCCACACAATGTGGATCTTTGCCGGTGGTGTCGAGCATCAAACGGTCAAATAATATAGGGGGTGGAAATGAAAGTTTTTTTTTTTTTTTTTTTTTTTTTTTTTTTTTTTTTTTTTTAGTAGCCGTTGAAGGCTTAAATGTATATATATATATATATATATATATATATATATATATATATATATATATATATATATATATATATATATATATATATATATATATATATATTACTCCTTGTTAACGCACGTTAAGTGCTTGCCCGAGCGAGTTAATGCACCACTTGACTTTCAGGGCCGGGAAGGTAACGCACCACGTTAAGGTGGTGCGTTAAGGGTTAACGCAGGTGGCTGCGTTACCTTACCGCATGGTCTAAGGGGTGGGTTATATTGACGGGAGCTATGTTTTAATATTGACCCCCTATTTTTTATTTATTTTTTTATTTTTATAATTTAGTTTATATCAAAAAGCTATAAACCTGAAAGTGCGAAACAAAAAATATAAAGTTTAATAAGTCAAACGTTTAAAACTGTCAAAAATACGAAACACAAACTAACAAAAAACTATATTGTACTAAAATAAAAGGAGACAAAATGGGGAACAAGTCTACTCCATACGGCAGTCTACGGGTAGACCCCGTTTCCCTAACACAACCCTTATTTAATCACGTGTCTAACAGCATGGTCACATGGGCAGCTTTCGTCTTTATGCTACATACCTTTTTTTTTTTTTTTTTTGAAAATTGACTTTCATTGGGGAAATCCAAGTCCAATTTGAAACCCGATGGGGGGAAAACCTTCAACTTAAGCCGCCCGAAGGCACGACACTTAAATTGAAGTAAACCCTGCCTTCTCCAGATTCGAACCCTTATGGGTTGAAACCTTCATTGAAGGACTTTGAAATCGTACCGACAGGGCAGTGGTCCACAATGACTTTATGCTACATACCTGGTGTAGGTTTCAACACGTCTTCTCCAACACGTGATTCAAACTTACAAAGCATGCGATTATCACAACCACAAATCCACAGTTATTATAAGTACAAAAAGTAGCATGCAAATTTTGGTCCAACATATCAAGAATCACATTATTCTTTTCAATTTTCAAATATTTGTATAAATCACATGAATTTGGATATTTCACTCAATTGCAGTATATCTATGTTTGCCAACTAGCATCAGCTACAAAAAGTAGTAGTTGCAAGCGCTAGCAATAGTTATGATTGTACTTAGTTCAAATGACAAAAGGTGACATCTCTTTTATATTACGTAAACGTTACTTAATTACTACCGCCCAAAACAATACAACAATAATTCTTACAAAGCGCTAAACCTTCTTAAACGCATGTTGACAAACATACTAATATATCTCATCAGGAAGTAAATTCCGATTTATATTTCAATGTATTGAATTAGTAAAAAACATTCTATGAAATACTCCTTGTGCAATTATATACTGTAGTAGTTTTTTAAAGGCCAACAATGTAGTTGATGTATCAACTACTCACGAATCCAAAAGCTCATAATGCATGAACCTGCTATATTATGGGTGGATGGATAGAACTGTATACTTAATACTCAGGTTACATTGTCTCACTTAATTGGATAGCTTGTCCATGCTTCACGTACGTATGGTTTGCCCGTCACTTTCATAAATAGAATCAAATAATAACTTTTTCGACTAAGTTTACTTGCCACATGGAAATGGAGAGCAAATGAGAGTGGAGAGTAATTAAGTTTGCTTGCCACATATAAAATTTTCAACTACGTTTGCTTGCCGCACGAGGATGGAGAGCAAATGAGGATGAAAAGCAAATAAGTTTGCTTGTCACATATCACAAATTAGGCGAGCAAATGGGAAGAAGAGCAAACTGTTTTACTCGCTATGTCGTATTTTATAACCCAAAATTTAAGGTCGAAATTCGTAAAATAATTTTCATAATATCCATTCTTGAAATTTCTATTAGTTTTATAGACATAAAATAATAGTCGTATGTTAGATCGAACTCGAGATCACGAGATTGCACACTTTACGTATGAAGAGTAAATGAATAATAATTATTTACAAATGTTAAGAATAATTATTAAAACACAAAACATTTAACGACCGTTAATATTTAACGGAATAATGACTAACAACCATTAGACGAATAAAAGAAAAGTCATATGTATGAGTTTTTGGTAAGTCAAGAAGGTTCCGGAAACCCTCTTTGGGCTTCATAACCGATCGACAAAGGTTGTGTAACCCTTTCCTTTGCTTGATCTCCAAGTAAACTCAAGTATATAAGCAAACTCAAAGTTATTTGTTTCATAACTTTTGTACACACAATACGTTGAGATTCTCTTCTCTTTTTCTTGTGCTAAACCGATCGAACACCCCTATAACATTAGGGTTTTGATTTTTTGAGCTTAAAAGTTGTTTTGTGTTTTCAATTATGGATAATTAGTAAAATAGCCCGGTTGCCCTGGGTCTAGGCATATTTAGCCCTTTTTTGAAAAATTTTCGTTTTTGCCCAGGTTGCTCTGGGCAACTTTCGTATAGCCAACTACAGAGTGCCACGTAGGGGCAATTTTTTGTATTTTGGGCAATTTTTTGTATTTTGGGCAACTTGAGGACACTTGTCATCTTTCGGTTAGCTATACGAAAGTTGCTCAGGGCAACCTGGGCTAAAACGATAATTTTTCAAAAACGGACTAAATATGCCTAGACCGCAGGGCAACGGATCATTTTGGTAATTTTCCCTTTCAATTACTTGCATAATCTTTTACTTGGTATTAGTACGTGTGTACAAGAACGTGATACAAACACATTATTGTTATTATTCTTGGATTGAATTATAAAAGAGGTAAAGTGTAATTCTTATAATCCTATAAACCAGTTTTTGATTTAAAGAATTACATATCGATTGATTCTTGTTATTGGTAGAATAAAAAAAATACGTTTACTATTTAATATTTGGTTAATTAATTTATGCATTATATGATCTTTAATTACTTCCGCGATATATACTCGATGTTATTGTTTTATGTATAATTGTCATGATTATAAAATTCTAACAATTTCCTCGTCCAATACCCTACCACGTTATCTTTCGCTTTTACTTTATGTCATTTACAGATATTAAAATTATAAAATGTTTATAACATATACAGTTATGTTATCACTCCGGCCAATAGTCTAATATTGTAAGTTTGTCGTGTAGTCGTTTCTTTAGGGCTTCGGCGCTTCCTATATTCTGTCACGTGCACTATCCATTTAATTTTAGGTCAGGTCAAATCGCAAAGTCTTTATAGTTTTAAGTTTTGCCAATAAAAGGTTAAGAACTTAAGATAATGAAAAAATGAAACCGTCTAATCAAACTCATATGTTTGTTGTGCATCTAAATCTTTAGAAACCGTATCTACTTATTTCTGAATAATCTTCTAACAATAATGATTTGTAGATGCCTTTAACAACAACCACAAAGGCTTTTAGCAGCAAATTATCACTCTTGTTTTTCTTTTTAGCTATATCCTATTTTAGATGGGTAGTAAAAGAAAGCTTTTATGGAGGAGATGGTTAATTAGGTACAAAATTCTATTAGATAAATGTAGACGTGCTGATGGAATTCTAAGAATATTTTAAAGAAGTTATCAACTCAACAAACTTCACACAATGATTTCAAAAACTTTAAAATGAGGCTTTCCATATCTCTTCTTTACTATAATAATGAGAAACCCATTTGTTTTTTATAACTTTTCTTAAATTATAAATTTGAATGTTCGTTTCTTAACTACACCACATTTTTTTTTCTCAACTTTTCTTATCCATCCTCCAAATATTGGCATTTTCTATACTAACTATTATATATAATGCTATCATCATTAACAGAAGCACACACAGTATCAATGCAACCATTATCACAATTATATAGACTGTTGTCATCGAAATACGCAAGTACTCGTCTCGTATCATATAGTAAAAGGAAAAACAACGAAAAGATGCACGACGTACGTGAAAGTAATAATTAAATTCCACAAATTCGACATTGTAGGCATCAGCAAAAAAATTTATTCTAGTATGTAACACATGCAATATATTATTATTAACTAATATTTGGCGGTGTTGTTTTCAATATTTCAAAAAAATAAAAAAAGACCTAAGTAATACTAGCTACTGTAGTAATTTAATTAGTGAAGAAAGTAGATGATGGTCATAACTCATAAGTACGGTCATAACACTGTCATAACAACAACACAAGTGATATATATATATATATATATATATATATATATATATATATATATATATATATATATATTATATACATAGCTAGAGAGATAAGGTATCATCACACCATCATAACATTAGCTAGGTAGATCTAAAACATTTATCATTTCACAGCAAAATGGGTCGAAGGAAGCTTGAAATAAAGCGAATCGAAGACAAAAGCAGCCGTCAAGTGACCTTCTCCAAACGAAGAACAGGTTTAATGAAAAAAGCACGTCAGCTTTCAGTTCTTTGTGATGTTGATATCGCTGTCATTGTTTTCTCCTCTCGGGGCAAGCTTTACGAATCCAGCAGCGGAAGTAGCAGGTGATTTTTATTTAAACAAGTTTTGGTTTATACTCCCTCCGTCCCACATTAAATGTCCTATTTGACTTTTCAAAGTATTTTTTTCGCAACTTTGACCTTAAATATTTTTGTTTGTATTATATAATACTTGACAAAAAATATATGAATGGATTGGGTATTAAATGTATTTTCACTATGTATAAATTTTATCAAATACTATATTACACAAGCAACAACATTTAAGGTCAAATATATGAAAAAAAGACTTTGAAAAGTCAAACAGGACATTTAATGTGGGACGGAGGGAGTATAAATTTAATATGTATGTACTATTACTATTTTAGTACTATTATGCAGGTATTGTACGTTTACATAGAATTTTCTAGGGTTTAATATGTGATTTGATGTGTAAAATAGTAACAAAGCTGTCATCCTAAACGACATCAAATTTTCTTATTTCAATTGGATTTCTAACACACTTAAGAAATCATTTTGTAACTGGGTGGAGAGGTTTTTAACCAAAAAATAAATAAATAAATAAAACCTGGGGTAGTGTGGTCGTCAGGTGTTCATGTTGTAAGAAATCATTTTGTAACTGGGTGGAGAGGTTTTTAACAAAAAAAAAAAAAAAAAAAAAAAAAAAAAAAAAAAAAAAAAAAAACCCTGGGGTAGCGTGGTCGTCAGGTGTTCATATTGAAAGCGGTCAATTTAATTTGACTTTCATGTTTCATGCTTATCTTTCTTCTTTTTAGAGGTTTTTCAGTTTCATACTTATCAGGTATTTAAAAAATGGCCGGTAGGTTTTGAGGCATTTTGTTTATTAGGAACTTGAGAAACGTGTATGATGATCGAGATATGGAATGGATAATGTTTTAGATTTTTCCTCTCTTTTTTAGTGTGTACGGAACTACGGATTTGAAAAAGAGGATGACTTAAATAATTGGAGCATGGAGGATTTCTAAAAATCTTTTTCACTTTTAATCTTGAAGGAATTATAGTAGTCCATGGTAAATGAAGTAAAATTTGTTCAAGTTCTCTCAACGGATGATGTCTTTTTATTGATATGTATACGACTACGCTAGTTTTATTTTTAAGCTAAAGCAAAACACAATATTTAGAAAGGCATATGATCCTTGCTGCAAATGGCAGGAACTTCTCTGCTGCAACCTTTATTTTTACAAGATATATATATATATATATGGGGAAAACATAGCTACAACACAATGTAGCCAATTGGCTACATTTCCTTTGAAAAAAAAGGTGGGGACAGGGGGAAAATATGTGTCAGGGTCTAACCGCAGGGACTGAACTGTACATTATTAAAAGTTTTTTCAAAGGAATTGTAGCCAACTAGCTACAATTAATTGTAGCTAACATTTTCCATATATATATATATATATATATATATATATATATATATATATATATATATATATATATATATATATATATATATATGGGTTAAAATAAAAAGGCCCTTATAATAAAAAGTGTAGGAAGGATTGTGAGGGCGACATGTGTCACCCTTATGCCACATCATATGACACATGTCATCCCCCACCCACCCACACCCCCCTCCCCCCCCCCCCCCCCCCCCCCACCGCAAAAAAAACAAAAAAATTTCCAGCCAAAAAAATTTTTTTTCCCGCCAAATTTTTTAGTGCATCACAATTATAAAGTTACTGCATCACAATTATAAAAGTTACTGCATTACAGTTTTAAATTTTAGTGCATTAAGGTTATAAGTTACTGCAACATAGTTGATGCACTAAACTATTAACTATGATGCAGTAACTTATAATAAAGATGCACCAAAACTTAAAAAAGAATCGTATTTTAATTGTGATGCAGTTACATATATATATGATACAGAAAACTTATGATAATGCAGTTTCTTTATAACCATGATGCAGTAACTTTATAACCATAATGCAGTAACATTAAAACCATGAATGCAGTAACCGTAATGCAGTAAAATCATAATTGTGATGCAGTAACTTTATAACCGTGATGCAGTAAATTTATAACACTGATGCAGTAAAAAATTTTGGCGGGAATTTTTTTTTTTTTTTGCCAATGTCACTCCCACAATCCTTCCTACAATTTTTATTATAAGGCCCTTTTTAGAATAACCCCACCCATATACATATATATATATATATATATATATATATATATATATATATATATATATATATATATATATATATATATATATATATATATATATATATATAAGGGCTTTATTTTCAGAACCCTGTTAAGTGCGGGAATTGCGAGAATTCCAATTTTGCAATAGAAAACATGGATGTTCATATAAAACATGTATGTTTTCTTACATACACCTTAATACAAATACCTGCGTAACATACATGTTCATATAAAACCATTTTGCATTGATATGTTGCACTTAACAGGGTTTTATATGAACATGTATGTTACGCAGGTATGTGTATTAAGGTGTATGTAAGAAAACATACATGTTTTATATGAACATGCATGTTTTCTAATGCAGAATTGGAGTTCTCGCAGTTCCCGCACTTAATAGGGTTCTGAAAATAAAGATACACTTTATATATATATATATATATATATATATATATATATATATATATATATATATATATATATATATATATATATATATAAAGTTCATTTATGAGTGAATCACAAATCTTGTCAGAAATTCTGATAAAACATGAACTTACAGTCCAGTGGGAAGTCATTAGGCTAATAGTTTGAATATATTTTCATGGTCAAAGTTAATGAATGAGCATAAAATACAAGCAACACCGGAACACCAGGGATCACTATCCCTTTTTAGAAACTATAGTCAAACAAATAAAGTTTTATACCACCATGGTACTTAACTAGGTTCTCATAATGTTTCTCTTTCGGCCAGATTTCGTTTTGCTACTCCCGGTCATTGAGCCCGCTGGCTATTCTATAAACCCTCTGCCAAATAGTGGTACTTTCATTTCGATAATCCGCTGGTCTTCCAAACTAGGATATGATCAACCACATTGGGCTAAAGTGGAATTAAGTTGCTACAAAACTAAATAACACAAGACATGGATAATTTAGTAAAAATGGTAATGAGCATATCCCTGTTGTGCTAATTAGTCTCTCTTATTATATTTCAGATGATGGTTTATTATTACAATATAAAAATGTGTTTGCACCGATCCAAACAAACCATATGGTTAGTGTAATCGGCTAATTAGTCTCTCTTATTATATTTCAGATGATGGTTTATAATTACAATATAAAAATGTGTTTGCACCGATCCAAACAAACGATATGGTTAGTGTAATCGGTTAGGAGGCTGTCGAGAGTTCTCGGATCACTACCTTACAGCAAAGGCTCGATTCAGGCAACAAATCTACTTAACAAAGTAGTCTTAAGTCGCCCCGTATCTTAAGAGATTGTTGGGGAAATAAAATTGCATCAAAGAATTAATGAATCACAATTTAAATCTAGTACATTAGATTTGCAAAGTGGAAAGATTTCGAGGGTAGATATTGAAATCCTATTTTACTTTCAAATATCTCAATAACTAAGGACCAATATTTGGTTATAGGTTAAACAAGTGTGGTGTGGATTGAGTTGGTACCTCCCATAAAGCCTTCAAAGAAGGTTATGACGGAAAACAATGTAACAGTTAGCATGATATGATCAAATGAAACCCTCTTCGAGCAAGTGATGACTACAGAAAAACACGTAAAAGAATGATATATATTATTTGCTAAAAACTGATAATTCAGGAAACATTTAATCTGCATATGTAATCAACTCCTAAAAACACGCAATAAAAGATAAATACAAACTGATGGCTTAATCTTTATCCTAATTTACGACTTTCACCCGCCACATAACTATTATGCCATCTCGGAGCCACCTCCTAGAGGACAGCCTTAGATTATCGCTCGAAACTTGTGGTCCTCCTCTTGGTCTTGAGACAATACCACCTACATTATCACTCCCCTTTTCTGAAAGCACCTTGTCCTCAAGGTGGAAATGTGTGAGATTCTTACGGCCCAACATCTTACCAAGTTCAACATATAAACCCAACTGAGGTTTCATTCTAAAACCAATTGGTGATAGAAGGAGTAGCCCATCAACCTTATAACTTATAAGTTAACTTTGAGATTATAGTTCTAACGATGTGGGATTGGGTTTGTACACCCAACAATCCTCCCGTCAAACCCAAACCACCATAGGCCTCCCCTTCGACTATAGCCACGATCCCACCTTTTTCATACCGCTGACCTTTACCATCGAAACACGCCGCCTTTTTACCGGCTTCCTTTCGGAACAAGGTTTACCAAGATCCACTAATACCGTCGAACCGGGGTCTAATCGAGGGAACACCATCCACATCATCACTGGGCTCAACCTGTCTCTGATACCACTTGTGAGATTCTTACGACACAACATCTTACCAAGTCCAACATATAAGCCCAACTGAGTATCCATTCTAAAACCAATTGGTGATAGAAGGAGTAGCCCATCAAGCTTATAAGTTAATTTTGAGATTACAGTTCTACCGATGTGGGATTGGGTTTGTACACCCAACAAAATGAGAATATGCATAGGAGAAATCGTGCAACCATTCCCATCTGGCATTTTCTGGCGGGATACCAGACCATTGGACCAAAACTTGCACATCTATCTTTTCATTTCGCAACACACACAGTATAGTCAATGAATTATAGTTAGCAACTATTATCATGTTTAGTCCATTGTAAACTTATTTGAAACATTTTACATTTACATTAATTGATTCTAAGTCGATTAATTATAGTTCATAACTATTGAAACTTTCTATAAGCTTTCAATCATTAACAAGATAATCATGAAAACAGTTATGACAGTTATCGTAAATACATTTATAATCGCATGCATACATACTAAAAGAGTAAATGAATGAACATTGATAAGATAACAAATATTCAATCAAAAATTTATCTGATCATAGTTATCATTCAAACAACATCTCTTAACCAGGAGATGTATAATCTTTTAAAAAGAAATGTAACAATTGTTAAAAAAAATAAAACAAATTAACATCTTTAACGATTCTTCTAAAGATATTTCTATTAACGCTCTTCATCCGACAAATTTACCGGGTGGAGGCCCTTTACCCAAAAAAATCTATGTTCCCTCGCAACTACATATTTAAAAAATTTCCATAATCCTGTATCTAATATCCAAGAAATAGAAAAAGGTGCTATGTATACTTGCACTACTAGACTTTCTAGCACTGCCGTCGTCATCAAACCCGGTCATAGTGACTGAAGAGTTTGCAGAGCTCTTATTCCAAGTTTTCCCATAGTGGAGACACTTGGAATTCTCCTCAGGAACTTCTTCCTCCACCTCTAGCCTCTTATTGACATTCCTGGATGTGGTCATGTCGGTGAACTTCATTTCTCATGAATCCACAATGACTTTGTGAATCTTAGAAAGACAGCTATCCCATCTTGGCCAATTAGAATCTCTACTAGCAATAGTAACTGAACTCATAAAATAACCTAGAACGGTTAGGTTCAGCGGAGAAGATCATATCCTGTAAACACCCTCTTAAATCATCAAATCTAATGAAGTGTCCAGTCATCATGACCCTTCAAGATTTAATTCCTTTATAGCCTCATATAGATCCTCAAATGCCCACTTTCGAACATTTTCTCAAGAATAAACATCAAATCAAATGCCAAATAATATTCCAATCCAGCTCCTAGATATGGAGACATATTATTCAACATGTAGTCAGCAATAGCACATACCTCACGTTTGATTTTAATGTAAGCTATTACATTATCAATGTGAGCACCCTTTACAGGAGGTTTAGGCAACGAATTGTCAATGGATCCCAACCTCCCATCAAGTTATGATGCCAGTTAGCGACATTGATGTGGTTTAACTTCTCAAGTAATTAGAAACTTTCTTCTAAAGGGTTAATCATCTAATAAGATAAAAAGAAGAAATACATGATAACAAAATAATTTGTATCATCGATATTTAACACTTTAACAATTAATCACCCAGTGCATATAATATACAAATCAAGTTATTAAAGTCCGAGATCATAGTAATACTTAACAACATTCGATTGATCATGTTCACCGTACAAAATTAAAAGGTAAGTAACGATCACAATTGCATTAAATCATACCAATCTTATAACATGTAGAAAACTAGAAGGGGGTTGAATAATATTACCGATTAAAACTTCATTTTAAAACTTTTAGATTGAGTTATGTCAATCTAGTTTTGGCGTATTGGATATTGATAGTAATAAAAGCATATAAACTAAGCTACGAGATAGAGTTAGAGAGACACAACCACAACATGAGTATTTATAGTGGTTCGGCTACATGACACATTCCTTGCCCTACTCCACTCCCCGAGTACCTAACTTGAGAGTTCCGTAAATACTACATAAGACAAACTCCTTTCACCAGCGGAGAATCCTTCATAACGTCGCCTACACTTTATCCGGTACAAAGCTAAATACCGAGCTCTTCTACGAGGTAGAGCCAAACCATCGTCGCACACACTTTATCCTGTACAAGGCTAGATATTGGGTTCCATTACAAAGGAGGAACCACTACCCGATCAACACTTCTATCACAACACAACTAAAGGAACAAACATACTTTTTACACCAAACGAATCAACACATCTACAACACCTTTGAGAATAAGAAAGAACAAGATGCACTTCTGTGATCTTGAAGAGAAGAAGAATCTTGGCTACTCATGTCACGAGCTTGCAAGTCACCGAGAGGTTGTGATCTCGCCTTTTAGAAGGAACCTAGAGAATCACAAAGAAAGACTACATAGAAAGATCCTTATATATATGAGGTTAGAGAGTTTAGAATATAGAGAAAAGATATGTCTAAAAGGGGTGAGGAGTAAGAGAGAAATAGCTCACTATTTATAGGCGAAACTGAGCACTGTTCACCCGTATCTGGCGGATCCCTTCCCGAAAGGATCCGGCTAGTGTAAACCAAGGCATCCGGGTATCTAGTATCATCATTCCGGGTTTTGGGTTACAATTATGGGTTATGGGTTATGACCCATGGTTCATGTGATGTCATGCATGATGTCAAAGACATCTTGGGTCATGGGTTATGGATTTTGGGTTGTGGGTTATGGACTTTGGGTCATGGATCATGGGTTTTACCCATTTAAGTGTCATGCATGACGTCATGCAATGGGTTATGGATCAAGCTGCATGGGTTATGGGTTATAGACTTGGCTTTGGCTCATGGATAGTCCAACTATTTCCTAGTTTTGTTTTTACAAGATGCATGCATTTTATAAAATGTAAGTAACTAAGGTTACTTAAGTGTTTTTATAAAATAGTTTTGGTTTTATATAAACTATTTAACTAAACATGTTTGATGATATATTTGTTTAGTGAAATGAGTTAGTAAACTATTGGCTCAAAATATTACGTATTTTATTTATCTCATTAAATTAATTTTACATTTGTTATCGAAAAAACATTAAATGATCGTAAAATATAAATAATCATTTTTAAGGTTTATTTGTATTAACAATCTTTCTCTTTTTGTTGATAACAAAACATAAAAATTTTTGAAGTAAAAACAATAAAATTCGTAAGTTTTGAATTTGAGTTTTTACTCTTTTCTCTCTCTTTTTTTTCGAAACAAAAAGAGCGTCGAAAAGAAACTAACCTGAATGCAAGTTTTTAGAAAGAAAAAAATGAAAGAAAGATGTAAAAATGGAGTAAGAAAGTAAGAAGTTCTTAGTTGCTCCCCTTTGACGGTTGCTCCCCCTTGTTGAGGGCGTTAAGTAATTAAGGAGACTAAGGCTTGATCATATCATTGCAAGTTTTTGCAATGGTTTTGCTTAGACGAAAGCTCTCCCTTATTAAGGGCGTCAAGTACTCCATGTGTATTTTTGAAAATCTAAAACAAAGGCTAGAAAACAAGTATATGTTGTCCATTTGCTGAAAGTTGAACTGCATAAGAGTTCTGTTAGTACTCTGCATGCCTAGATCCGCCGGATCCTTCTCAGAAAGGATCCGCCAAGTATAAAATGAGGGATCCGTCTACCTGAAACTTATTAGCAATAGTAAAAGATAGAAAATAGTATGATAACAAGTTATAATCACATCAATCATGCTCACATAAATAAGAAGCACATAATCATGAAGATTCATTTAATAAAAATAAGAGAAATGATACAATATTTGTCAATTCTCTAAAACTAAGAAAATGATCTAACATGAAGAAAAAGTCCTAGTTACATAAGTTAAGCCTAAGACTAGATGAAGAAGACCACTTGTGCTTGCACTTCAAGGTTTCTATGGGTGGTTAGGTTTGTTGACGTCATCTAGACGTTCAAGGAAATGGTAGAAAATGAAACATACTTCATTACGTAATTCATGTACCAAATTTTGGGTGTGTTGGCAATGTGAATAAGTCTCCTCATGACTTGGTTGGTAGGAGCCTAAGATAGAAGGTTCTTTAGGCATGTTTGAGGTGGAAGCACCTAGGTGGCAAGGTTGTGTATGTACCACGGGTGTTGGTGGAGAAGTATGTGTGTGATGAAGTGTGTCATTGTTTGGTTGAGGAGATTGAGGTGGTTGAAGTTCTTGGCATCTTCTCATTACCCAAAATGGGCCATTTGAGGGAGAGGAAGGAAAGTTTGCTATGGGTGATGCTATGTTTATAACAACATCAAGGTTGTGAGATGAAGGTTGAGTATTCATTCTCTTAATTGATGAGAATGTAGGCAATGGTGGTGGATTGAAGGTTCTAGGAGGTAAGTCCTCCAATGTGTTCAAGAATAGGTGAGGAGAGGTAGGAGGTGTGGTAAAAGAAAGGAGTTGAGGTAGAAGAGGTGAGGTTTGTATGGGTTGAGTTAAGATAGGTGTTGGTTCAAAAGAAGTAGGTTGTGGTGAGGTTGGTTTGTTGGAAGCAAGTTGTGGTGGAGTTGGTTCATTAGAAGGTGGAGTTTGGATGTAGTTTGAGAGAGGTGTTTCTAGTAGAGGGTGTCTTACTGGGTGAGGTTTCGGTTGAGGATATCTCATACAAAATACGTGCGGTTTTTCTTGGAGGGCTTCTAGTGGATGATCTTGCACTTGGTGCTTTGGTCATGTTTTGAGGTAAGTTTAAAAGGTGAGTTTACAATAGAAGTATGGTTGTTTAAGTGTGGTTTAGAAGCACAAAAACAAGTAGTTTATATATTGAAGGATCAAGTGAAGGAATTAAAGCCTAAGGCACTAAAATCCTTTGAATTGCAATGATTTGCATGCACCAAGGTCAACTATAGTGATGCAATCTTCTAGGAGATTATTAAAGGCAATGTGTAGTGTTAGAATGGATAAAGTTGAGTTTTATAAGGCTATAAGTGACTGTTTGCCCGGATCCAGCGGATCCTTTTCAACAATGATCCGACTAGCTTTAGCTGAGGGATCCGGTTAATAGATCAGATGAGAGGAAAAAATGATTAGGATCTAGCCATTGCAGGCCTATATTTCTTTTTGTAATGAGTGTGAAAAGGTGACTTAAATAAGAGAAACATGAGTGGTTTTAAGACTAATGATGAGGGGTTGCCATTAATAGTTTTTAGAGAGAAGAAAGAAATATAAAGGAGGCCAATAAGTGAATATGGGTTAAGATAATCATATCACTAAGTGTTAAATATTTGTAGGATTCAGGGAAAGGTGAGATGAAAATTTAAAAAAATCTTTAAAAATCATAAGAATTAAAAGATTGGTTTTAGAGCATTTGAGATAGAAATGGTTGAAATAAATTTGTGAAAATTTTATTTATTGTGTAAGTAAGTGTATTATGTTTAGAGATAGGTGATGCAAGAGGTGGGACAGGGAAATGGTGATTGTCTTGGAAATGATAAATCATAAACATCTCGGAAGAAACTTAAGTTTTTCCTAAGAGTTCAAAAGAGCTACTAACCTTAGATTAGCTCATATATGACTAGTAGGAGATGGATAACTAGTGTAATAAGGTTTAGAAGGTTGAGGGTGATAAAAGGTGGTATAAGATATACTTTGTTTGGCCGGATCTTCTGGTTCCTTTTCAAAGGGATCCGGCCAGTTAAAACTAAAGGATCCGACTTCTCTGTCTTAAATGTTCACAGTGTGCTTGCCAAGACATACTTATTAATCTTATTTCAAAAACCTTGTTCCAGTTGTTAAATATAGATGTATCTAGGTTCAGACAAGCAAAGAGAATAGGTAAAATTTCAGCACCAAATGGCTACTTTTTATTCATAGAATAAATAGACAGAAAATACTACAAGTTAAGAAAGGTAAAGATTCATTCCTAGTTTTTGTTATCTTCTTCAAAGTTTTCATTTGATGGATCATTGAAAGGTGCATAGTTGGTAGCGGATTCTGAGATGAAGAAGGATGATATATAATCCTTGTCAAAAGGCATCATCACTTTATCGACAAGAGAATATTGAGGTCATTGGAAGTGTGGATGAAAGTGCATGAAGTGATTATAGTGGCGAGTTAGGAACATCTCATAGGGTATAAGTTGTTTTTATTCCCATTGAGATGTACAATTCGCTTAGCGAAGACCCACGCAATACGGCGGCAGGTACCCGTTGACCAATTTTGTAGCAGCCGATACGTTTTTTCTAACAATAACTTTGCAAATGAATAACAACTTTTAATTAAAATAACTATAAGTAATAGCAATGAAAACTATTTCATATCTAAATAAAATTTCGTCCCAAAATTAGTCACTGGGCCGCCGCCGAATTGCGCCGGGTACCCTGCTACTTGGTTAATAACTTGTTCTTTATTTGTTGTAATGCTTAATTTTTTAAGTTTTCAATGTCTTAGTTAATAAATTGTGATAATAAACAATTTTCTTACAGATATCAAAAATTTCATGTAATATATTTCAATTCTTTAGACTTTTTTAGTCAATACAAATCGTCCCTTTTTTATTAGTATTCCAACCGATTATGTAAACACAAGTCCAACCCAACTTCTTTAGTTAATATACAGCCCAAGTCCACAGATAATAACTTATCCCTATTATAACTACCCTAATTTTGTGTAAACCTAGTCACACTGCTACACATAAAACGTAGCCACCAAACAAAAACAGATATACCTTTTTTTTCTTGTTATAATCGAAAATAAACAAATGAAAAACCAAACCACAAATGTGAATGAATCAAAACAACTCATTCGTTTCTATCTATGTAACCACACACACACAGATAAAGTAACAATCGTCTTTCTTCTTTTCTTAATTGCTCGAAACCCAACACAAACATGTGAAACTCAAGATTCAAGATTTCGACTCAAAGAATTTTCAAGATTTCAACTCAAATATACGGTTTTAGTTGCAGAAACACTTTTAAATGGCCTAAAAACATTTCCAATACGTTTCCAGCACAACACAAGACGTTTCTAAATGACTTGAAATGTTTCCTAGTTTCCAGAAATGTTTCTGAGTCGTTTCACATTTTCGAAACGTTTCGGGTATGGAAGACGGCACCCCAACGGCGTTTCCATGCAACATAAATGGTCATCAAGCGACAGGGCCACAAACATATAAATAATCTTGCAGAAAGTACCCATAAGAGTTAGCGTGCGAAAGTGAGGGTATATTGAGGACTATTTTTGTTGTAGATGCTCCTCACAAAGAATTAAAAAAACATTTGTGTGTGAGAGATATGAAATGATTTGTGTGGATTTATATGAAGGTTGCAGTTACACATTTTTAATAATCATTATTAATAGTAATGATAATTAGCGGTTACACGCTTTTAATAATTATTTGTGTGTATGCATTGAAATGGGTTGTTGCAAGTTAATTTAAGACACTTAATTTTCATGTGTATCTATTAACTTTTACACGTTTTATTTGACTGCATTAACGTAGATGAATAATATTTGCTGAATTGTTTAAGATTTCCTTTAAAGGAGATGTTTTTGATCTTATTTTTTAAAACTTCTAAATATAAATGTCTTAAATACATTATAATATATATATATATATATATATATATATATATATATATATATATATATATATATATATATATATATATATATATATATATATATCTTTTGTTCCATTGAGAAGGTTTTTAGGATGTGAAGATTCAGAAATCTTTGTTTGAATTATTGATTCATATTTTTTGATTTGATTCACAAGCATACATCAATTAATAATAAATCGAATCTATAAATCACAAATTTGATTCACAAATCTTTTTAAAAATTGAGTAATGGTAATGATTCATTAAATTTGTACAAATGATTCACAATGGTATTTGTATCGCAAAATCATAAATATTTAACATTGATTCAATTTCATTTTACACAGTTTGGATCAAAACCACATTAAAATGAGTCCTACACTTGAAAAACTTGAATCGAAGTTCAAAATCTATCGTTTTTGAAAATCCTTCTCAAATGAGAGAGATTAAATCCCTCTCATTTGAGAAGGATTTAATCCTTCTCAACGGATCCAGATTCCACACAACACACACACACACATATATATATATATATATATATATATATATATATATATATATATATATATATATATGTGTGTGTGTGTGTGTGTGTGTGTGTGTGTGTGTGTGTAAAATAAGATCAAACTTAAAGTTGTAAAAATAAGTTCCAACTAAAATTTGACAAGTGACACTCTCGTTAAAGCAAAATTAATTTTTTTTATTAATTATAACTAAAATTGTTAAAGTTCTGATGGTTTTCTTTCTAAATTTGACGAAACCAATGTGATCCACTTTGATTCGACATGTAATGTGTATCAGGTTAAGCTGATACACTTTGATTCGACATGTAAATTCATAATCGTGTATCACTAAATCCAAATTCATGTATCTATTGATTATTAGTTGCTAAAATGTTAATTCGTATTAATAATTTATTTTTTGTGTATTATTGCTAATATGGTTATTTATAAATGTTTTTAGTTGTTGTTTAGACTAAATCTTATTTTTACAACTTTAAGTTTGATCTTATAATAACCTTCCTATATATATATATATATATATATATATATATATATATATATATATATATATATATATATATATATATATATATATATATACACACACACACGATCTAATGAGAAAGATTAATTAAAATGAGAAGAATAAGGAGAAACTACAACCACACATTTTAGATGCACCTGCAAAAGTGGATGCATCTCCCTCCCTTCAAATTTCCCTCTTCATTTAAAATGTGTGGCTATAATTACTTCTCACCCTTTTTATTTTTATTATTCTTCTCACTGGAACAAATCTACGCTACTACTTAATTTAAATAACTTTTGTACATTAAGTAAACCACATTGCTTATCTGATAAATAACAAATCAATTTAATTCCAAAATTAAACAATTATCATATAATTATTTATTAACTGAAAATCAAAAACCAAAAATCAAAAAACGATTTTATTTTAATTTCAAAAATCAAATTTGATTAACAATTAAGATAATATCAGATAACAACACAATCAGAGTTTCAAAAACGCACTTAGGATTTCATAAACATTTAAAGTAGCTCTAGAATGCAATATTATTATAAACACATAATTAGGGTATCTAAAATCCTAATTAATTGTAATCCATACTTTCTAAAATCAACACAATTTATAATAATGGCAACAATCAAATAATGGAACGACAACATGTTACAAATAAAGAAACTTATTAATACAACATAGTAAATACCTTATTTAGATTGATTTATTATAATGACAATATGCATGTAATAATCATACATCAATTTAACAACCTAGCTTAATTTATATAACCAATCAGCAAATATATGAGTTCTATCACAATTATCATTATTAAGCATCATAATAACCAGATCTAATATTAAACATGCGAAAACTTAACTTTGTAGTTCATCACATAAATATATTAAAATTACTAGATCTTGCAAATCATGCAAAACAAAAACAAATTTTGAATTCATGTTATGGTCAGATATAAATCTTTAACGAATGAGAAAACCATGTTGGTCAAAAAATAAAAAACGACCCATAACCCTAATTGAGGTTTCGAATGCAATTTCCCAAAAGCATTAATATTACGGATTTGATTAAATATATGGAAATTAAATGGTGTATAAGCAACTCTCTAATACCATTAATGAAAAACAATGTAACAGATAGCGGTTTTAAAATTTTATTTAACATGAATAAGCAAATTGATCATATTAAACTGCGTATCGGAAGATTCATTAAAACTTTAGTTTACATGAAAAGGTTTTCCTCCCATGAACCCTTATACACCACACGTTTAATCAATAATGAAAGTAATCGTAAATTACATAACTTTTAGCAAGCCGCAAACACAAACAAGGACATATTGGCAGTTCAACAAACTTTTAAGCAATAATGTGTTTAGACCGGTAATCCACACTAACACTCCAGCAATCTCCTATAGCTGCTAGGGTTGAATTACTTTCATACCACAAACAAGACTTGATCAATAAACAAGAAAAACACAAAAGGGGTGGTCATTTGGTGTTCGGCCGAATGAAGAGAGAAGAGATGAGAGATGAGAGGAAAGGATTTTAGAGTTTACCAAAATGACAATAAATACTTAATCCTAATTTTTATTACATTTATATATATAGTGTTCCAAATCCTTATCTAACAAGGAAGCAATTATCATTTAATATATTAAATATTAATTTTAAACTTTAAAAAGATATTTATCTTATTCTTTAGGATAACTTATCATCTAAGCCAATTCACAAAATTAACCTGAATACCCCTAAGGTATTCGGCCGATCATGAGACCCACCATGGGGATCCCAGACTTTTGTCCACTTTAGTCTAGTTAAATGTTTATTTATTTATTAACTTAATTAAGCCTAATAAGTAAATATATATAACTCATTTAAAATCACAGGCGCACGCACACACGCACGCGCGCGCACACACACATAGGGCGAACATGGGTTAGGCCAATGTTCCGTCTTCTGGAGTTTTGAATACGATCTAGTATTTTACATATAGGTTTGAGCTAGGTTTGGCTTAAAGTTTTGGTTGTTAGATGGTTTTAGGTATTTTCAGATTTTACGAGTTTGGCATTAGGTTAAGTTTGGGTTTGCTTTTGTCATTAGTTGACCCAAACAATGATTTTTCATTCCCGCTTTCCTATTTGTAAGAATTTATTTTGGCCATCCTATTTTTTTTGCCCATCCTATATTGGCATATATGTAAAGGAAAGTGTCAAATTAACAAGTAATACGACGTCAATAATTTCAATTTGTCAAGTTATGATAAGAACATAATCACACATAAATATGCAATGCATAGACCTTATGAACTAAACTATCATCAAGTTAACGTAAAATGAAACATCTGACTAAAAAACCAAGAAGTAAAATTATCGTAAAAGGTAATATATGGGTATAAAATTCTAATCATCAGTTTTTGGTTTGTGTTGATGATTTTGGGTTAGTTTCCTCAGTCATTGAGTTTTTTGTTCAGTGGTTTCTCACTCCTACATTTGTGGAATTGTAGATATATTATTCATCCCTGGTCTTTTTCTGAGTTCGTGTATACATAATTGAATTCCTCCAAGATGTTGTTCATTGTGGATTTTTAACAAAGTCTAAAACATATTTGAATCATGTACTTCACATTTCTTATTTTGTCATTACTAACCGTTGAAGTTTAACAATATATGTTTCAGTGTGGAGAGTATCATTTCTAGGTATGAAAAAAGTTGTGCTGAAATCGGTGAGGGATCCAGCAGAGGAGTTGGCACAGATTTAGTAAGCAATAATTTCTCTAGGAATATATAATTTGTGTCAATTGTTATATGTGTAAGATCAACAATTATTGAGATGCTCTCTAAATCATTGCTCCAGGGGTTTCTATTGCAATCGACAAGATTTCGAACTTGTAACGAGCTTCTACAAACAGTAGACAGGTAACACACACACATATACATATACATACATGTATGTCCATAATTAAACAAAAAGAGCCAAAAATATGGGAGAGAAAAATTAAAATGATAGGAAGTTTGCTGACTAACACTAATCATCAGAGATGAAATATTGATTTTTGTGCAGGATTGTTGAAGAGAATGATGAACATTTCTCTGTGAATGACATGACGCAGTTAGAACTAGAACTCGATGCTGCTCTTATGCAAACACGATTGAGAAAGGTGAGTGTCTGTTGCTCGTTTTTAACACTGTTGGGCCATTTCAAAGCTCAATGATCTTTGAATAGGATTTGAACATAAAATCCTAAGTGTAAATGAAGTCTCTGAAAACATTCAAAAACTCATCTTCAGAGACTAAATATAGTATCACCACTTTCGGAAGTGGAAGTCAGCAAAGGAATCCGGGGGAACATGAAAGAAGATAATGGAGTCGGTGAGTGATGACAATAACTCACTAACTCCCCTTGATTTTCTCAACAAATAAATGACATTCTGAGGTTGGATATTTAGGAGAAGTGTGTAAGTCTTTGAAAAAATATGCGGGAACTTAATTGGTAAGATAAGCGAAAGGTACTTATCAAGAAAGTTAAAGAAGTACAAGAGTTTGTAAAAAGAGAAAACAATTGTCAATGTAGTTTCTTTAAAGCGGGATTGGACACATTTCAAGAATAAAAGAAGGCATTAAGGTGGCAGTGTACCTTACTTGTTAGATGTTTGACATGTAAAGCAGTTTTAAACAAGATATACAACAAGGTTTTTTCAATAATTAATTTCTTATAAAAAAACCAAAGAATTTACTATGCTTGTTAGCGGAATAACAAATTATAATAATCTCCTCGGTATCTTAAACACTAACAAAAGTATGTGTTTAAGTAAGACGCCAAATAACTGAATGAGTTCAAGGACTTAGCTCTTGGAGGAGTAATGCTATCCTAAATGTGTATCACATTAATTGTATGATATACATTTACTCATTTACAATATTCTCTTTATATAAGCAAAGATCGAGGTGTATACTCGTTGCGTAATAGTGATGTGTCAAGCATCTAACTAAAAGGGCACACTAGTACATTACTGCATTAAATGTTTCTATTCTTAGGAATGTGTTTAAGGCCACTTTAGGACTGTTTTTCCTTTTCTACAAACTCTTGTACTTCATCAACTTTGTTTGATAAGTGTCTTTCACTTATTTTTCCAAGAAAGTTCATGCCTATTCTTTCCGAGACTTAGATGTTTTTCTTAAATATTTGTCTTTGATATGTTGGGGAGATCAAGGAGAGTCGGTGAGATATTGTCATCACTCGCTGACTCCATCATCTTCCTTCTCCTTCAGGAGTTTCACTTGGCTGAGTTTCGCCTCGGGAAGTGGTGAGACTTTCTTTAGTCTTGAAAAATGACTTCTTTCTTCCAAAGACTTTATTTACACTTAGGTATTTTATGTTCAAATCATAGTCGAATATCATTGGACTCCGAAATGGCCCAACACTTACTCTTATAAAAATATAGACAATCATCTAAAGCCGCAATGTATTATTGTCAATTCTAATCATCACTAAAATGACTGTAACTCCGTTAGTAGGACAATATATAACATGATGTCTTATGGGCTCAAATTCTCTGTCCAAAGTTGGCAGGACAATCATCTAAAGCGACAATGTATACAAGCTAGTATACAATACACTGATTGTAACCCTGTTTGATATGATGCAGACTCAGTTGATGATGGAGTACGTATCAACCCTCCAAGAGAATGTATGCTTCTCTTTTTATTTTTAGTGTTGATTGCTTATTATTATTAGTCTACTGTTCTGGACCCTACTACCAATTGTTAGCCGTATAGTATGGATACGTACATAGTATGGATACGTACAAAGTCATCAATGTTAGTCATATAGTTGTACATTAGTGGATAATTATTGTGATTAGTTGTATAGTTATTGTGATTAGCTTGATTAATGGGTTAGCTATATAGTTGTACATTAGTATATAATTATTGATGATTTGGTACTTATCCATACTACTGCAGGTAACACCAATAGCCAGTATATACCACAGGACTATTGTTAAAATAACTATCCGCTTACTAGGTGTCGCATACTAATATTTGTATTCATACTGTTTCCATTTTGGCCTTGTATATCTCTAGACTTGTTGAATTGCAAAATATTTCGGTCTAGGAAGATGGATAAAAACACCAGAAAATGAAATAGGCTTCATGAAAATTATGTTGATTTAATTACCAGTTTTCTGCAGCAGCAGAGATTAGATTATTAGTGATCATCAGGATTAAATGCAGCGTCTAGTCTAGCCAGTTGCTTTCTTTATTGCATATAGAGGCAAATTCATCTGGTTATTTGCAAGGTCGTTGTGATGATACACTTTATTGTTACATCAAGACCCTAGTCTCCCTTTATCCTGTTGAGAAACATAGCAGCTAGTATTAATAACTTGAATTAATAAGCACATTATGAGTATAGTTTTCTTTTTATAATTTTACAGGAAACGACGTTAGGTAAGGATAAAGAAGAACTGCAAAAGCAGGTAAGTTTTTTACTTTTTTTTGTACATATTTCATTTAAGAAGTAAAAAAGATCTGCTAAAATGTAAATAAGCTCTTTTAAGCGCCATGGATTGAGAAACAACGATCTTGCTTGTTGCTTGTCAATTTCTGGCCAAAATGCCTTTATCCACAATCCCCCTTTAAGGTGGCTATTTTAAACAGCTTAAAGTTAGTATAGTCTAAAGAAGAAAATTAAACAATCCCAGTACCCCAAACGCCTTTTTTGATAGTTACGAGATTTTATGGAAAGACTGAAACAATCTAGTTGCTAAATCTTACTGTTTTCCCAAGTGTATCATCATTTAAAATCTTATAAATATAGAGAAGATATCGAGCAGAAACAATCTTTCTACTTTCCATGTCTAATATCATTTGAAGACTTCCAACATTGCAAAAATTGGCATTACTCTTTAGATCTTTCCTTTCCTGTATACTTGCGTGTACATTGCTTCTTTGTGTTCATTTTCAAGTTGTCTTTCATGCATTTGATAGTCTAGATAGCAAGATTGTAAATTACTTAAGATCTAGATTTCTATATAGTTCTACATGTAGTTTGAACTAAAGCTTGAATATAATATAAGAGTTAGGTCTATGACTTACATGTTCTCATTTTCAAGTTCCATTTATAAGTAGTTCAAAACTTTACGTCTAGTTTTTTATGTCTAGATGCTGCTTAAACTTTAAACTAAAGCTGGAATGAAATAAGAAAATTGGGCACAAAACTGAGTCAAATCTATGACTTACAGCTGGTTGAAGCAGCAAAGCAAAATGATGGTGATGATGGTGGTGGAGGCAACCACCTTGCAACTAACCATGAAAATTCACCGCAACATCTTGTTACACTACCTCTTTTCAATGGCTAGATCTTCTCCAAAACAAAACATATCTAACTTGAAGTCAGATCTTATTTACAAGAAATTGAAGCTTCAAAACAAGCTGCCAATAAACCAATGCAAGCTAGTTTCTTGACTCTTTACTACAAATTCTTATATGTATATTTCACAGGTTCCATACTTCATACTTCCAGGATCGTCTTTAAATAAAACAACCATCATGAATGCATCATCATCAAGAACAAAATAAGAACAAGAGAATGGGTTGAACCCTTTAACTGACTTTGATATATTGATAACGAAGGGTTACATGTTGTTTACAGAATCCTACCTTTAAATACACACTGAAACGGCACCAATCAAGAGGTGTATACCGTTTCCCTAAAACTAAACGTCATTAAGCTTTTAACCGTTTCTTTTGGACCCAGCCCAATACCGGTTTACAGACTTCTAAACTAAAATACATAATACATACCTATACTTTCTAACTTGACAATTAACGAACAAAGATTTGTGGATTAACTTTCCAACAGATTCCCCCTTAATCTATAAATCTTTGTTTACTTCAATCTTCTTGTTCCTGATCTCTTCTTCTTGAACCTTCGCGGTTGTTGTTCTTGCTTTCGACTTCGAGACCTTCACAGCCTTGTTCCTTCAACTTCGAGACCATCACAACCCCGCTTTCTTTAATCTTTGAGACCATCACAGCCTCTCCTTCATCATCATAATGGTTTTTCTTAGTTTTCTTGATCATACAATCTATCACAGATTGTCCTCTTGGATAGTTGCCTCACACAATTTTCCTTCATAATCTATCACAGATTATCTCTTCTTCGCGGTTGCTTCACACAATATGGCTTCACACCGTCTTCACTTTGATGATCTGTTCTTCTTTCTCTCTTTCTCTGAAACGATTCCCTGAATCGTTGTTCTTCTTAATTGATTCCCTGAATCAATTGTCTCTTCGGATCTTTTACAATAGCACTATCAACCTTCTTTGGATCTTTTACGTTAGTACCATCAACTCTTCTTTCTCTCTTCTCTATTCGACTTTTCTGAGTTGAATTTGGATTTCTTCTTCTTTTCTGGAACGATTCCCTGAATCGTTAGTATTTCTTTTCTAAAAAGTGATTCCCTGAATCGCTTATTGACCTTGATTCTTGAGTGATGATCAAAACATGAATTGTTGTGTTGTTTTATTCCTTGGCTCTGATACCATGTTAATATTTCACAGGTTCCATACTTCATACTTCCAGGATCGTCTTTAAATAAAACAACCATCATGAATGCATCATCATCAAGAACAAAATAAGAACAAGAGAATGGGTTGAACCCTTTAACTGACTTTGATATATTGATAACGAAGGGTTACATGTTGTTTACAGAATCCTACCTTAAATACACACTGAAACGGCACCAATCAAGAGGTGTATACCGTTTCCCTAAAACTAAACGTCATTAAGCTTTTAACCGTTTCTTTTGGACCCAGCCCAATACCGGTTTACAGACTTCTAAACTAAAATACATAATACATACCTATACTTTCTAACTTGACAATTAACGAACAAAGATTTGTGGATTAACTTTCCAACAGTACCATCAATCGATTATTTGTAATACAAGCTAAGACGTTATTTGTTATTCTTTTGCATTAGAAGATATGATTTTATGGTCGTGAATTTGATCCTAGAGAACTCATCTGCATTTTTTGTTTATGCGCGCAGATGTTATCCTCTTATTTGTGTGTGTGCTTGTGGCCTTGTGGGTGAATAGGCCAAATGGAATAATATATATAGCTAATAGCTGTACTAAATGAAGGTTAGATGTCATTGTGTAATAAAAGAGCTTCACCATGAAGAAAGGTGATTTAATTTGCATTACTTACCCCTTCATCATGAAGAAAGGGTGATTTAATTTGCATTACTTACCCCTTCACCATGAAGAAAGGGTGATTTAATTTGCATTACTTACCGTTAAAGTAATCTTGTTGGCGGTGACGTATTATTGTAGTTGGTGCAAAGTTGTGTACTTTTTGTCTGTTGGTTAATGTAAGGCTCCTCACTGGGCCGTAAAAAATCGATCCTTACGATCAATCGATATAAACGATCGATGTCACCACTATAAGTGGTAATGTTTAAATCGATCGCCGGATGAAAAAATCTAATATGGGTCGAGTTACCGATCTATATTTTACAAAGAAATCTTTCATATTACCGTTTGAATATTAAAAAAAAAAAAAAAAAAAAAAAAAAAAAAAAAAAAAAAAACTTTTTTTAGAAAAACATTACCACTTTTCGTCCTATAAATACCAACATTCAAACACACAATTCAAACAAATTATCATCAATATTCATTCACAATGTCCATGTCGTCCTACGAGTATTTGTTTGGTTCTTCGTCTTCCGACGACGACAAAGAAGTTTTTAGTGAGTTTGTGGAGTTGGCGGAGTTTGCTTGGAACGCGTATCAAGCACATCAGCCAAAACCTAAAAGAAGGTACGTACCTGGGGATCATGTTGTTGCACACAATCGGTTAGTGGAAAATGCTTAAAGTTTCAGCTCGAGGGTTCTTTAAAAGTGATCTCAAAGATATTATGTATACATGTATCATATTACATAATATGATCATGAAAGACAACCAGCGGGCGATATGTCCTGCATGGTACGAAGAGGAGGTCCACCAACCACACGATCCCTTAAATACATTTGAAGAATCTTTAGCAATTTCTCTAGAGCTCGATAATGCAGCAATTCATCAAAACTTAAAAGCTGATTTGGTCGAGCACATTTGGAGAAATCGTAGACATCATCGTCTCCCTTATGACAATGAAGACGAAGATGAGGACGAAGACGATGAAGAATTTCTGTGATGTTTAGTCATATATATATATATATATATATATATATATATATATATATATATATATATATATATATATATATTTAATTTAGTATTGTAATGTTTTAATTCCCTATCATTTCGTTTATGTAATGTTTACGTTTTATTAATAAAAAGTTGTGTTTGTGTTAAAAGATCTTTTTTTTAAAAGAAAAAAAAAATGGTGATGCAATATGGGTTGCCACTGTGATGAGAGAGATGAATATGGGTTGAAGAGA
Organism: Artemisia argyi; assembly: GCA_030686995.1. NCBI lineage: Eukaryota > Viridiplantae > Streptophyta > Magnoliopsida > Asterales > Asteraceae > Artemisia > Artemisia argyi. The sequence goes on from CM060685.1 coordinate 56,983,099, forward strand.
GAGAAAGCTGAGGTGGCAGCCGGAAAGATGATGCAATATAGGTCACCACTGTGGGTAGCCTAAGCTGCATTGTCAGACTTGCAATATTTTGTTTAGCCAAATAATAAAGTTGTCTCATGCACCTTTCTTTTGGGTGACATTTACAGAACAGATGCTCTGCTTTGTAAGACTGAATTAAAATCAAATGAGAAATGAAAATTTAAAAGAGATGGGTGAAAAGAAATCTTAATTGCGCATGGTAATTAACAAAAGGGAGTGGTGGCACTGCTAGTTGTTCTACCGTCTACCGAGTTAATGATTTTACTTAAAGATTAGAAAAAAAAAATACTTTTTTGTGCTTACGAGCTTATGGCCTATCTAATGTCATAAAGAAAACCTCATAAGCTTATCCTATGATTGATTGTTTCCTATCAAGGTACAGCTGTCATGGTTTTTATCCTAACTAATTATCCTTACGTACTATTATCATCATGGTTAAAAAGGGAAAACTTTAGAAATAATAACATATCTCGTTATGCTATTATAAACATAAGAATTTCATTCGCATATCATCTTTTTATCATAACGATTAATCGTTATTCATTTACCAAATAGTATTTGGTTAAATTCTCAGATAAATTTATTTATCAGGTTCCGTATTAAAGACGTTTCCATAATCGTTCCCATAATCTCTCGAATTTACTTTTCATCATTCCTGTGTCAATCAAGGTGAGTCATAGCCCCATTTCCAATAATTATTTTTAACTCTTTGGGGGAGATACATGCTTACATATACTTTGATAATTTTATAAGTATATGAATAAATTACATGATTCAAATCAATTTCCTTATTAATAGTTACCTGATGAAGTTTATGACTTAAGATGTGATAAATATATGTTACTGGCGAATTACTTAACTGAAATACTGATACTCGGATGATAATGTTTCCAAATTGATTATTGTGGCATGATACTTGACTATACTATAACATCCTGAATGATTTCATTATCTCTATATGATATTTCTATGTTCAACAGAAATAATTGCTAGGAAGAGCACAAATACTCTAGTTACATTATTACCTTGATATTGCCTAAGTTACCTTTATCGCCATAAAGTCCCTCAATCATGAGCCATTAATCACTTGTATGTGAGCGCGAATATAGTGAACAGCTTCGAAACCTGTTAAGGATTGACCATCCGATCCCACTTATACTTGACGGAATGCCATTATGCACATGGTTAGTCGTATTAGTCGTGATACACTATATTTGAGTAAAAATAGGAATTGGCAAATCACCTATTACAAGAGGGAAATATTATCATTGACTTGATAATCACCTCTTTTGTTAACGTCTTGCGTGTCATGAGGCTTGGGGCAATATCCATAAGGAAATGCATGTTTTCGACATATATTTTGATACAGCTGTATAGGAATTTGACCAGACTTGAATTGTATATGTTATTAAATTAGCATCATGAGTTTTCATCTCGTGTTAGGATTATTGATTCCTTATTTGAATTTTACTGAATATCTATATGAATTATCTATGATTAAAAAATGAACATCACTCAATACTTGTTCTATAACTATTTGTATTTGTGATTCCTCCCGAACCATCCCTTTATTTCTCAACCGCTTGCGAACGGCCGATAACAAAAAGGGAGAGGCCGGGAGAAATTAGCAAAGTTAATCCGTGGGTCTTAAGTACGAAAAAGTACGTGAGTACAGAAAAGTACATCCCCAGGTCGTTATGTCCCAACGAGGTGTGAACGTGATACTACCATGACTTGTAATGTTGAAATAATACGTATATGGAAAAACAGGAATCTGATTGACTAACACTGGAATGTGAATAGTAATAGCTCTGTCACAGCTACTTCATTTAAGAAACGTACAATCAGAAACCCTAAAATATTAATGTATTTACAAACGTACGTTTAGTTTTAAATAAACGTAAACGTAAACGTAACGAATAAAACAAAACTTTCCCAAAGAGGGAATTTGCATGCCTTAACGGCTTAAATGCAAATTAAAAAGAAAATAAAATAAATAACTATATTTTACAAAGTATTTAAAATAATATTTACAAGTGTTATATTAATTATTATAAATTAAAAACTATTTATTTACTTATTATTAATTATCTAAATACTAAGAAAATGTAAAATAACCTAAATAAATAAAACTAAAACTAAGAAAAGTTAAAAGTACTATAAAAGAAATTTAGAAACTAAAAATATATTTATTATACAAGTATTCTATTTATTATTAAATATTTACTATTATTCTAATTATTAATACTAATATTTAATTATTATTAATAATAAATAAGAAAACAAAAATCTAAAACTTTTTACATAAATCTAATATACTAATAAGAACCTAAGAAAAATATAAAAACTATATTCTATGTACAAAAATAAGAAAACTTAATTTAAAACTATTATTACTTAATTAAACTAATTAATACTAATTAAATTATTATACATACTAAACTTATTTATAAAATTATAAAACTTTTTATAAAACTTCCTAAGTATCTCAGGAATACATAAAAAATATAAAAAGTTTGTAAAAATCATAAATAAGCTGTTTTAAAAATAAATTACTGACTATTTCCTAAAACCTATGTAAATTGTATTAATTATTAAAATTATTAAATGAACAGTAAAAAATACGAAAAAATTACAGAAACTAGATTATGTTATGAAGAAGCTAGGAAAAATAAGTTGGGTCACCCAGCTTATCCCAATAAGCTGGTATAAGCTCATCAGTCCAAATAAGCTAAAGGGTTCAAAATGGCTTAAATGGATTAAGGGTTCATGAACTAACGGAACTGGTGCCCCAGAGCAGTTGGAAGGGGTGTGGGGTTTATGCATGTTTACTAGCGAGAGGTCTCAGGTTCGAATCCACCCACACCCATTTTTTTCTTTTTATTTTATTTTTCATTTTTTTCTTTACAAACAAGTAACTAATAATAAGCAACTTTAACAAAGTAACTTTTTTCAAAACTAAGCAATAAGCTCTGTGTGAGCTTATTAGCTTAACAGTTGGCTTTTAAGCCTAAAGCTTCTTAAATAGAAGCTATCACTATGGTTAAAGCTTTGGTTTTGGCTTTTTCTTTTTATAAAACTTAATATATACAGATAATATATATATATATATCAAAATTGAAACTTATATAATCTAGAAATAAGCCATACGTGGGCTTATTACTTACTCAGATGAGCTTTTTGGCTCACATTGAAGTAAAAAGCTTGGGACAAGCTTTGAAAAAGCTATACAGTAAAAATAAAAAACGAAAGTGTATATATACAAGTATGTTAGGTATGTTTGAACAGGAATAAGCACTTGATAGTGCTTATTTAGCATGAGCTTAAGGTTTAGACAGTCAAGCCAAAGGCTTGACTTGGATTGAGTGGAGGCTTGTAAAAGCCTATAATAAGCTTCATACTAAAAAGTAAAAGATAAAAAGATATTGTACAAGTATTATATACATGTATGTACAAGCTTATGCACAGAGATTCACTTATAAGCTCATAATAAGCAAATAAGCACTTCTCTGTGCATACAGTTCCAAACACCCCTGCAACTTACTTTTATGGCAATTTAAACTTAGTAAGTAAGCTGAAAAAGCTAAATTAGAAGTTGGAGTAGCAAGGTGGATTGGGGGGCTTTCCAAAAAGCTCAAGCTCAAGCTGTGGGGTCCACAGCTGAGCTTTTGAGGAACTCATGAAAAAGGCACCAAGTGACTGAGTATGCAAATGTCTCAACATACTCAGAAACTTGGACAAAATAAAAAGCTAGTATCAAGCTTATCAAATAAGCTTGATAATGGAAATAAAGAGCAGGGCCATGGAGTGTGGTGAATTGGCTTCTCAATAAGCCAATTCACAGGGTATGGGACCCACTGAGTAGCTTTCTATTGGCTTATGAAGTAGGGTGAGTTGACTGGATTCCCAGCAAACTCACCAAAGTGTGGACAAGTTTAAGCCACTTGCAGCCCTACTAAATAGGGTGCAAGGTGAGATTAAAGTGCAAGAACAATAAGTTGAGTTGGTTGGCTTCAAGAAAAGCCAACTAACTCAGACTTATGTTCACTAGGGAGCTTATAAAGCTCATTGGTAGATGGTCCTAGTTCCCTGCATAAGCAGTGAACTAGCTGAATGGACAAACACCAAGCTTCAATCAAACCTATCAATTAAACTCTAAAAAACCACACAATCACTGAGAAGCTTTATTTGGATATGAGCATAAGCTCAATGAAGGGCTTTTAAGAGCTTAGGAGAACCATTCAACCCACACAGTTTGCTTCTGTGTGGGGAATTAGGATGGAACAAAAAGATTTGTGGGAAATAAGCTATCCAAAAAGCTATGAAATGAAAATAAAGCACAGGAACTAAAAACATGCCACAAGGGCAACACATAAATGCCAAAATCTCAGGTTTGGGTCAAGCCCATAAGCTTTTGCAAGCTTATGGACTTGTCTGTTCTCCCATGATACAGGGCAAAAACAGCTATACAAAAGCTAACAATTAAGCTATCAAATAAGCAAAATAAAAATTACCAAAAATAGAAATAGACTACTTAGCAACATAACTTTAATTATCTAAAAGATCTAAAATAGAAACTTAAAAATAAAGGCACAAGAAAATAATCTTTTTAATCAAAAACCAGAAAATCTGAATTTTGACTATTATGCTAAACAACCTAAGTTGACTAATCTGAATTTAGAACATAATTTACTGACATAATATGGAATAATTAACATCATAAACATAAAATAAACAAATATTAACAACAAATAAACAAGTATGCAAGGATTTAGGGACTGACAGTCTTACAGTACTCATGTTAGAAGAACAAATTGTCAAGTTTGACTTCTACATGCTATACTACTTAACTGAAGTTATCACTGAGTCATATAGGTCATACCAAGCATAAATAAAACAAGAACATCACTTAATACAGACTATTACTCAGATCTACCATCAATTCCAAACACCCTTTAAATGAAAATAAATTGAACTTCTCAAACCATTTGACTGTGTAAGCCAATCTCTTCCAATCCAGGGGTCCAAAGTGTCAAATCAGACCATTTTTAGCTTATACAAGTAGTCACAAATGCTAAGCCTAGGTTTATCAAAGATTGCTAATTGGCAGTCAAATAGGCAATTCAAAGCAAAGCTTAAATTCAAAACATGACAACTCCATTTTAAACTAAATAAACAATAACAAACAACATAGAAGCAAGAAAACATGAAATTAAAGGCAAATAGATACATGAAACAGTAAAATGCATAAAATGAAAAAATGGACTTACAAGTGTATGAGACTGAGAACCAAGAAACCATGGACCATGAACACAACCTAAAGCCTCCCACAAGGCATCTAAACCATAATCAATCATAAAACACCATGCTCCTGTTCATCAATCTTCATCACCACTGTTTTTTTATTTATTTCTATTTTTCTCTATTTTTTAGTATTTTCTAATTTTAAAAGCTCAAAGCTATTTAATGGTTTCTAGAGGCTTGCAAAAGGTTACTGAGACCTATGTAGTGTCTTAAAGAGTCCTCTAAATATCTTTGATCAAACAGAATTGAAATTGCAAGTATTTAAATGACAATTAAATTAAATGACATGAAAATAAAGATTATGAAACTAAGACTGTAAATAGCTTTGTAATTTAAACTTTGTCAAGGTCCAATTACAGAACTGAAAGCATTTAAATGACATGGTAATTAAAAGAAAACAGTAAATGACATGAAAATAAAACTAAGTGACAATTGGCTAGCCCAAGAGTACTTATTCTTCTGCTCCATCTCTTTCTTTTATACACTCTGAACTCCTTGGTGCCCACTCATAAATTCCCACTTCATCTGAGCCATTGAATCTCTGTAATTCATCTCAACCTTCAAAACTGCTTTTTGGCGCCAAAAGTCCCTTGATAACTTGTAGCAGTTTTCTGAGCAATTAATGCTTCTTGTTTACTTGTATAGGTGTAGGGGACAAGTTTGGTATTAGGAATGGCTTTTTGGTCAAGTGGCCATGAAAAACAGGGTATATGAGGTTGAGGTGGAGTGTGAATTGATGGGGAAAGCATTTAATGCACTTTGGGAGGAGACAGGGTAAAGGGGGTGAGATGGTGATGTAGAGTAGCTAAGGTGGAAGTGGTGAGGTGGTGGTGAAACCACTGGTATTGGTTTTGCAGGTGGGGGTGAGGACGATGAACAGTAATGGTGGTGTTTGACTGTGGGTTTGACCCCGCGTTTTATTTATAAACGGGGTGTTTTGTTTGGGCTTTAAGAATGGGCCAAGGGAAGTGGGTTTGTTTTTGTGGTTGGGTTTATTAATGGATTTGGATATTTAAGGAGTATAGGATCCGTTTGGTGTGTATAGAAATAAAAGCCCAAGGACCAAATTGTAACTTCTGAAATCTTTGAGGGACTAAACCTGTTTCAATTCAAAAGTTATCACAAGGACTGATTATGCCATGTTAGATAAACCAAAGGTCCTTTCATTCATTTATTACAATTTAAAATACCCCGGGGATCATTTATGTAATTTTACAAAGTTTAGGGGGTAAAATTGTAATTTCCCATAAGTTATCAAAAAGGTTCCAAATTGTAAGTTATGAATAGTACAAGGGTGTATTTTGATAAATTCCATTATTTAAATACCCAGGGACTAATTTTGCCAATTTTGAAACTTCAGGGGTAAAAGTTGCCAATTTGTGTAAACTTTTATCCAGGGATGTTTTGTGAACATTTTTGGTTTCCCAAGGACTTAAGTTGACTTTTCATTCATTTTGAACATTTAGGGACTAGTTTTGACAAATTGTGTAACTCCAGGGACTGAAAATGACATTTGTTGTGAAATTGATCATTTTTCACTTGTTTTTCAATCTTTTGTACCTGAATCACATATAAAACACATTGTGATGAATTTGTAACATTTTGTGAGTCATTTGTGTGTTTTTGGTTGTTTTTGTGGGTTCAAACAGGTATAAAATGATGAGTATTTAGACACTCATCAATCCCCCACACTAAACTATTGCTAGTCCCTAGCAATCTTTTATTTAAAACTTAATGGATTTGAAAACTTCTTTACCAAAAGCCATCACTTCTGGAATAGCCAGGTGTAAGAACTGTGGTACACCTGATAACCGTGTGATTTTGAGCAAACCACCAGCTGTCAACGGATTTGATTAGTCTTTACCAAAAGCCGTTTGCTTCTGGACTAGCCAACTCTTGATGGAATAGTCAACATCTTGGTGAGTTGATTACCAATTATGGTTTTTCCACGGCCTTTACCACAAGCCATAATCTTGCGGGCTAGCCAACTCATTTGCTTTATGGGATATGGGGAGTTGAGGAACCATACAATTTTTGGGCAAATTGCAAGCCGTAAACGGATTTGAGATATCTTTACCAAGAGCCGTTTGCTCCTGGATTAGCCAGTCCTTGTGTGGATTAGACATGGTGGACTAATAACCATTTGTTGTGTTTAGTGTAAAACACTAACACCAAATGAAAAAATTTTAAATTTTGGCCATTTTTGGGGAAAAGGGCATACAAGGGTATAAAAGTGATCAAATTCGCCAGAATTCCCCCCCCCCCCCCCCCCCCCCCCACACACTTATTATGAAAATTGTCCTCAATTTTCAAAGCTAAGTGGGGTACAACAATTATTTTATTTTTTATTTTTACAATATTTTTAAAGCATTTTCAAAATATATACAACAGGTGGGGCATCACCCCCACACTTAGGTGGTACACACGGGTGAAAACCCATGTTCATGCTTGTTTTTGATAACCAAGTCACTAGCTTGACTCGACCCCGAATTAAATGGTTCATGGGGAAGTGGAGTGGGATTGCCACTCAAAGATTGGGTGAGAAATAGGAGTGGGATTGCCACTCACAGAATTATAAATGTATAAGGTAAGGAGATTCTTTTTGATTTTTAATTTTATAATGTTTTTGTATTTTTAACTTTTTATATATATATATGTACAAAAGAAATGGTTAAAAAGGAAACCTAAATGATATTTTTAACACATGAAACTGATTTAAACCTAATCTATTTCTTTCCAGGGATAATACTAAGCACAGTAAACCCTTTTTTAGTGTAAATATGGTGTTTAGCCAAAATTTAGACATAGGAATATCAAGGTTAGGAAAATTGACAGTCACGTGCAAATCAAAGCACAGATAGATTTCAACCATAAAATATTTTTGTATTTTATATTTTGTTTATTATATTTTTAGATTTATATATATATATGTACAAAAGAAAGAAAATTCCTAACAACCGCCCCTCGAAAGGGAATCTAGGTCTGACAGAGCTCAGTAACTGTAAACAGCCAACAACCAAATGTTGTAACTGAGGGACTAATCAAACTGTGCAAGTTGTGTGCAAAGGAAAAAATGTTTTTGCATTTTATATTGTTTATTGAAATGAAATATGATACAGTATAAGTAATCACTACCTCCCAGGCTTGTGTCAGGTTTACCACGCAAGCTAATTACTTGTGAATAATTAACTGTAATAAATGTGTCCTGACAGCCCGGTAGTTGAATGATAAGGTTTAATATACAAACAAGGATAAGTATTTCAACAAAATACAAAACATAAGTCATAGTAGGCAGCACAACCTCCCCGGCAGCGGCGCCAAATTTTGATTCCTCCCGAACCATCCCTTTATTTCTCAACCGCTTGCGAACGGCCGATAACAAAAAGGGAGAGGCCGGGAGAAATTAGCAAAGTTAATCCGTGGGTCTTAAGTACGAAAAAGTACGTGAGTACAGAAAAGTACATCCCCAGGTCGTTATGTCCCAACGAGGTGTGAACGTGATACTACCATGACTTGTAATGTTGAAATAATACGTATATGGAAAAACAGGAATCTGATTGACTAACACTGGAATGTGAATAGTAATAGCTCTGTCACAGCTACTTCATTTAAGAAACGTACAATCAGAAACCCTAAAATATTAATGTATTTACAAACGTATGTTTAGTTTTAAATAAACGTAAACGTAAACGTAACGAATAAAACAAAACTTTCCCAAAGAGGGAATTTGCATGCCTTAACGGCTTAAATGCAAATTAAAAAGAAAATAAAATAAATAACTATATTTTACAAAGTATTTAAAATAATATTTACAAGTGTTATATTAATTATTATAAATTAAAAACTATTTATTTACTTATTATTAATTATCTAAATACTAAGAAAATGTAAAATAACCTAAATAAATAAAACTAAAACTAAGAAAAGTTAAAAGTACTATAAAAGAAATTTAGAAACTAAAAATATATTTATTATACAAGTATTCTATTTATTATTAAATATTTACTATTATTCTAATTATTAATACTAATATTTAATTATTATTAATAATAAATAAGAAAACAAAAATCTAAAACTTTTTACATAAATCTAATATACTAATAAGAACCTAAGAAAAATATAAAAACTATATTCTATGTACAAAAATAAGAAAACTTAATTTAAAACTATTATTACTTAATTAAACTAATTAATACTAATTAAATTATTATACATACTAAACTTATTTATAAAATTATAAAACTTTTTATAAAACTTCCTAAGTATCTCAGGAATACATAAAAAATATAAAAAGTTTGTAAAAATCATAAATAAGCTGTTTTAAAAATAAATTACTGACTATTTCCTAAAACCTATGTAAATTGTATTAATTATTAAAATTATTAAATGAACAGTAAAAAATACGAAAAAATTACAGAAACTAGATTATGTTATGAAGAAGCTAGGAAAAATAAGTTGGGTCACCCAGCTTATCCCAATAAGCTGGTATAAGCTCATCAGTCCAAATAAGCTAAAGGGTTCAAAATGGCTTAAATGGATTAAGGGTTCATGAACTAACGGAACTGGTGCCCCAGAGCAGTTGGAAGGGGTGTGGGGTTTATGCATGTTTACTAGCGAGAGGTCTCAGGTTCGAATCCACCCACACCCATTTTTTTCTTTTTATTTTATTTTTCATTTTTTTCTTTACAAACCTAATAAGTAACTAATAATAAGCAACTTTAACAAAGTAACTTTTTTCAAAACTAAGCAATAAGCTCTGTGTGAGCTTATTAGCTTAACAGTTGGCTTTTAAGCCTAAAGCTTCTTAAATAGAAGCTATCACTATGGTTAAAGCTTTGGTTTTGGCTTTTTCTTTTTATAAAACTTAATATATACAGATAATATATATATATATCAAAATTGAAACTTATATAATCTAGAAATAAGCCATACGTGGGCTTATTACTTACTCAGATGAGCTTTTTGGCTCACAGTGAAGTAAAAAGCTTGGGACAAGCTTTGAAAAAGCTATACAGTAAAAATAAAAAACGAAAGTGTATATATACAAGTATGTTAGGTATGTTTGAACAGGAATAAGCACTTGATAGTGCTTATTTAGCATGAGCTTAAGGTTTAGACAGTCAAGCCAAAGGCTTGACTTGGATTGAGTGGAGGCTTGTAAAAGCCTATAATAAGCTTCATACTAAAAAGTAAAAGATAAAGAGATATTGTACAAGTATTATATACATGTATGTACAAGCTTATGCACAGAGATTCACTTATAAGCTCATAATAAGCAAATAAGCACTTCTCTGTGCATACAGTTCCAAACACCCCTGCAACTTACTTTTATGGCAATTTAAACTTAGTAAGTAAGCTGAAAAAGCTAAATTAGAAGTTGGAGTAGCAAGGTGGATTGGGGGGCTTTCCAAAAAGCTCAAGCTCAAGCTGTGGGGTCCACAGCTGAGCTTTTGAGGAACTCATGAAAAAGGCACCAAGTGACTGAGTATGCAAATGTCTCAACATACTCAGAAACTTGGACAAAATAAAAAGCTAGTATCAAGCTTATCAAATAAGCTTGATAATGGAAATAAAGAGCAGGGCCATGGAGTGTGGTGAATTGGCTTCTCAATAAGCCAATTCACAGGGTATGGGACCCACTGAGTAGCTTTCTATTGGCTTATGAAGTAGGGTGAGTTGACTGGATTCCCAGCAAACTCACCAAAGTGTGGACAAGTTTAAGCCACTTGCAGCCCTACTAAATAGGGTGCAAGGTGAGATTAAAGTGCAAGAACAATAAGTTGAGTTGGTTGGCTTCAAGAAAAGCCAACTAACTCAGACTTATGTTCACTAGGGAGCTTATAAAGCTCATTGGTAGATGGTCCTAGTTCCCTGCATAAGCAGTGAACTAGCTGAATGGACAAACACCAAGCTTCAATCAAACCTATCAATTAAACTCTAAAAAACTACACAATCACTGAGAAGCTTTATTTGGATATGAGCATAAGCTCAATGAAGGGCTTTTAAGAGCTTAGGAGAACCATTCAACCCACACAGTTTGCTTCTGTGTGGGGAATTAGGATGGAACAAAAAGATTTGTGGGAAATAAGCTATCCAAAAAGCTATGAAATGAAAATAAAGCACAGGAACTAAAAACATGCCACAAGGGCAACACATAAATGCCAAAATCTCAGGTTTGGGTCAAGCCCATAAGCTTTTGCAAGCTTATGGACTTGACTGTTCTCCCATGATACAGGGCAAAAACAGCTATACAAAAGCTAACAATTAAGCTATCAAATAAGCAAAATAAAAATTACCAAAAATAGAAATAGACAGATTAGCAACATAACTTTAATTATCTAAAAGATCTAAAATAGAAACTTAAAAATAAAGGCACAAGAAAATAATCTTTTTAATCAAAAACCAGAAAATCTGAATTTTGACTATTATGCTAAACAACCTAAGTTGACTAATCTGAATTTAGAACATAATTTACTGACATAATATGGAATAATTAACATCATAAACATAAAATAAACAAATATTAACAACAAATAAACAAGTATGCAAGGATTTAGGGACTGACAGTCTTACAGTACTCATGTTAGAAGAACAAATTGTCAAGTTTGACTTCTACATGCTATACTACTTAACTGAAGTTATCACTGAGTCATATAGGTCATACCAAGCATAAATAAAACAAGAACATCACTTAATACAGACTATTACTCAGATCTACCATCAATTCCAAACACCCTTTAAATGAAAATAAATTGAACTTCTCAAACCATTTGACTGTGTAAGCCAATCTCTTCCAATCCAGGGGTCCAAAGTGTCAAATCAGACCATTTTTAGCTTATACAAGTAGTCACAAATGCTAAGCCTAGGTTTATCAAAGATTGCTAATTGGCAGTCAAATAGGCAATTCAAAGCAAAGCTTAAATTCAAAACATGACAACTCCATTTTAAACTAAATAAACAATAACAAACAACATAGAAGCAAGAAAACATGAAATTAAAGGCAAATAGATACATGAAACAGTAAAATGCATAAAATGAAAAAATGGACTTACAAGTGTATGAGACTGAGAACCAAGAAACCATGGACCATGAACACAACCTAAAGCCTCCCACAAGGCATCTAAACCATAATCAATCATAAAACACCATGCTCCTGTTCATCAATCTTCATCACCACTGTTTTTTTATTTATTTCTATTTTTCTCTATTTTTTAGTATTTTCTAATTTTAAAAGCTCAAAGCTATTTAATGGTTTCTAGAGGCTTGCAAAAGGTTACTGAGACCTATGTAGTGTCTTAAAGAGTCCTCTAAATATCTTTGATCAAACAGAATTGAAATTGCAAGTATTTAAATGACAATTAAATTAAATGACATGAAAATAAAGATTATGAAACTAAGACTGTAAATAGCTTTGTAATTTAAACTTTGTCAAGGTCCAATTACAGAACTGAAAGCATTTAAATGACATGGTAATTAAAAGAAAACAGTAAATGACATGAAAATAAAACTAAGTGACAATTGGCTAGCCCAAGAGTACTTATTCTTCTACTCCATCTCTTTCTTTTATACACTCTGAACTCCTTGGTGCCCACTCATAAATTCCCACTTCATCTGAGCCATTGAATCTCTGTAATTCATCTCAACCTTCAAAACTGCTTTTTGGCGCCAAAAGTCCCTTGATAACTTGTAGCAGTTTTCTGAGCAATTAATGCTTCTTGTTTACTTGTATAGGTGTAGGGGACAAGTTTGGTATTAGGAATGGCTTTTTGGTCAAGTGGCCATGAAAAACAGGGTATATGAGGTTGAGGTGGAGTGTGAATTGATGGGGAAAGCATTTAATGCACTTTGGGAGGAGACAGGGTAAAGGGGGTGAGATGGTGATGTAGAGTAGCTAAGGTGGAAGTGGTGAGGTGGTGGTGAAACCACTGGTATTGGTTTTGCAGGTGGGGGTGAGGACGATGAACAGTAATGGTGGTGTTTGACTGTGGGTTTGACCCCGCGTTTTATTTATAAACGGGGTGTTTTGTTTGGGCTTTAAGAATGGGCCAAGGGAAGTGGGTTTGTTTTTGTGGTTGGGTTTATTAATGGATTTGGATATTTAAGGAGTATAGGATCCGTTTGGTGTGTATAGAAATAAAAGCCCAAGGACCAAATTGTAACTTCTGAAATCTTTGAGGGACTAAACCTGTTTCAATTCAAAAGTTATCACAAGGACTGATTATGCCATGTTAGATAAACCAAAGGTCCTTTCATTCATTTATTACAATTTAAAATACCCCGGGGATCATTTATGTAATTTTACAAAGTTTAGGGGGTAAAATTGTAATTTCCCATAAGTTATCAAAAAGGTTCCAAATTGTAAGTTATGAATAGTACAAGGGTGTATTTTGATAAATTCCATTATTTAAATACCCAGGGACTAATTTTGCCAATTTTGAAACTTTAGGGGTAAAAGTTGCCAATTTGTGTAAACTTTTATCCAGGGATGTTTTGTGAACATTTTTGGTTTCCCAAGGACTTAAGTTGACTTTTCATTCATTTTGAACATTTAGGGACTAGTTTTGACAAATTGTGTAACTCCAGGGACTGAAAATGACATTTGTTGTGAAATTGATCATTTTTCACTTGTTTTTCAATCTTTTGTACCTGAATCACATATAAAACACATTGTGATGAATTTTTAACATTTTGTGAGTCATTTGTGTGTTTTTGGTTGTTTTTGTGGGTTCAAACAGGTATAAAATGATGAGTATTTAGACACTCATCAATTTACCATTATCAAATATTCCCGAAATTTATTGAAATAAATGGTTTTTCATAAAACTCTATGAACTCACCAACCTTTGTGTTGACACTTTTAAGCATGTGTATCTCAGGTAATTTAACAGAGCAGGACAAGACACGGAGCGGGCATTTATTACTCTGATAAATTAAAATGGTGTAAAAATCAAATATGTCATTCTTACAAGCCTTTATATCTTTTAATAAGATTCTAAATCAAATGGTTAATCTTTTATCAAAAATATTATTTGAATGACAAATAACTTTCAAAACGCTTCTTTTAAGCCGTTTTATGAGATTATAACTTCGATCCTCCCCGTAACACCCAAATTACTTTTCTGCTGCTACAAACTTAAATTTGGGGGTGTTACAGAAACATCGTACACTCCCCTTAATAATGCTTTCCCATTAATTAAAGTTTATATGTTGATGTCTTTGGTGACTTATATTAGTGCTTTGATAACCTCTGTGTCTAGCTGAGCCCGTGGACTGCCATATCTTCCCCTCGCCTATTTAATCTAACGTCTTTAGATAAGTAGGATAGGCATAAGTGATCATTAAGGGCTTACTCGCCGATATACTCGATCCAACGAGAAAGACCAGATTATAATACACTTTATTTAAAACTAGTAATAAAATAAGTGACAAGCTACTTAATTATCAGGACAGGTGTTCTTATAGTCTCTATTATCTATATGTGTATGTGTTGCTATTTGCTGAATCGTTCTCATTAGTTTAATTTACTATTTAATAAAACTAAATCTGTGCTAGTCTCTCAGACTAAACCCCCTTGCGTTAGATTAGATTGTAAAACTAACTTATAATATTAAAATACTGATAGACAAATTAAGGATTTCGTTCCACTCTTAGTGATTGACACTCTGCTTACCACTATATACACATTGATCGGATACACTGTCCGTTAGAGTGTGTGTTATAGGATAAGTCGGCTAAATATTTAAAACTTTTAAATAGGCAATTACCCCTATACTGCATATGACACAACACGCACATCAAAGTTTTTGGCGCCGCTGCCGGGGAGTGAATTGTTAAAACTTGTTTATCTATTAGTATTTTAATTAGGTTTTCTAACTTTTTGATTTTTTAAGGGTTTTTTTTAGATTTTATTTTTACTAACCGTTTGTTTGTTTGTTTGCATTCATTTTATATTTTGCATATTTTCTGTTTTTTGTGTGTTTGTTTGTTTTGTGTGTTTTTCTTTGTTTTCTGCAATAACTGCTGTCGTTGTATTCTGCTGATCCAAACGATACGACATATTTGTTTTTCCTGATGCGGCGTATGGCGTTTTAATTTTTTAAAATACAACGCATTTAATTATTCGAGTACGGCGCATCTATTTACAACGTATTTTGTTTTTAATCAGAAAATTTTTAAACCCTAACAAAGATACGACGCATTTGTTTTAAAGATACGCCGTATTTAAACTTTTTTATTAAAAACATTTTTCGAATTAATTAAAAAGGAAGCCACGCATCGATTTTTGTCGATACGGTGCATCTATCTGAATCAAAAATCTTTTATTTTGAAACGTAACGAAGATACGGCGCATTAGTTTCTGCTAATACGGCGCATCTTATTTTTATAAATATAATTGATTTATTGATTATTAAAACATACGGCGCATTTAATTTATTAATTGCGGCATATTGATTTTCTTAATAAAAGTCTGATTTATTTTTAACGATTAAGATACGGCGCATCGTTTGCAGATATCAACAACTTTTATTTTTCGTATTCCGTTTTCGTTGTTAGGTTTCTGGTATTCTACCTTGCAGAACAAATCCTACTGATGAATTTGCACCTAATTGCAGGAACTACAATGGAAGACATAACGATGGAAGAATATTTAGTCAATGAACAAGCAATGATAACCCGAAGAAATAACTTTACTTCTACGAAGTTGTGGTCCTTGGAAAACGATGACGAAGAAAATGAGATGTACGAGGTAAACCTTGACGGGTTTCCTACTATACACCATCCTAAAGATTCCTGGGATAAAGAGCATTTGAGTCCTATCTTTAACGATACTTACGATGCTATTGTTAGAAATCTCAAAGTGTTCAACCATCCATTTGAATCAATGTCTCAAATAACTAGCCCCGCATGCTCACTTGGCACTAAGGAGAATGAATTTGACATATTCGCTATCGATGCTGATCTATTCACTTGGGAAACACCTCTCAAAAGGATATATAAGGAGTTTAAACGCCTTAGCATCATGGAGAATGATATATTCACGTATAATCTGCTCATGAGGTACAAGGAAGATGAATTACTGCTTCTGTGGCCCATAATTGAATCCAAGGGATTAGTTTGGACTAATATGGAAGAAAAAGAGGGGATGTTCCAAATTGAATATACGAACTCAAGCAATAAATATGTCCAGACTTCACAACCTACCTATATGCCTTATTCTGAGCAGTATTGGGGACTGGATATGGGCAATTTGGACAATGAAAGGATGTATGCCGAATCAGAAATATTGTTTCACCAAAGGATCATCAGATTAATTGATGTTTCTTTAGAAGAATGGCTTGAAATTAAATATGGGGACACTAAATTTTCCCCTATGAATGAAGTTAAACATATTGTGACCTCATGGTTAACACGAAGTTTCTAAGAGCAATTCTATGAGTTCATGGAAATCAAAAAGAAGACGATCATTGATACTAGCTTTGATGTTAATTATGACCCTAACAACATTGATTTTTCGGATTGGTTAGCTAGTAAGTTCAACAACCATAAAACCATGGATCGCGCCACTAAGAACGTACTATGGGTTTGTTGGATGAGAGGAGAAGATGATGAAGTCGAATCAGATAATGAGTCGTCTTGCGGTGATTCCACTACAAAGGATCACATCGAGGAATTGTTTTGCATTGATGTTGATGTATTCCACTACGAAACACCTTTATGTAAACAATTCAAAGAATTTAACTATCTTCTTCAAATTGACAAAGACATACTAACGGAGGACAAGCCCAAACTCAAAACCGATGATGATTTAAAGAATGTATGGTATTACGAATGGAAGGATCAAGTCCCATGGGTTGATGAAAAGCCTCGGCATGAACACGAAACATGGGATCAATTACCTAGCAATATTATCCATACATGTCAACCGTTAAGATTCAAGAATGGATTTGTCGAATAGCCTACTTGCAACTGGAAAACCGAGAATCGGTGTGACGGCGGAAATCTACCTGGAATATATGATGATGGATGTTGGATTTATTATGAAAGCTGCGATTGGTATGACAAATTAGAAGATAGCGATATGAAGACCATGGCTCTGTCGGAGAGAGCTAATCTAGTCAATCTCATTGATGAACAAGACAGAAAAGATACCGAATTTTGCAATTGGCTTAAACAATGTTTCAGGAGTCATAACAACCTTAAAAGTGAACTTATAATGCACTTAGAAGACTACTGGTGGAATAGACATAATAAGAAAGCATCATTCGGTGACACATTTGTAGAAAAAGACGAAGGATGGGACGTTGATGATGCAAAATAGGAGCTGAATGTGAGTCAAACTTGAAGACTCTGGAATAAAGAAAAGTGCTCACCGGGAAACAACCCGAATTTATCATTTACTTTTTTTCTGTGTCGAGTCTGTCAGATCTACAGCAGATGCGGCGCATCTCATCTTATAGATGCGGCGTATCAACTGAACAGATCATATCTTTTATTTTCTGCTTTTTATTTTATTTTCAACTATAAAACATTATGTCAGTTTATTTAATGCGGCGCATCCCTGGTTAAGGATGCGACGCATCTGATTTTCTGATTCGTACTTCTTCCAGGCTCGATAAGGCGCATCTCATCCTATAGATGCGGCGTATCGACTGACCTGATGATTTCTAGATTTTTAATTTTAATTTTTAGGTTTTGTTTTCGCTAACTACTAATGAATTACGTGCAAGTTGTTACTTTCTTAATACAGGTGTGTTATTTAAATAAGGGTATATATATATAATTATGTACTTTCTGTGGAGACGTCATTCATGGAGGCTTGAACGCTTTTTCGCCCACAAGAAAGTAGATTTTGCTTACAAACGCATAATGGTGGATCATACCGAGCAAATCTCAGGGGAGTTTTCCCGTTATAATTCTTTTTATTTCCTTGTTTTTAATCTTTATTAGAAACAACGAGGACGTCGTTCAAATTAAGTGGGGGATGGAGAATTAGAACGCTTACTTGTCCTAAAATTTTAAAATTATGCTTAATCTGTACTTAATATATTAAAATGAAAAATTTTTAGCATATTTTTGTTTAATATAAGTTACATAACCGCACAAATAACTTTATTTGCTAAAAGATTTTTTTGTGTAGTAAACTTTAGAACTTGGCTCGCATACTATTTGAATCCACCATAATGAGCATAATTGTAATAGGAATGACTTTTCTAACTCGGTAAATTTTTAGGATTATACCAAATAGCCTAAATATGTTGTGTTTATTAGCTAACTACACTGGTTAGTTAACCTCTGTGTAAAACCCTTTGTTACGCTCGTTTTTAGAGTAAGATACCCCTAGAAAAACCCTCAGAACAATTCCTTTCGTTTCATACACCTTTGTTAATTATTTTGTTACACCTTAAACCTTAGCCTACCCTATAAATTAATATTTGTGGTTAGTTGCTTTAAGGCAAAGTGTGTTTCCTTGCGTTACCTGTGTTCGTGTGCGTAAATTCATTATATTTGGTTAGGTCAGGAAATTGCACAATGCAATGGAGTAAAAGTACATATTATATAATTTTTTGTGTCATGTTATTTTTCGTGTGTTTACTACTTTCACTATTACTGTTATATCTGAAGTTATGAAAAGTATGAAAAAAGTTTGTCCAGAATTATTGTTATAAGTGATGTGGTGAAATTTTACACATCGTAGTATATGTTGATGTAAAAAAAATAATAATAAAATAAAAATAAAATAAATCGAAGACGCTAAAGGACATGCGCCGCATACAAGAACCAAGTTACGCCGCATCTAAAAATGGTGTACGAATATTCCAAAATATATTAATCTTGGACCCCACGCGAAGTTAAGTTAATGCGCCGCATCTCGCTATTCTATGCGCCGCATCTTACCCTCAGACAGAAAGTATAAATACCCCAAGGACAAACGAATTTTAGAGAGGAGATACCAAGAGCGAAACCTTAAGAGACGAATTCAGTCAAAGAAGCTTCACAAGACACACTCCAAACAAAGATATTAGAGATGTAAGAAGGTCCTGCATGTATTTCATTCATTAAGTAGTTTTATTTTATTGTAATAGTAAGCTTTAATTCATCAGGATTGATGGTCTTGTGATATGTGACTACGGAACATCGTACACTCCCCTTAATATTTCTATCCCATTAATTAAAGTTTATATGTTGATGTCTTTGGTGACTTATATTAGTGCTTTGATAACCTCTGTGTCTAGCTGAGCCCGTGGACTGCCATATCTGCCCCTCGCCTATTTAATCTAACGTCTTTAGATAAGTAGGATGGGCATAAGTGATCATTAAAGGTTTACTCGACGATATACTCAATCCAACGAGAAAGACCACGAGAAAGACCAGATTATAATACACTTCATATAAAACTAGCAATAAAATAAGTGACAAGCTACTTAATTATCAGGACAGGTGTTCTTACAGTCTCTATTATCTATCTATGTACGTGTTACTATTTGCTGAATCGTTCTCATTAGTTTAATTTACTATTTTATAAAACTAAATCTGAGCTAGTCTCTCAGACTAAACCCCCTTGCGTTAGATTAGATTGTAAAACTAACTCAGAATATTAAAATACTGATAGACAAATTAAGGTTTTCGTTCCACTCTTAGTAATCAACACTCTGCTTACCACTATATACACATTTATCGGATACACTGTCCGTTAGAGTGTGTTATATAGGATAAGTCGGCTAAATATAAATTTAAAACTTTCAAATAGGCAATTACCCCTATACTGCATATGACACAACACACATATCATATAGTATCACGAAACATATACTATTTAAAACACTTTTTTCTAATTTTCTGCTTATTTTTAGGTTAGTTTTAACTGAATTTTGGTTATATGTTTATTTAAAACACAAATGCAAAAGTGTTTAAGTGCTTATTTTAGACAATTTAAGCTCATATGTACTGTTTTGTTAAGATTTTATGCTTATATGTATAGTACCACGATACATATACTGTTTAAAACACTTTTATCTAATTTTTTGCTTATTTTTAGGTTAGTTTTAGCTGAATTTTGGTTATATGCTCATATGTATAGTACCACGATACATATACTGTTTAAAACACTTTTATCTAATTTTTTGCTTATTAATAGGCTAATTTTAGCTGAATTTTGGTTATATGCTCATTTAAAACACAAATGCAAAAGTGTTTAAGTGCTTATTCTTAGACAGTTTAAGCTGATATGTACTGTTTTGTTAAGATTTTATGCTTATATGTATAGTACCACGATACATATACTGTTTAAAACACTTTTATCTAATTTTCTGCTTATATGTATAGTACCATGATACATATACTGTTTAAAACACTTTTAGCCATTGTGTTAAGATTTGTAATATACTGTTTTGTTAAGATTTTCTGTTTTGTTACATCTTAAGCGTCTGTTATATTTTCTATGTGTTAAGATTTGTATTATACAGTTTTGTTACATCTTAAGCATATGTAGTTAGATTTTAATTTACAGATTTGGTTAAGCATATCTTAAGGATGTACAGTTCTGACTTGTTCTATCTTATTTTTACAGAGAGCTAGATAACCTAACTCGCCACAATAAGAAGTTCAGCAATTTCGCTTTGTTCATGCTCGTGGTTCTTACCTTATTTTATGAGACATTTGCAATTTTTTTTTTTTTTTTTTTTTTTTAATGCAATAACTTTCGGCCCGCTTGTCTTTTAGGGCCCATTTCAGTTTTGTATCTTTATTTAAGAGTTCCTTTGTAGTGGGGAATGATCAATTCTAGAAAATACGAAAAATCTATTTTTGGCAGTTTTTTTGCTAAGTATCCTAATAGTCGGTATTCAATTGAATCAATGATTGTTAGAAGAATCGATCCTGGTATTCGTGTGAATCAACAGGCTTGATTTTTGTTATCTCGTTACTTAGTCTATATCAGTTTTATTGTTAGTAAAATTGTGATGAACAACTAGGAGTGCGCTCGGTTCGATTTCTAGCCACATGTTGTAATAGGCTTTAGGTTTGGTTAGAAGTTAAGACAAGTAAATGATTAGTATAATCATGTTGATGTATTTGGAGTATCGCTATTGTTGTAGGTAGCCTTAGGGAGGTTGCATCAGCTTCGGTATCACTTTCGGCATGGACCATGCCGAGCGGCATGGCCATTGCCGGCCATGGTCGCGGTATGATAATTTCGGCAAGACAATCGGTAATGTTTACCGAATCGGCAAAGGAAGTAACAAGTAAAATCCGAACGTTGGAGCATTTAATCCTATAGCCATTAGGCTTTAAAATCCTTTTTTTTTTTGTGTTTGTGTGATGTGTTTATTTTATTTTTTTGTGTTTGCAGGTTGTCACGAAAAAGAAGAAGTATGGGTTGTGGCTGCAAGGTAAAGTGATTAGGTTTACTCATTTTTATTGATTTTGAACTTAGGCCAAGTCTATTAATTTTGAGTTTGGGCCAAAGTATATGAATAGTTGGGTTTGTATTTAGAATAGCAGACGTGAGTACACATTTTTTGTTTAACTTTTCTTTTTTTGTTTAACATTTAATTTTAAGTATTATGTAATTTTCTTTGAATTATTAATAAAATTTAATGTTTTTATTAAATTGTTTAATATAATTATTAATAAAAAAATAAAAAATAAATTAGTTTTTATTTGAATCATGGTTGCTACTAAAAAAATATGGTGATGTATGATGAATCATGAAATGTATTGACTTGATTTGATTAGTAAATGACAAATAATAATGAGGTATGGTGGGGCATGACTGCAACTAGGGGTCTCATTCGGGTCAACCCGACCCGATAAGCCTCTATCGGGTTTTCGAAAAATAAAAATTAACCCGCAACCCGATCCGATAAGGAATCGGGTTATCGGGTTCGGGTCTATCGGGTTATCGGGTTGGGCTTATCGAGTCAACCCGATAACCCGATAACGAAATAATTAAGCTTGAAACATGGTTTAGTTAAAAAATTATAAAACTTTTAATGGGTTATTATAGCTTATCAGGTTATCGGGTCAACCCGATAACCCGATAACGAAATAATTAAGACCCGCAACCCGACCCTATAAGGCTATCGGGTTTATCGGGTTGACCCGATAACCCGATAAGGTATATTGGACCAGAATCAACCCGACCCTATAAGGCCTTATCGGGTTCGGGTCGGGTCGGGTCGACCCATATGACACCCCTAAATGCAACCGTTAGAAATGTTAACTCATTATTATTGTTTACATTATCAATTAATTATTGCTGTAGGTAGCTTTAGAAATGTTAACTCATTATTGCTGTTTACGTTATCAATTATTTCCACTTTGGGCTAAAAAATCTGCCAATCAAAAATAGCAAGCATAAAAGGCAAACTTCATTGTATTATTGTTGATGTTGATACAAAAGTTGGGCGTTCCTGATTGTAGGCTCTTGCTCTCGTACCAATTCGCTTCTTAGTACTTGTTACCTACGCACTAAGAAAATAAACAACACCGTTAGGCTTATCGAGGGATTGTCTCCCCCGATTAGACTCCGGCGTGAGAGTAAGTAATCGATTTAGGGTTCTCGTAAAGAGTTAGGGTTAGTATGTTGTACCTTTGAATGAGAGATGTCATTCCTTATATAGGGGCTGAAACCGTGTAGGTTTCTTGCTCCTTACTCTTCGCACTCGTGGTGCTTATCGGGGTAGGGATATCTATTCCATGAATAGAAGATCCTTATCGCATGCCCGATTAGTTTGGTTGGGCTTTGGGCTTCGTGAGCCCAAGCCGTTATTATTATGGCCCGTCATTCGTTATGATAGCCCACTCGTGGTGGGTTTGGGCCGAGTAATGTTTATCATTTGGGCTCGTGGCCCATATATAGACTATACGTCATCATGTCCCCCCAGTCTAGTGCGCGTGGCTCGTAGCCGCGGATACTAGACTAATATTAACAGCGGTAAGCGTGGCGGGAGAACAAGGGAATATTACCGCCCATTTTTAAGTGCAATGCACCTAGTCCTAGGTATTTCAAACGGATACCTCGAAAAATGGGGGTAATGTCCACGTGGCCCTCGTAAATCGGGAAAAAGTGCATGTACCGGTTCAGTTTCAGCCATACGTTATTGTGAGTGGGATCCACGTGGAGATAATCTAGGGTTTTTTACTCCCTATATAAGAGTCACCGCCTCATTTTTTACGATCACACAGTAAAACACACACTCACCATTCTTCAATTTTCTTGATAGCTTTTTGCAAAGAAAATATTCATTTTCGTAGGTAATTTTTGTGCGTTTCACTCGTAAATTAATGAAGATGGTTGCCCAGTTAGAAGATTTTCGCTCTGCGATGTCTATTGAGGATGTTACTCAATTTACGTCTGACTTCTTCGTGCCTCTGGATGTCCATCCAGAGGCGCCAGATGTGGACGCGTGTATAGCTGATTTCCCCGAAGGGAAAATAGGGCTATACACAAAAATTTTTGAGTACGCGAATCACCGCGTACCAATATCTATCTTCTTGAGTGATTTACTCAACCATTATCGCCTTTACATCTCTCAGCTGCACTGTATAGGTGCGGCTAAGGTGTCGAATTTTGAAGTAAACTGCCGTTTACTTGTGATAGAACCGACCGTGGCCTTGTTCCGCTCCTTTTACCACACGACGTGGTCAAATGGTTGGGTTTCTTTTGCGAAGCGCCAGGGGGCGCTTCAGTGTTATACTGAGAAAGTAGATGCCCTAAAGA
Organism: Artemisia argyi; assembly: GCA_030686995.1. Lineage (NCBI taxonomy): Eukaryota > Viridiplantae > Streptophyta > Magnoliopsida > Asterales > Asteraceae > Artemisia > Artemisia argyi. The sequence continues at coordinate 57,007,163 of CM060685.1, forward strand.
ATTGGAGGGAGTACTTTTTCTGGGTTGATGATGTAGTCTTTCCCTCTCCCTATGAGTTTTATACTCAGGATACATTGCCAAGGGATGGGCGCCCCGCACCCGGTTCCTACAGGCTGACTGATGCGCAGATTCTTGATGCCAACCGACTGTCCATTAACCCCTATCCGGAGGAGTTTTTGGTGCACATGGGGTTGAGCAGCTCTTATTTCGGCGCTGCGGATGAGGTGCCCACTTTCTTAAGTGAGGATGGCCGGGGTGGGTGTTCATCCCTTCTACTTCAAGCTTTGTAGGTCTCTTTTTGTGTATGCGCGCTTTTAATAACTAATCCTTTTTTCTTGCTTTATTGATGTGCGCAGAGATGGATCTGTTTGCCGTTGTTAAGCTGGACAAGCCGAAACTGGTAACTATAGGGGTGCACCCTCTGAGGGAAGGTGAGCAGCCCTTACTGGAGGCGACTGAGGGTCGCTTGACCGTGCTGCCAGAGGTGGTCCCTGAGAACACACCGCCGCTCCAAGTGACGCCCGTTCAGAGCATGGCGCCAAATGTGGAGGTGGCTCAAGAGGAGCCACGCGCTGAGTCGTCTAGTAGCGTAGAGATCCTAAAGCCCGAGGAGGTGCTGAAGGAAGAAGTGGCGCAGAATATCAAGCGCAAGGGAGAGGCTGGGACCAGTGGCACCAGGAAGAGGCGACGCCATCTCATTAGGGATGCGGAGTCGTCTGCGGAAGAGAAGACATCCGCTCCTGGCGCGGATAAGAAGTATGCTGAGGTCTCTCCATTTCTGTAAGTGTCTGCGTTTCTTATTATGTTCCTTGAATATTACTTGTTGCAATATTTACTAACTGTCGTTTTTGTCGCTTGTAGGGATGATGCTGCGAAAAATGATGGAGTCTTCGTTGATGAGGTTTCCTCTCCACATAATGAAAACAGGGAGGGGAAAGCCAAGGTTGTTGAGGGTGGAGAGGCGCAACAGTTGATGGATGAGCTGGCTGCGACCGCTACGCGCCAAGCTGAACTGGTGGCTCAGTTGAAAGAGAAGTATGTTGGGGAGAGCAGTGCTCTTGCCCAGAAGGACGAGGAAATTTCTAAGCTCCGTGCGCAGCTGGCGGGAGCGCAGGCGGAGTTGGAGTCCTCGCGGGAGCGCAGGCGGAGTTGGAGTCCTCGCGCAGACGAGGAAATTACCAAGTTCAAGGAGGACATGATGAAGATTATCCAAGCGCAGGAGGACAAGCTGCGTGGCCTTAGCATTGAGTACGATGAGGAGTTATATCCTCATTTGATGTCGACTATTGCTGAGCGCAGGTATCTCTTTTATGCTATTTTCCTTCGTAATAATTTTGTTGCTATGTTTGTTACTTACACAAATTGTTTTTGTGAATGTAGGTGGTTGATTAGCCATGGGCTGCGCCTGGCGGCTATGGGCACGCTCGAGTCCCAAGAGGTGTTGGATACCTTTGGGAAGGTGGTGCACTGTGCGATGGAGTGTGGGGGATCGCAGGCTATGGAGGATCTCCACGAGGCCAAGCTGCTGAAGAAGGACTTGGCGGAAGTCCCTGGGTATAGTGCTACTGCCTATGATGAGTTAATGCAGGCTATGGCGGGGTTGAAAGTCCTTGAGCTGCCGCACATTGGGAGGTTGGAGCGCGATCAAGACGATCCCATAGATGTACTCATGGCAGGGTTGACATTGCAGCGCCACCTTGGAAAGAATGGCGAAGGGCAATCAGATTACTATCTGAAGCCTGATGTGTCGCAACTGCAGATTCCTGTGTTCGCACGGCCGCGCGACATCCTCAAGCCCTTTGCTCTTGAGAGGGAGATTCCCTTGAAAGAGGTTCTGGAGCGCCACGAGCAGAGGGCTGCTCAGAAGAGGGGCATCCAGGGTAAGGCAGTGATGTGTGGTATTGGTGCTCCACACACATCCCTAGGTCTGATGGTGTGCCCGTGAGTGTTCCAACCGTATCTCCCAAGGATGCTTTGATTCTGAGACAGCTTCAGGAAGCGGGGAGTTCTGCTGCTCGGGAGGATAGCCCTGAGCATCGCCATAGCGTGTAGGCTTTTTTGTAATGAAGTGTATCTTCCTTTGTAATTTTTTGTAGAAAATGTTGAATAAGATACCCTTTTGTTGATTTAAGTACGTGACTTAAAATATACTTGCATTGTTTGCCAAGTTTGATTATTTATTCAAGTGTTTTAAGTGCGTGACTTTAAAAATTATACTTGCATTGTTTGCTAAGTTTTACTTTTTGACCAAGAGTTTTGGCTCGTTAAGTATGTGACTTTAAAAAGTATACTTGCATTGTTTGCTAAGTTTTATTATTTGACCAAGTGTCTTGGCTCGTTATTTGCTAAGCTTGTACGGTGTACTTAGTATTTGCGCACCCGTCGTGAGATGCGCACGTGAAACTTACCTTGACATCTCAGAAGTAAGGCGCTTAGCAAGGATACGTGATCCAATGTTGATGGGTTTGCAACCCTCTTACTCAACGAGTGAATTAGTAGGTTAACTCATCCTTTATGCCTTCGTGGGTCTTTAAGTAGTGCATGCACGCCATGTAGGCAAAAATATAAGATAAACAATATTGACATATATGCAATAAAGTAAAATACGCTATGGAGTTAGCTAGAAACCATAACATTTTATTGATACTTGCAAGTTTTTTGAAAAAATAGAAAATACAATTCCTAGGAAAGAAAAGAAAGACAAACACTTATTGGGCACCTCGTAGGATGCAAAGGTGTCTGTGTAAGAGCCGTAGCCTAAAAGTAACATCTTTTGAGATTGCAGATGTTCCAAGTGCGCGCTAGGTCGTGACCTTCCATATCGCGCAGTCTGTATGCGCCGTTGCCGAGCGCGTCTGTGACCTCGTAGGGTCCTTCCCATTTTGGTCCGAGCTTGCCTGTGTCTTCTGCGTGGCTCGCATCATTGGCGCGGTAAACAAAGTCTCCTGGTCTGAATGAATTGTGTTTGACCTTCGCATCATAATACTTCTTCATTTTTGCCTTAGCCTTTGCTTCGCGTATAGCTGCGCGTTCGCGCCTTTCTTCCAGTAAGTCCAAGTCTATGCGCCGTTCCTCGTCATTTGTTGTGACGTTGACCTCTGCTATTCGTATAGTTGGCATTCCTATCTCAGCTGGTATGACGGCTTCTGTTCCATAGACTAGGGAAAATGGCGTGTCGCCCGTACTGGTTTTTATTGTCGTGCGATGCGCCCATAACACATGCGAGAGCTCATCCACCCACCTTCCTTTGTGCCTGTCAAGGCGCGCTTTTATTCCTTCCTCTAGGCTGCGGTTTGCGCGCTCAACTAGGCCATTGGTTTGTGGGTGTTTTACTGAAGCGAAGTGTTGTGTGATGTTCAATTGTGCGCACCAATCTTTGAATGGGTTATCACAGAATTGTTTTCCGTTGTCTGATATAATCTCCCCCGGTAGTCCGAAGCGACAGACAATGTTGTCCCAGACAAAGTGTTTGACTTGGTTTCTGGTGATGTTCACCACTGCTTTCGCTTCAATCCACTTTGTAAAGTAGTCTATGGCTACAATGAGGAATTTTACTCCTCCTGCTGCAACTGGAAAAGGGTCCTGCGATGTCAATACCCCATTTATAAAATGGCCATGGTGAGGTAATGGGTGTTAGCTCTTGTTGTGGTCGGCGCGGGATTGGCCTATGTACTTGACAATTGCTGCATTTCTTTATCAAATTGCGTGCGTCGCGATGCATGGTTGGCCAATAATATCCTGACCGTAAAGCGCTTGCCACCACGGATCGCGGCCCTGAGTGCATGCTACATGATCCAGCGTGGATTTCTCGGAGTACGTAGTCTGCTTGAAGAGGTCCAACACATCTGAGCCAGGGTTGTAAGAAAGAGCGTTGGAAGAGTATGTTGTCTCGTAGTTCAAATCGCTGCGCTGTGCGCCGCACTCTTCGAGCGTCTTTATGGTCTTGTGGTAAGATTCCCTTGCTGATGAATTCAATGATAGGCGTCATCCATGTAGGATTTTGTTCCTCTATCACTGTGGATATCTCCATCTCCATTATTGACTTGTTTTTTAGGGTTTCTACCAATACCTGTTTTGAGAGGTGCGCGAAACTTGTGGATGCGATTTTACTGAGCGCATCCGCCTTCCTATTGTCTCCTCTGGGCACATGTTTTATGGTGAACCTGTCAAAGGTTTTAATTAAAGACTTGGTCTTTTCCAGGTATTGGATCATGTGTTCATCCTTGGCTTCATATTCTCCTAGCACGTGGTTAGCGACTAGCCGAGAATCTACGTTTGCTTCTAGGTTGCGTACACCCATTTGTATTGCGATATGTAGTCCAACTAGTAGATCTTCGTATTCTGTCTTATTGTTTGTGGCTGTGAATTCAAAACGCAGCGCATAGGTGAATTCCATGCCTTCTGGATTTGTAAGGATAAGGCCTGCGCCTGATCCGTCTACACATGAGGACCCGTCTGAGAACAGAACCCAGGGTTCCTGTAGATCTGTTTTGGTTGCAGATGTTGGGTTGTCGCTATCTGGCTTCTCCACGATGAAATCGGCTAACACTTGTCCTTTGATTGTCGTGCGCGGTCTGTATGAGATGTTATACTCACTTAAAAGTACAATCCACTTTTGTAACCGTCCTGATGCGTCAGGTTTAGAGATAACTTGTTTGATTGGTTGATCAGTGATTACCGCTATTGGGTGCGCTTGGAAGTATCTGCGCAGCCTTTTGGCTGCGAATACTAGAGATAGGACTAACTTTTCCATAGCACTGTAGTTAGTCTCTGTTTTCTTCAGGGCTTTGCTTACAAAGTATATGGGTGTCTAGACGGAGTTCCTATCTGTCAATAGTACTGCGCTAACTGCTCCATGTGTTGCCGATAAGTACATGATTAGCTCTTCCCCTGGTCGTGGTGCGACAAGTTTGGGAAGAGATGCCAGATTGTGTTTAAGTTGTTGGAAAGCTTCCTCCGCTTCTTCGGTCCAGCGAAAGTCTCCCTTTTTAGTACACTTCGTGAGTGTTTTAAAGAGAGGAAGGGATTTGTCTGCTGACTTAGAAAAGAAACGGTTTAGCCCTGCTAACTTTTCATTCAATGACTGGACTTCTTTGAGTGTGCGCGGTGAGGGGAGATCAATAACAGCCTTTGTTTTTTCTGGGCAAGGCTTGATTCCATCGGGTTCTATCAAGTATCCAAGGAACATGCCTTCGGTTGCGCCAAAGGTGCACTTCTTTGGATTTAACTTCATATTGATTCTTCCCAATGTTCTGAACGTTTCCTCGATGTCGCGCACCAATTCATCCTCTGTGTGGCTTTTGATGACAAGGTCGTCAACGTAGACTTCCAAGTTACGGCCTACTTGTTTCTTGAAGGCTGTATCCACCAGTCGTTGGTATGTCGCGCCTGCATTTTTCAAGCCAAAAGGCATTTTTATGTAGCAGTACACTCCCTGACTGGTGTGGAAAGCTGTTTTTTCTTCATCTTCGACTGCCATCTGAATTTGATGGTACCCTTTGTATGCGTCCAGGAAACACTTGAAAGGGTATCCGCACAGAGATTCTACTTTCCAGTCTATTTCTGGCAGTGGGTAGCAGTCCTGTGGACATGCTTTATTGAGGTCCGTGAAGTCCACGCACATCCTCCAACTGCCATCGCTCTTCTTTACCATAACTGGGTTAGAGAGCCAGTCGTGGTAGTACACTTCGCGCATGATGCCTGCGTCTACGAGTTTATGTACTTCTTCCAGGATAGCTTTTGCACGATCTGGGGCCTGGCCGCGCTTCTTTTGTCGTATTGGTGGATATCCTTGTCGGATTTGTAGTTTATGCTATGTGATAGAGCGTGGCACTCCTGTCATATGTTTTGGTTCCCATGCGAAGATGTCCAGGTTCTTCTGCAGAAGTGCGCATACGGCTGCTTTACCTTTGTCAGATAAAGATCCGCCGATCGAAACTTGTTGTTCCGGGTAATCAGGATGAATAGCGACTTTTAGATTTGGCGTTTTTTTCTGTGCGCTGTTCTGGAATGGTCTCTACTTCAGTTGTTATTGCATTGCATTCTCTTGGTGGTACTGTTGTGTTATAGAGAGTGACAATTCCTCCTTCTACTGGAAACTTAAGCATTCCATGCGCTGTGGATGGTACAGCACGCATGGATGATATTCCTGGTCTCCCAATGATACCATTGTATGGTGAGGGAGACTTTATTACCATGAAATTTATCCATGTTGCGGTTGAGTGTTGTTCATCTCCTACGACCACCAGCAAGCGTAACTGCCCCATGGGCCAGATCTTTTCTCCTATGAATCCAGTCAATGACGTTGTTGCGGGTATCAATTGATTTTGGATTTCAGGTCGCAGTCTCTTGAAGCAATGATCATATAGAATGTCTGCGGATGCTCTTCCATCAATGTATATGCGGTGGATATCATGTCCTCCCGTATGTATTTCAATAGTCAGAGGTTCTACCACTGCGTTGTCCACAGCTAAAGTAGGGAAAGATATCTCGTTTTCTGGAGAGAATTTTTGGCTGAATTTTTGCTTTATTTTGCGCTGCCATGACTGTATCATGTATATGGTATCAGCTTTTTCTTTGGGGGGTTCTTTCTTACCCCCGTTTCTCTGTTTGTCTTTTCCCTCTTTTATGTTTTTTACGAGGTGGTCCATTCTGCCTTCTCTTACTAACTTTTCAATTAGTTGTTTTAGCTTGACACACTCGTTAGTTGTATGGCCTTTTTGGCCGTGGTACTCGCAGTATCCGCTCCCTATGCGCTTTTTCTCTGCGGTGCGCATTGGTGGTGGTTTCGGGAAGTTTGCACCTTCTGTTACAAATATTTCCCTCGGAGTTTTTGTAAGAGGGGTATATTTGTCATTGTCTCTTCCACTGCGGTAATTCCTGCTGCGGTTGTTATTCTGATCATTGGATTGTCTCCGCGGCTGCTCTTGCTGCCTATAGTTTGAATAACCCTTTTTGCTGTCCGCAGCTGCTGCTTCTCCTTGTATAAAAGATCTAGTGCGCTTTGTTAGCTCATCAAAAGTTTGTGGAACTTTGTCGTTTAGCTTTCGAATGAGTTATGGGTTATTAATCCCATTCATGAACCCTGAAATTTTTAGGATTTCAGGACATGCTTTGACTTGTATACACTCATCCTTAAAACGTTCCATAAGCGCGCTGGTTGTTTCTCCTTGACGCTGTTTCACTCTTGCTAGCTCAACAGGGTTTTTAGCGCACTTCTTTCGCTGGGTGAAGTTGAGACGGAATGCTTTCCGTAATTCCTCGAACCCACCTATGCTCCTACGTGGGAGTTTGCTAAACCATGTGCGCGCGTTTCCTACTAACATAGAATTAAACATGTGGCACCGCACAGGCTGTGGCCAGTTTTCGATAGTGGCGGCTGATTCGAAAACTTTTAGGTGATCATCGGGATCACCTGTTCCATCATATGTTTTCACGTTAGTGGGCATGCGCCTGCGTTTGTGGTCTGAATAATCGCTGATGAGCCGTGTAAATGCATCAACTTCTGGCGACGCCATGGAAGAGACATATCTTCATTCTCTTCCTCGCGACGTCTTCCTTTTGACTTCCAGTGTCCTGTTTCTTTATCCTCGTTGTCCGAGGAGTCACTGGAAGAAGAGTACTCTCTTTTTCGGCGCTTGCGCCGGCTTCTTCAGAAGAAGAGCTTGAGGGATCTCTGCTTGGGGATCTTCTTCTACCCAATCTGTCTTGAATCCTCCTACTCCCAGGTTTGGAAGATCCTTAGCTTGGCGAATGTTGAGGCCCTAATCGGTCTTGTATTCCCCGACTGCCAAGTCTGGAGTGGACATTAGTGCGCCTCTCGCTGTCTTCTGAGTATTGTGAATCAGATGTCGTACCCAGCCTATCATGGATAGTGGTACGTTCTGCGCGTCTTCCTCGTGGGTGGCGCAGTGGTGATGATTCGCGTTCAGGACCAAAATTGAGTCGAGCTTGTAAGCTTGTACTTGCCCTTCTCCTTGCTTCCTGCATGAGGGCGGTTAGGGTTTCATAATTTTGGGATACAAAGTTTCCCAAAGTTAGATCGGGTGCATCCTCAGTTGTTGCAAAAATTTCTACTTCAGTATTAGGTACCCTATCTCGGTTAGGAGCGCCTGGCGGCACAGTGTTGTTCACTGCGGGTATAGTTTGATGAGGAGTGGTGAAAAGGGTGCGTTGGAGTTCCTCAACGCTTGGGACCACTGGAGTAATTTGGGTAGTCCTTACAGGTAGTTCTACCGCTGGAAGAGGTTGGGTTGTCCTTGCCTCTTGGTGACCAGGTGCGCTGGTTGTCCCACCAACCTGTCTAGAGGTCGAATCTTGTTAATTCTTCCTCTGATGGTCACGTTTTTCTGACTGCGGAGTCCGCTGGCTTGAATTCTTATGCTTTGTCATTCTAGTGCTTAGTTCTTAGTAGGGTTCCACGGATGGCGCCACTTGTTGATACAAAAGTTAGGCATTCCTGATTGTAGGCTCTTGCTCTCGTACCAATTCGCTTCTTAGTACTTGTTACCTGCGCACTAAGAAAATAAACAACACCGTTAGGCTTATCGAGGGATTGTCTCCCCCGATTAGACTCCGGCGTGAGAGTAAGTAATCGATTTAAGGTTCTCGTAAAGAGTTAGGGTTAGTATGTTGTACCTTTGAATGAGAGATGTCATTCCTTATATAGGGGCTGAAACCGTGTAGGTTTCTTGCTCCTTACTCTTCGCACTAATGGTGCTTATCGGGGTAGGGATATCTATTCCATGAATAGAAGATCCTTATCGCATGCCCGATTAGTTTGGTTGGGCTTTGGGCTTCGTGAGCCCAAGCCGTTATTATTATGGCCCGTCATTCGTTATGATAGCCCACTCGTGATGAGTTTGGGCCGAGTAATATTTATCATTTGGGCTCGTGACCCATATATAGACTATACGTCATCAGTTGAATTTGAACAAAAAAGTAATCTGTTAGTCACTTGCGGTAATGCGGTAGGATGGACCAGTTGTAGTTGCACGTCTCTGCGGATCATTTAAAGTAGAGCTGGCAAATTGGGTACATGTTAGGACCTGTTAAGACCTGTTAAGGGAAAAAATGTACTATGCAATTTTTTTATTTTTTAAAATAATTGTTTTTAGTATTCTAGGGTTCAATATTTAACTTTTTTGATACATAAAACGGATATCTATCATACTCAAACTATCAAAACCAAGTGTTAAATGAGTCGTTTTCATGTTTGAAACTTATGTTATTCGCGCGCTCAAAACCTGTTAAGACACGATTTGCCAGCTCTAATTTAAAGCCGATCACGTTTATTTAACCACGTGTCTAATATATCCCCAGCATGGTCACATGGGCAGCTTTCGTCTTTATGCTACATACCTGGTGTAGGTTTCAACACGTCTTCTCCAACACGTGATACAAACTTGCAAAGCTTGCGATTAACACAACCACCACAAATCCACAGTTATTCTAAGTACAAAAAGTAGCATGCAACTTTTGGTCCAACATATCAAGAACCACATTAATGTTTTCTTTTAAATTTTCAAATATTTGTATAAATCACATGAATTTGGATATTTCACTCAATTGCAGTATATCTATGTTTGCCTACTTAGCATCAGCTACAAAAAGTATAGTAAGTACTCCTTCCGTCTCATATTAAGTGTTCATTTTTATAATACACAAAATTTTAAAAGATTTCACTAATTAAACTTTTCACCAATCAAATATTATTTTTACCTATTAAAGTCTTATCTTATTGGTTGAAAAGTACAAATGAATACTTAATTTGAAACATCCAAAGATTTTATTGTGGATACTTGATATGAGACGAAGAGAATACTAGTTACTAGTTGTTGCAAGCGCTAGCAATAGTTATGATTGTACTTTGTTCAAATGACAAAAGGTGATATCTCTTTTATATTACGTAAACCCCAAAACAATACAACAATGATTCTTACAAAGCGCTAAACCTTCTTAAACGCATGTTGACAAACATACTAATATCTCATCACTCATCAGGAAGTAAATTCCGATTTATATTTCAATGTATTGAAGTAGAAAAAAACATTCTATGAAATACTCCTTGTGCAATTATATACTGTAGTAGTTTTTTAAAGGCCAACAATGTAGTTGATGCTCACGAATCCAAAAGCTCATGATGCATGAACCTGCTATATTATGGGTGGATGGATAGAACTGTACGTATACTTAATACTCAAGTTACATTGTCTCACTTGGATAGCTTGTCCATGCTTCACGTACGTATCGTTTGCTTGTCACTTTCATAAATAGAATCAAATAATAACTTTTTCAACTAAGTTTATTTGACACATGGAAATGGAGAGCAAATAAGAATAGAGAGTAATTAAGTTTGCTTACCACATATAAAATTTTCAACTAACTTTGCATGCCACATGGAGATGGAGAGCAAATGGGGATGGAAAGCAAATTAAATAAATTTGATTACCACATATCACAAATTAAGCGAGCAAATGGGAAGGAGTGCAAACTGTTTTACTCGTTATGTCGTATTTTATAACCCAAAAATTTAAGGTCGAAATTCGTGAAATAATTTCATAATATCCATTCTTGAAATTTCTGTTAGTTTTATAGAAATAAAATAACAGTCGTGTGTTAGATCGAACTCGAGATCACGGGATTGCACACTTTACGTATTAAGAGTAAATGAATAATAATTATTTATAAATGTTAACAATAATTATTAGAACACAAAACACTTAACGACCGTTAATATTTAACGGAATAATGACTAACAACCATTAGACGAATAAAAGAAAAGTGATATGTATGAGTTTTTGGTAAGTCAAGAAGGTTCCGGAAACCCTCTTTGGGCTTCATAACCGATCGGCAAAGGTTGTGTAACCCTTTCCTTTGCTTGATCTCCAAGCAAACTCAAGTATATAAGCAAACTCAAGGTTATTTGTTTCATAACTTTTGTACACACAATACCGTGAGTTTCTCTTATCTTTTTCTTGTGCTAAACCGATCGAACACCCCTACAACATTAGGGTTTCGATTTTTTGAGCTTAAAAGTTGTTTTGTGTTTTCAATTACTTGCATAATCTTTTACTTGATATTAGTACGTGTGTACAAGAACGTGATACAAACATATTATTGTTATTATTCTTGGATTGAATTACAAAAGAGGTAAAGTGTAATTCTCATAATCCTATAAACCCTAATTAGGGTTTTTGATTTGAAGAACTGCATAATGATTGATTCTTGTTATTGCTAAAATTAAAAAAAAAATACGTTTACTATTTAATATTTGGTTAGTTAATTTATGCATTATATGATCTTTAATTAATTCTGCTATATATACTCGATGTTGTTGTTTTATGTATAATTGTCATGATTATAAAATTCCAACAATTTCCTCGTCCTACCCTACCACGTTATCTTTCGCTTTTACTTTATGTCATTCACAGATATTAAAATTATAAAATGTTTATAATATATACAGTTATGTTATCACTCCGGCCAATAGTTTAAGAATATTACTACATCCACCTAAGGTTTACAAAAACTCTTCCACTCGCTGACGTGGCAGAGTGGTGATTGGTTGGTTTTCTGTGGGCCACAGAAAACCAACCAATCACCACTTTGCCACGTCAGCGAGTGGATTAATTTTTGTAAACCTTAGGTGGGTGTAGCACTCCTCATAGTTTAATATTGTAAGTTTGTTGTGTAGTCGTTTCTTTAGGGCTTCGGCGCTTCCTATATTCTGTCACGTGCATTATCCATTTAATTTTAGAGTTGTGTTGACCGGACGGGGTGACCTCACCTCTGTCCTTTTCCTCTTTGTCTCCCTTTTTTCTAGTACAATATATTTTTTTGTCAGTTTCTGCTTTGTATTTTTAACAGTTTTAAGCGTTTGACATATTAAACTTTATATTTTTTGTTCCGCAGTTTCAGGTTTATAGCCTTTTGATATAAACAAAATTATAAAAATAAAAAAATAAAAAAAGGCGGGGCGTCTGGCTAAAAATTTGAGGACCGTTCGGATAACCCACCCCTTGATTTTAGGTCAGGTCAAATTGCAAGTCTTTTATAGTTTTAAGTTTTGCCAATAAAAGGTTAAGATAATGAAAAAATGAAACCGTCTAATCAAACTCATATGTTTGTTGTGCATCTAAATCTTTAGAAACCGTATCTACTTATTTCTGAATAATCTTCTAACAATAATGATTTGTAGATGCCTTTAACAACAACCACAAAGGCTTTTAGCAGCAAATCACTCTTGTTTTTCTTTTTAGCTATATCCTACTTTAGATGGGTAGTAAAAGAAAGCTTTTATGGAGGAGATGGTTAATTAGGTACAAAATTCTATTATATAAATGTAGACGTGCTGATGGAATTCTAAGAATATTTTCAAGAAGTTATCAACTCAACAAACTTCACACAATGATTTCAAAAACTTTAAAATGAAGCTTTCCATATCTTCTTTACTATAATAACGAGAAAACCCACTACAAAATAAATGACATTTGCTAACTAACACAAGTGTGAGCAAAAGTTAAAAAAACACTGAGTATAGCTTATTTTTTCTACTCCCACTAAAATTATAAAAGTCACTACTGCAGGGATCACTATAGGTCTATCCTTACGAATAATTCAGTGAGCAAAGGTGGAAAAGCTTTAGGGACTATAAACCTTTAGTCAGTAAAGAGTCCAAGCTGTGATATGAAAACATCTTCTAATAACTAAAAGTTCAGTCAGTAAAAGTACCTAAAACCATTTAAATCAGGATAATGTTACATTTTACTTTATGTTAATTATTAAACAGAAAATGTTCAAAAAAAATATTACTATACAGAAATCTAGACAATTACAAACTCAACAATATAAAGAAACAAATAAATTTATTGCTGGAAACACATGTTTATAATTCGATACAATTTTAAAACCAACTTCTATGCAAGATAATAAAGAACAATTGTGCTGCATCAGTAAACATCCTATATCTTATCAGAAGCTCATAGCCGTTCCTAAACAGTTCCTAAACAGAGCTAGAAGTAGTCAAATGCCACCTGGAATTGTACATAACCATAACAAAACTTGAATAGGGAAAACCAAAAAAGTTATGATCCAATAGTCAAAAATATAAGTAGAACTTACCATTTCAAGACATTTCCTGCCAGATACTGTGCATAGTGAATACTAATAAGATGTCCACACTACTCACCAAAAAATGCATTATTTTTAATCAGACGCTTCTTTTTTTTGCTGAAAATCCTATTAAACTCCAATAGTTCTAGCACAAATCATACGCTTATATTCCCATAAAACGTACACATAGCATTGGGAGTTAAATGACTTTAGTAACTTACTAGCTTGTCTAAAAATACAAGTGAGGTTACCTATTTCTGCTTTGAATCTGAAAAACCCGGGCCCAATCACCTCACTTTTGCAATCATATACAGAATCTACAACCTACAACAGGAACATAGTAGGTAAGTCATAAGCGTAACCTTGTCACAATAGTTTTCTTTTAATATGAAATATCTACCGGGTCATTCTTCAAAAACTCAAGAACCCTTTTCATATCATTATCATCAATTGCTCTACCAATCAATGCATGTCGATTTTGTTGAATCAGAAATATAGCTACCTGCAAAATAAATACAAATAATGAAGAGACTTTAACAGAAATGATTTAATGAGACGTGTAACAGGTTGCACGAATTTCAGTTATTGCAAATGACGTGCCACTCCGAGAAGGTTTCCAACAATGATTGAACCGACGGGATCATAGATAGGATTCCCTGTCAATTTAAAAGCAACTAACGATGCAGCGGCAATTGTAAGGCCAGTAACTGCAGCACCATCCTGCACGTTCACTTACTTTTAAAGGCATGCCACAAGACAATATAAGCTTGGATGACGATCATTTATTAAATTCACTAGACACATGTCTCAATATACAGTAGTTATAACCAAGTTTTCACTTCGAGCAACAATCGGATGATCAATCTCGTTTTGAGCATGTTATTGATATGTGAGAATCACACCAGGCTTTACCTCTCGAGAAGCTTACAACCCCCACCAGGCAGTGTACCTGATCGTTGTAGTATAGTATAGTGACAAGTACCGGGGGATTGATCGTTCAACTTAGGAATAGTGTCGCTAGGATTAGAAAGTCTCCTAAACTAAGTCTAGAGGTGAGGGATGATTCTTTTTGTATTTTTATATTTTATAAAAGCAATTAAAATCTCGGTTTTTGGAAGAGTTGGCGGAATTAGTTGCTAGCCAACTAACCTAATAACTAAAGATGCAATTAAAATTAAATAACAGAAATGAAAATGAAACTAATTAAACTAGTGTGGTGTAACAATAATGGGGAGAGTTGTGTTTACTTAGGTTTCATTACTCCCTAGATATCTTTTACAGGTTGATAGCTTGTTACAATTGCATGGATGACAGGTCATATTCCTTAATACTAGTCGTAGGGTCGTGTACAATATTCCTTAACTCTATAGGATCCTACTTCACTCCTATGTCGAGCCGTTAGAAGCTCCTAACATGGGATCATTAGAATTCTCCTACACATTAAATACAACCAAATATCATAGTACACCTCTGATCATGTTTCTTAAGATGTTCAAGCATGTTACCAATGGAAGTCTACCAGTTTTCTTAAGCCTAACATCGAATACAATCATCCGTAACAACTATAAACAAACAATCAACCCATAATCAACATCTAGGTTTCACTACATCTAATCAAACACAAAAGAGATCTAGCCAAGCATGTTAAATTGAAGACAAGTGTAAGATATATTCAAGAAACACATAGACATATTGATTGAAATGAAAGAGTACTTATCTCAAATTGACTTGAAAGGTTTCAAAGGGTAAAAACTGTTGAAAAAGCTGTGAAAATCAGTCTAGGGTTTTTCTCCAAAGTTGCACCCTAAAAGTTACACCCTAATGAATGAAATTTGGAAAACTATATATAGATTTTACAGGGTGATGACGCCAAGAAGAAATCTGTGACGCCGTCAACTCGCCGCCCATAATGAAATCGGATTGCCTAGATCCACTTTTGACGCCGTCATGTGTAAAATTGTTCTGGGCCGTCACTAACATTTGGACCATGACGGCCTTGGGTGACGCCGTCATCTCCAATGCACAAAACACTCTGGACCGTCACGTGTATCATCCACTTCCACCTCTTGTATTACTCTTGACGCCGTCATTAAGGAGCAAGTGACGCCGTCAGGCACTGTTCCTAGCAAGTAAAATTAAGACTTTGTCGTTTTCTTCACTTTTATGCTCCAAAAACGTCCAAAATATTTCCTTTTCTGGATTTCACTCCAAAAGTACCCAAAATGACAAAAGGAACGATTTAGGGCAATATTTGATCAAATAATCTCGACTTCGGGCTTAAATGACCCTTTAAAAATGGTTCATTTTTCGCCTCATCAAATACCTTTACACTTGAGATTTGCTTGTCCTCAAGCAAATGCGCTTCTATTCTAATCAAAATACAAGTTAGGGGTCATTTAACACTAATATAAAAGTAATTACAACAAATAATCGTTCCACTAAAGACCAAAGACAAGCACGGAGGTCATACACTAGCACCTCACAAATAGTGTTTAGATACTCACATCTCTCAGGTGTAATAAAGTATATATCACAATAAGAAAATGGAAAACATCTCTCACTACCTGTCATAGCAAAATAGATTACCATAGGCTTGGGAAATGATCAAACCTCCACCACTTGGCGTAAGCACCTAGGATAAACTATCAAAAAGGTCTTTCAAAGGGTTATAACGTTAGGTGTAGGGATATGGAATACACGGTTTTGTTGGATAAAGGCAATATTAACTAGTGGCGAGTTAATCATCTTGGTTAATTACATGTATAATATGGCGTTGCTAAGCTAAGACTCGACTCGACTTAAGCTAATAAATCAAAAATAGCAAAAACATAAAATGAAACGGGATGGTAGTCCATATGTTTTTCTCTTTTCTTTTTTCTATTTTTTTTCTTATTTTCTTCTCAATTTTTTGTTTTTATTTATTTATTTATTTATTTTTACATACACTTTTACCCTACCATCCAAAATAATAAATCATAGGGAATGTACATTCCCCTTACACTTGAATTTTTACATACTTTACAATAAACTAATCTAATGACTCGAATCAAGATAATCAAAACACTTGGAGTACTTTTAAATATTAACGCACATATGGGGGTAATATATGATGTTCTTCCCCATTACTCTAAAACACTAGTACTTTACCCATGAGTCCCAATCATCCCAAAACAATATGTACAAGATATGACTCGACAACCATGTAATCAATTAGATAATTAACTAAGGGTTTAAAACATGTAACAATAATGCACTAAAGATGAGTGCATACACGGAAGGCTAAGGCGATTTGGTTGCACATTTGGGTGGGTTGTAACAAATTCTTCCTTTAAGTAAAATGCTTAAAGTTAGAAACGAAAAGATAGACTCGGAGTTGTGTACTAGGGGTTTCGTGTACTAAAAATGAGTACAACGCTAATGGTGTGGGAAAAATTAATTGACTTTACTAGCCAAGTAATATGACTTAAATGGTCAAGTAACTAGGATACGGGTTTAACACAAGGGTGATCCTAATGCCACTTATCATGTAGTAAATCCTACTACACGAATCTAGTCTCACTAGCGATCTCGGAATGCATTACTAACGCAAGTTCTAGAATCTAAATGCTACCGGTACACTCATAAGCACTAATAGTAAATGCTTTTCCTATCAAATATAAAGGCGAACCTCACATATTTGGGTGAAAATTTTTTCTGAATGATGCGGTTTCGTGCTAGTCATACGACTCCTATCCATGAGACGCTTGCTAAGGCTAAAGTTTCACTCCTAAATGTTGTAAAAAAATTTAAATTTGGCGCTAAAATTACACTAACAAGTATTTCTCTTAGTTTTATTACACACCTACCATCAAACAAACAAACTCAAGTGCAATAGTATCCTATAAGGTATCATCATTTACCCTCCCTTTACACTTAGGATGAACATTGTCCTCAATGTTCAATTAAAGAATGTAAAAGTAAAAAGATAAAAGAATGAAAGCAAATACTCCCCTGATTCGTTCGGTGTAGATAGTGTGGTAACAAGGTTAGATCTTCCTCCAAGAAAATGAACATTCAAAGCTTCCATTCCAGAAAAATAAATCGTCTTCTTGTCATACATAACCTGTTAAACCTGAGAAAACAAACAAGGCAACCTCGCGTAAAATCGGCGGCAATTTGTATATACTAGCAAGTCCTAGAAAACAATGTAAGATATAATGCTTGTGGAATGAATGTTTGCAGATTTTCTAGAGTTTATAAAACTAAAGAATTAACAAAAACTTTAAGACTCCATTAGAAAAACAAAACTTACAAAATTTCCAGAATTTTACACATGACGCCGTCAGGAATTAATTCCTGGCGCCGTCATAAGTGACCTGCAGAAATATTTATGTTAAGTTTCCAGAAAATTTCTGGAAAACTTATGTCCTACTTCCTGGAAAATCCTGCAAAACATCATTATGACTCGATACAAGCATTTGAATCTAACAAATACTAATACACATGTTCATTTAATATTGTGGCGAATCAAGATCAATTTCGTTCTTAAAAACAAATTTGGGGTTTCCCTTTACACTTAGCTTTTGCAAAATACCTTTATATGAAGTTAAGACGAAGTTAAACAACAAAATAAAGCATTTTCACAATTTTAGTTTTGAAACAAAATCTACCAACAATAAAAACAAGGCATGCATGCGGAAGCAAATAACATTCAAACAAATAAAAATCACACAAAATATGGGTTGCCTCCCAAGAAGCGCTTTTCTTTATTTTACGAGTCTTGTAGCTAGACTCAAGGTCATGGGCTCTTACGTGACCTCATCGTTGGTCTCATTCTCTAGGTCATCTCCAATCTTAGTTTTGTATTCCGGACCTAGTTGCAAACATTCCTTGTGGAAACCAAGTATTCTATTCATGACATAATCTACTCCTCTACGTCTATCCTCATCATTCCTATAATAAACCGCTTGCTTGTGTTCCTTTTCTATGTTTGATAGAAGGCGGTATTGTTCAATCTTATAGGGCATTTGGTAAGTAATCTCATCGTTCCCTTCCTTGAATCTAACTATCCCTAAGGTCGGGTCATAACTCATCTTAGAGGCCTCAACAAACGGTTTTCTGAACACTACTTGACTTAGGCAATCATCTATTACCGGACGAGTATCCTCTACTATCACAAAGTCGGTAACATAAGTGAAGGTTCCTATAAATACATGCAATCCATTCACTCTTCCTACAAAATTGCTCATCTTACTCGTGTTGGGCATCATCCTATAACCAAGTTGCTTCTTCATCACCTAATTATAATAGGTCCTAGTCATGATGTTTATAGGATACCTAGGATCGATATAAGCTTTCCATACATGCATATGCCCAATGTTGCATGATATGTTGATGTTAGAGGGATCACCTACTTTAATAAAGGGTGAACCAAGGATGTATGGTGTCTCGGGATCATCGAATAGATCCTTGTGATACTCCCGTTCTTCCTTGGTGGGTAACTTATCAAAGTATTCTTCTACGTTTTCTACTTCCTCTAACTTTTCTTTCTTAGTATCCTCAACTTCCTTAATCTCATCCCTAGTCTTGGTTTCTATTCCAACTTCATCCTTGTCACTTTCTTCTATATTCTTATCTATTGGCTTAATGGTGACAACATTGACAAAGTGGACGTGTTTGGATGATGAGGGGTCCTTAATTTGGATTCCGCTATTAGTGTCCCTAGTGTCCTTCCTAGGTGTAGTTAGCACTTGGTTGTTGAGGGCTTTCAACAAGTTGTCAATCTTATTGGTCATCTCCGTTTGTTGTTGATTGAATTCGGTTTCAAACTTAGCTATGCGAGCTTCTTGAGATGCCATAAACTTGGACATCAATCCTTCAAGATATTGGTACTACCATAGTTGTTGGAAGGATTGCTGTTGAAAGTACGGTTAGAGGGTGGACCGTTTGGTTGGTAACAATTAGGTGGATTGGAAGAATTGTTTTGGTTTTGTTTCCACCTAAGATTCGGGTGATTTTTCCAAGAAAGGTTGTAGGAATCACCGTAAGGGTTTGGCTCGAGTTTGAAAGTGTACGACTTATCTCCCGCTTTGTCGGTACGCGAGGATGCGTAGTTCGCAAAAGCGTGTTCGGGGAGTTCCACGCAATCACGAGTGTCATGGGGACCACTACATAATTCGCATGAAGAAGTGATTTTGTTCACTTGGTTGAAGGCTTAGGAGCTTCGTAGGATTTCATGAGAAACTTGACTTGGTCCTCAAGTTCCATGATCCTACGGTCGGGAGTGCTAGAGTTGTTCGAAGGCAAAGATATTGCCTTGACCATTTTGTTCAAATCACGGGGATCATTCCAACTTTTGTTGTCATAGAGAGCAAGATCTTCTATGAGTTCCCATAATTCTTCCGCACTTAGATCACGTAGCTTGCCACCAGCCGATTGGTCAATGGTTCGCCTTGTGGAGAGATCGATATGGTCATAGAAGATTTGGAGTTGGAGCCAAAGATCTAGGCCATAATGAGGGACTTTTTGGAGTAAGTCCTTGAAACGAATCCATGCTTCATATAGAGTTTCACCTTGACGTTGTTAGAACATCAAGATATCATTTCTAAGCTTGGTAGTTTTCCCCGGTGGGAAAAATTGAGCAAGGAAACGAGTGGTGAGATCATCCCATGAGGTGATGGATCCCGTGGGTAAACGTTCAAGCCATTGACTAGCTTGATCAGGTAGAGAGAATTGGAATAGGCGTAATCGGGTCGACTCTCTAGTTGTAACATCAAGGTCTCTAGAATCTACGATTTTAAAGAAATCCTTGAGATGTTGATTAGGATCTTCGGAATGAAGTCCATGGAATACACATCCGCTTTGCACCAACTTGATGGTGTCGGATCGCAAGGGGGACACATTGGCTCCTTGAGTGAGCTCAATAGTGTTTCGATAGCCTTGGTGGCTAGGACGGGAATACTCTCCTAAGGTTCGGGGCCTAAGAGGTTGGTTTGCTAGTGGTGGGTTTTGTGGGTAGTTTTGTTGTGGTGGGTTGATGGGTTCAAAGATGTTACCACCTTCCATGATGTCGGATGGTAAAGGTTACGAACAAAGAAAAGAAGAAATAAGATAGACTAAAGAAAACCTAAAAATAAAAATAAAATCTTACTAGAAAGGAATTTAGCAAGTAGACCAAATAAAAAAGAAATCCTAACCTATACAATAACTATTCCCCGGGCTGCGGCGCCAAAAACTTGATACGTGGGAATCGCACCAGGCTTTACGTCTCGAGGGATCTCAAGAAGCTTACAACCCCCACCAGGCAGTGTACCTGATCGTTGTAGTATAGTATAGTGACAAGTACCGGGGGATTGATCGTTCAATTTAGGAATAGTGTCGCTAGGATTAGAAAGTCTCCTAAACTAAGTTTAGAGGTGAGGGATGATTCTTTTTGTATTTTTATATTTTATAAAAACAATTAAAATCTCGGTTTTTGGAAGAGTGGGCGGAATTAATTGCTAGCCAACTAACCCAATAACTAAAGATGCAATTAAAATTAAATAACAGAAATGAAAATGAAACTAATTAAACTAGTGTGGTGTAACAATAATGGGGAGAGTTGTGTTTACTTAGGTTTTCATTACTCCCTAGATATCTTTTACAGGTTGATAGCTTGTTACAATTGCATGGATGACGGGTCATATTCCTTAATACTAGTCGTAGGGCCGTGTACAATATTCCCTAACTCTATAGGATCCTACTTCACTCCTATGTCGAGCCGTTAGAAGCTCCTAACATGGGATCATTAGAATTCTCCTACGCATTAAATACAACCAAATATCATAGTACACCTCTGATCATGTTTCTTAAGACGTTCAAGCATGTTACCAATGGAAGTCTGCCAGTTTTCTTAAGCCTAACATCGAATACAATCATCCGTAACAACTATAAATAAACAATCAACCCATAATCAACATCTTGGTTTCACTACATATAAGCAAACACAAAAGAGATCTAGCCAAGCATGTGAAATTGAAGACAAGTGTAAGATATATTCAAGCAACATATAGATATATTGATTAAATTGAAAGAGTACTTATCTCAAATTGACATGAAAGGTTTCAAATGGTAAAAACCCTTGAAAAAGCTGTGAAAATCGGACTAGGGTTTTTCTCCAAAGTTCCACCCTAAAAGTTACACCCTAATGAATGAAATTTGGAAAACTATATATAGATTTTATAGGGTGACGACATCAAGAAGAAATCTGTGACGCCGTCAACTCGCCGCCCATAATGAAATCGGATTGCCTAGATCCACTTTTGACGCCGTCATGTGTAAAATTGTTCTGGGCCGTCACTAACATTTGGACCATGACGGCCTTGGGTGACGCCGTCATCTCCAATGCACAAAACACGCGGTGATAGGTAATAAATAAAAAATGTATAATATTTCTAATTAAAAACTCTACAAGTAAATGATTAAATATGGAATAAGTGATGTGCATAATGATATTACTTAATGTTATAACACCAAATATGCAACTTAATGGTTTGACCAAAAACATAAATTCAACTTAAATTATAAAAGTCAAAATTAAAACTGTTGCGAAGTGATGCGTCCAATGCGAGCAATACACTGTTGCGATGTGATGCGTTCGCATTAGGCCGCATCCTGGAACAACCTCGCATCAGGTTTCGCGTTGCGTTTTTTCAAACGGATCACTCTGATGCGCGATGCGAGTGCAACGATGCGCGGAATTTTAAACCAAGCTCACGGATGAAGAGCATCTGGAGCCCGCTTTGAATTGTTTAAACCGTATAGAAGAAGCGCCTACAAAAACATCAAAATTCATCAATATCTTTAAATCTACTACACCAAACAAGATCAACTAAATTGCATAACAGCCATTTCACCTGATTCATCTTTGATATTCCAATGTCTCTTGAAGTTTCCTTTCCTCAGCCTCAAGCTCCATTTTTCTACGCCTGGCTTCACCTTCCTGTTGATGGAGCACAACACCAATTTCAGGATCACTGTCACTTGGTTGTTCATCTATCTTCGGTGGAGTGGAGGAACTAAGAAAAACAAACATCAACATAACATGAGGGATAATAATCAAAATCATATCATGAATATAAATGCATGATGAGAAAGCACATTCGCCTTTGACATGGTGTTATGGGATGAAACACATAGGTCACCTCTGCTTGTACCCTGCACATGTTACACCATCGTTAGCATCATATATTGTTTTCTCAATCAATAGTCTCATACAGTACAATAACAAATAAGAAATACAAAATACATCAACACTTGAATCCTTCATTTTTTTGCATTCCTTGTTCTTTCTTTTGTTCTTTAGTTTATCGTTAGAATGCTTCGAAATATCACCAGTCCCTTTTTTAGAATCTAAAGCAAGTTCTGCCAAGAAAGCTTATCTGTGGCATCTTTCTATGCTAAATTCTCTATCTGTGCCTAAAAAAGATTTAAAAAAACTGAGCAAATATATTTGCGCGTTCAAGAGTGTGTGGATCTTATTATAGTCGGTTTAATGATAAGTTCACTTAGGGTCATTTTAGTCCCGCTTCTAGCCTTCTAACTACAAACTTTTTTTTTTCTATCGATGCGAAACATATGTCTAAGTGCTAAATTACTATCAATGATTCTAAACCAAATGACCACTATCAAGAGTCGAACCACAATAAATTCATGTACGAGTCTCCTTTTTTTCTTGTTACTCAGCTTTATAAACTATGTATGCTTATGAACTTTTGTCAACTAATTCATCGGCAAATCCAATTCCTTTTATCATGATATTGTATGGAACTGAAAAATTACAATTGCTATGTTTCACAGCAAAATGTGATAGTTTGTGATAAAAAAATTGTACTGTAAGTTGCAACCAATTAAACTAATAAACTTCGTTCAGGCATTTTATCAAACACTTTAACTGCACATAAAAATAAAACATTACAAAATCAAAACAAAAGGAGATACATTTCTTGATCAGATATTTCGAACTCATAAACTTCAAAGGTTTAGAATCATTTCAAAGAGAATATGAGTTAAGAACCCTAGATAACTACTTCACAAAAATCAATGGCGATTATATACGCAGAATCACAATAAAAAGGTAAGCAAAAACTACCTCAAGTTTTCAATTGAACTCATCACAAATCGATCGATTTGTTGATTGGATTTGACAAATCTAGGGTTTCATCACATATATGTAAATTCAGATGCTGACGACGGTGATGGTGACCTGTAACAGTGGCCGGTGATGGTGATGGTGATGGTGACGGTGTTCGGTGATGGTGATGGTGACGGTGAATGTGCAGGTTGTTGAAAGAGAAGGGGAGAAATGAAAGAATGTCATGGACTGAGCGTTGAGTTTTAATCATATATAAACTTTACATTATATATCCCCCGACTTATCTTCTTTTTTTAAAAAAATTAAGTAACCTTTTGCCTACTTTTATCACTAGCGAGCTTTAGTCACCAATGGTTACAGAAATGGTTTTATTGACTATTTGCTTCCATCAGTCAACAAAACATTTAGTAAGTAAATGGCTTTTATTTTGTAGTGACCCATTCCTTTTCATAACCTAAAAAATAGTAAAATAATTTTTTACTAAAATATCCTTAAATTATAAATTTGAACGCATTCAAATTTATAATTTAAGGATATTTTAGTAAAAAATTATTTTACTATTTTTTAGGAAAAAAAACATATGTTCGCTTCTTAACTACACCACTATGTTTTTTTTCTCAACTTTTCTTTTCCCCTTCCCAATATCGGTATTTTCTATCTTAACGTATATATAATGCTATCCTCACAAACAGAAGCAGACATGTACAGTATCAATGCAACCGCAATCAAAATTATATAGTATATACTGTTGTCGTCGATATGTGTAAGTACTCGTCTCGTATCATATAGTAAAAAGGAAAACAACTAAAAGATTCGCGATGTGAAAGTAATACTTAAATTCCACAAATTCGTCATTGTAGGCACCAACAAAAATTTTATTCTAGTATGTAACACATGCAATATATAATTAAAAGTAAGAGGTAATTTCATATTTTCCCTCCTTTTAGTTGGAAATTTCATATATACCCAAACATGCATTAAAAACATTATACATTATGCATTCAATACTTGCACTTTGGGTATATATGAAATTAAGCATAAAAGTAGGGTGATATATGAAATTAATCCTAAAAGTAACTCACAAAACCATTTTTCACGGGTTATGGGTCTCAATACCGTCTTTCACAGATGTAGACAGCCCTACCCCTACATGTAAGATCTTTGGTCATAATTTGGTTGATTGTCCTAAAGTTGTTTTACCTGTTGTTCAACCGACTAAGACTGTTAATGATGGTTTCAAGACTGTCAATAACAAGAAGATGGGAAAGCAAGGTGGTTCAACAAATCCGGGTTAAGGAGGGTTTACTAAACCTGTTGTGGGTAAACATTTTCAATATCAACCCAAAAAGACTCCTCCTAAACCCAAGAAAGCGGATGGTACAAAGAAGAAGGCTGTTGTTGTGGCTAGTACGAGTGGTGCGCCGATTGTTACATCAAACCAATTTGATGGCCTCCATATGGATGATATTGATGACTTTGGTATTCCTACCAATGAAGTGACTAAGGATGTGAATTCTGGTAGTACAAAGGAAGCTAAGGAGGATGGGTCTCAGATGACTAGTAATGCATCGCATGAAGCGCTTAAATCAATGGGTGCTAATGAGGTTGGTCCTACTCCTATTGTTGATAAAATTGGGAAGCTTGAAAAGCTTATTTTTGATGGGAAAGCTACTCTCGTTGATGATGATGGCCATCCTATTAAAAAGGTTGATTTTCCGGCTCCGTCTTCTTCTTCTATGAAAAGGGGTAACCCATTCTCTAAGGTAGGAGACATTGATGTTTCTGATAGTGATGATGAGAAAGTTGTGAACGTTTTTGATGAGACAAGGAACCTTTTTGGTGGTGGTCATGACCGTGAAGATGATTATGATGACTATGATTATGATAACTATGCGGATCAGTTCTACGATCTTCCGGGGGATTTCAAGATCCAAGGCATTCGTAGGAAGTAATTTTGTTTCATAGGGTCGATCTAATCTTATCATTTGAGTAATGGTTTATGTTCTTGTGTAGAGAATAGGAAGTACCTTGTTATGTAAGCTTTACCGCCTATGTAACGGGCTGAGATATGGGATTCACCCATATCCTTTGTACTTAAATTCTTTCTTTTTGGAGTAATATATTTACCGGGTCTTTTGACCTTTTACCCAAAAAAGATAGAGAGAGGTTGAAATGTAGACAACCCTACTACCTAAGATAGAGAGGCAGCTTCTGCAGAGAATCGTTTAGCCCGGCTAGGATATGTTTTACAAACATCATTTATGCACAACGGAATTAATCAAGAACAATGATGTTAAACAAGGTTTTCTTTGTTCATATTATACTAAATAATAAACTAAAAACGTGTACACACACACGTTTCTAGACGACTCTCATGGAGAGTTCTATATTTCTAGCACACTATTCTAACTACCCTGCATCTCTTTATATAATAGAGAATGCTAGGGTTTACAAAGAGATAAGACAAAATATTATGAAATCTCTATAATAAAGCTAAATGATTTCCGGAATATTCTTTTTCTTTGAAGCTTTCTCAATTTGTCAATATTAGTCCTTCTTGTTTTATAATCATCAAATTATAATTCCTAACCATCTTCCCCTATTTGATATTACAAAACAATCTTCAATGCTTCCCCTTGACTTGAACATGTCACCACATAATAATAAGCTGCAAACCTGTAATCTTCTTCCCCTTTTGTAATCATCGAATAGTGGTCTTCTTGTATGCAACTTGAATAATACTTCCCTTTAAGTGATCTCTTGAATCTCGAACTCAATATGTAGTGATTACTGATGAATAAAACTGACTATAACCAATTTGATGAAGAAGTTGAATTTCCCAAATTTGCGTCTTATATCTTGTACTATCCATGTGACTCCAAACTCATACCAAACCAAAAAGTATAAGTAGACGACCGCAACCTCTTGATAAATCCTCAAACTATATGAGACACTGAGCACTATAGTGATAGCAAATGTGAGCATTAAGCAACATAAGTTTGTAGATCACACACCTTTGCTAGATTTATCAAGTCTTTGTCACATCATTAACGCACGAACAAGTTATCTCCAATGTGTTACACTCACTTTGAGATATGATAAGAACACGCACCTTGTGATATTATTGTTGCCACATCAGATCGATACCCATAAAACTTTATATACGCCGTACCTTTTTCAACCCGATCAGACCTTCTTCATAACACGATCATAAAACCTTGTAGATCCTAGATATCGAGAGCAACCCGCTCTGATACCACTTGTAGAGAATCGTTTAGCCCGTCTAGGATATGTTTTACAAATATCATTTATGCACAACGGAATTAATCAAGAACGATGATGTTAAACAAGGTTTTCTTTATTCATACTAAATAATAAACTAAAAACGTGTACACACACACGTTTCTAGACGACTCTCATGGAGAGTTCTATATTTCTAGCACACTATTCTAACTACCCTGCATCTCTTTATATAATAGAGAATGCTAGGGTTTACAAAGAGATAAGACCAAATATTATGAAATCTCTATAATAAAGCTAATTGATTTTCTGAATATTTTTTTTCTTTGAAGCTTTCTCTCTTTGTCAATATTACTCCTTGTTTTGTAATCATCAAATTATAATTTCCAACAGCTTGCGGTTTAACCAAAAGTAAAAAAGAACTTCTAGCCTTGCAAGGAGTAAATGATTCAACCCTTAACCTGTGTCCGCAAAGACAAAGGTGTTAACCACTTGACCCAAACCTTATTGCTATGTTACATGCAATATATTATTATTAAGTATTAATAACTAATATTTGGAGGTGTTGTTATCAATATTTCAAAAAAAGGCCTAAGTAATGCTACTGTAGTAATTTAGTGAAGAAAGTAGATGATGGTCATAAGTACGGTCATAACACAATCACAACAATAACACAATAAGTGATATATATCTATATATAGTTAGAGAGATAAGGTATCATCGCACTATCATAGCATTAGATCTAAAACATTTATCGTTTCACAGCAAAATGGGTCGAAGGAAGCTTGAAATAAAGCGAATCGAAAACAAAAACAGCCGTCAAGTGACCTTCTCCAAACGAAGAACAGGTTTAATGAAAAAAGCACGTCAGCTTTCAGTTCTTTGTGATGTTGATATCGCTGTCGTTGTTTTCTCCTCTCGTGGCAAGCTTTACGAATTCAGCAGCGGAAGTAACAGGTGACTTTTATTTAAACAGTTTCTATAAATTTAATACTCCGTATGTATGTACTATTGCTATTTTAGTACTAGTTATTATGTACGGATTATAACCTTTTTAGGTATTGTACGGTTACATAGAAATTTCTAGGGTTTAATATGTGATTTGATGTGTAAAATAACAAAGATGTCATCCTAAACGACATTAAACTTTCTTACTATTTCAATTGCATTTCTTATACACTTAAGAAATCATTTTGTATTTTTGTAACTGGGTAGAGATGTTTTTAACAACAACAACAACAACAACAAAAATTGGTAGAGCGGTTCTCAAACCCTCGACCTCTCTTCTGGTGTATTTTTATGTTAGTTTCTTGCTGGTCCCTGAATTCAAATGCCGTTCGAAAACAAATGTGTGATACGTTATTATTCTAGTGCTTTAATTATGGCTAAAGTCCATGATAGCTAGGTTTATTGAGATGTAGGTATTCATGTGATGTTGAAGTGGTCAATTTAATTTGACTTTCATGTTTCATGCTTATCTTTCTTCTTTTTGGACGTTTCTCAGTTTCATACTTATCAGGTATTTAAAAAAGGGCTGATAGGTTTTGAGGCATGTTGTTTATTAGGAACTTGGGAAACGTGTATATATATATATATTGATCGAGATTGAGATGTGTCATATGAAATGGATAATGTTTTAGGTTTTTCCTCTCTTTTTTTAGTGTGTACCGAACTACGAATTTGAAAAGGAGGATGACTTAAATAATTGGAAGAGCATGGAGGATTTCTAAAAATGTTTTTCACTTTTAATCTTTAAGGAATTATAGTAAAACTATTCAAGTTCACTCAACAGATGATGTGTGTATATATATATATATATATATATATATATATATATATATATATATATATATATATATATATATATATGGTAAAGTTAAAATAAAAAGACAAATATCCATAAAAAAAATAAAAAGAAATTTTTTTAAAAAAAGTTCTCGAAAAATTCTAAAAAAATTTCACAAGATCGGGTATGTTAGTGCATAAAACTTTTGTGAAAGAAGTTTTTCTATTGAGTTTTATACGTTTTTTTTAATGCACAAAAAACGAATTTTAATGCGCAAAAAAAAAATTTAATACACAAAATTTTCAACTTGTTTTAGTTAGATGCGCAATGTTATTTTGATGAAAAAAGTCAAAAGAAGTTGGATCCAAAAATGAATTTTTGATGTACAAAAAAGCGATTTAATGCATAAACGTATTTTTTTATAATTTTTTTCGGATAAAATATCCACTTTTAGATAAACTTCCTTTATAACCTTTTCATGCACCAACATATCCGATCTTGTGGAATTTTTTTGTAATTTTTCGAGAACTTTAAAAGAAAAAATTTCTTTTATTCTTTTTATGGAAATTTGTCTTTTTATTTGATCTTTACCACACACGCGCGCGCACGCGCACGCACGACGACTACACTAGTTTTATTTTTAAGCTAAAGCAAAACACAATATTTAGAAACTATAATCAAACAAATAAAGTTTTATACAACCATGGTACTCAACAAATTAAGTTCTCATAATGCTTCTTTTTCGGCCAAATTCTGATTTCATTTTGCTTCTCTCGATCGTCGAGTCTGCTGGCTATTCTATAAACCCTGTGCCAAACAGTGGCACTTTCATTTCGATAATCCGCAAATCTTCCCAATTGACTAGGATATATGATCAACCACATTGTGCTAAAGTGGAAGGAAGTTGATATAAAACTAAATAATACCAGTTATGCATAATTTAGTAAAAGTGGTAATGAACAGATCTCCGTTGTGCTAATTAGTCTCTCTTATTATATTTCTGATGATGGTTTATAATTACAATATAAAAATGTGTTTGCACCGATCCAAACAAACCATATGGTCAGTGTAATCGGCTAGGAGGCGGTCGAGCTTTCCCGAATCACTACCTTATAGCAAAGGCTCGATTCAGGCAACAAGTCTACTTAACAAAGTAGTCTTAAGTTGCCCCTATCTTAAGAGATTGTTGGGGAAATAAAATTGCATCAAAGAATTAGTGAATCACAATATAAATCTAATACTTTAGATTTGCAAAGTGGAAAGATTTTGAGGGTAGATATTGAAATCCTATTTTACTTTGAAATATCTCGATAGCTAAGGACCAATATTTGGTTATAGGTTCAACAAGTGTGGATTCAGTTGGTCCATAATGCAGTCAAAGAAGGTTATGATGGAAAACAATTTATCAGTTAGCATGATATGATCAAACGAGACACTCTTCAAGCGAGTGTTGACTCCAGAAAGAGACGTAAAAGAATGATATATATTATTTGCTAAAATCTGATAATTCACGAAACATTTAATTTGTATATATATATGAGTATGTTTTGCGCAAGAGATTGTGCAAGATTATGAAGACTTAATATTGCTTTATTGCAAAATAAACTTTGGTTAAAAAAAATAATCTTTGTTTTGGTGACAAAGATTGTGGATTACTTAAGAAAAATAAGTTTCTAAAAAATAAGTTCATAAAACTACCTTTTAAAATATTTTGTAGATTATTTTTCACAAATTATGTTATTTTATCTTTTAATCTAAAAGTACAACTAGTTTGCTAAACACGACTAAAAAAACTACAATTTTAATCTTTTTTAGTAACAACAGCAACACCAGCACCAGCACCAGCACCAGCACCAAACAAACTAATAGAGATATATATAGAAATCAACTCCTAAAAACACGCAATAAAAGGATAATACAAACTAATGACATAATCTTTATTCTAATTTACGACTTCCGCCCGTCACATAACTATAATGCCATCTCGGAGCCATTGAAGTCCTAGAGGACAGCCTTAGATTCCCCCACGAAACTTGCGGTTCTACTCCTGGTCTTGAGACAATACCAGCTACGCTATTACTCCCCCTTTTCTAAAAGAACCTTGTCCTCAAGGTGGAAATTGGGATATGCAGAGGAGAACTCCTACAACCATTCACATGTGGCGGTTTCCATTTCTCAACACACAGGAACGGAGCCAGTGGGGGGGGGGGGGGGGCTGGCGGGTGCTCAGCCACCCCCAACCGGCCACCTAGAGTCGCTTGTAGCTTTGTTTCTATCCTACGGTTTGTGTCAATGTAGCCCTTCCAATCACCCATATCTAAACTTACAAACTGTCATGATATTCGTTTGATTTAATTGTTTATTGTCGTCACTCAATTATGCCTAAAGAGTGGAGACAGTAGGTTATGAAGAGGAAGAGATAATAAGTGAAGAGAGAGAAAAGAAAGAAATGAGTGGCTATTATACCTCGTTTGACTTTTATTTCAACTCTTATACACCACAATTATATTCCGTATATCATTTTTAACTTTTTTCTATTTACTTATGTTCTTTAGTTGTATCATGATAATATATAAATATCAATCTATAAAATATCGTTACTATTTTATAATGAAGTTCAACCCCCCTTAATCCTAAATCCTGGCTCCGTCTCTGGCAACACACACCATATATTAAAAATGGCTAGGGCTGCTCTATTGATTGTCCGCCCACCAACTCCATTTGTAAGACCCGCACCAGATCATCAGTTCCTTTGTAAGGTATAAGAAAGGACACATGAAAAACCGGATGAATACGACTAGAAGCCGACCTTTCTAAATTGTAAGCTATTGTCCCTATGCATTCTTGGATGCTAAATGAGCCATAAAATATCTTTGGCAACTTGTTAGAAAGGTGGGCAACTACTGTTATCTGACGGTACAATTGTAACTTAACCCAAACCAGTTCGCCAAATTTAAAATCCACTTTGAAACGCTTATGATTAGCTATCATTTCTATCTGATGTTGGGATACTGCTAAATTTTCCTTTAGTTGGCGTAGTAATGCATCTCGCAAGTAACATATCCTCAACGACCGCTATTTTGGTAGTTCTCGACACATATGGAATTAAGGAGTGGGGTATCTTACCATACAAGGCCTGATGTCGGGACATTTTAATGATACTGTGATAATTTGAATTATAACAATACTTAACCCAGCCCAATAAAGAAAACCATTTGTGCGGACACTCGAACACCATTACTCTTAAATATTGCTCCAGTCCCCTATTGACCACCTCAGATTGATCGTCCGTTGTGGGTGATACGATGTGTTATGCTTCAAGTGCATGCCGGATAACTCAAATAAGTGCTTCCAACATTAAGCAAAAAATATTGCATTACGATTCAACACAATAGACTTGGGAAACGCACGTTCTTTGATAACTATCTCTATGAATAGCTCAACTACGTTCTTGGCATTGTAATGAGTAGGGAGCCCACCAAAATGCGCATATTTGGTTAACCTGTCTATTACCACACAAATGACTGAAGACCCTTTTGAAAATGGTAACCCGGTTATGAAGTCCATCATAATATCGTCCTAAATAGCCTCGGTGTTGGCAACGGTTGCAAGAGACCCCCTGGTGTTCAAGTAGTATACTTCGTTTGATGACAAACTAAACATTGGCTAATAAATTTGTGGAGAGATTGTCTCATTACCTTCTGATAAAATAATTAAGATAAGCTAACCTTCATTTGTTAACACTACTATGCCCCACACACGGTGTTGTATAGAACTCTTGCAACAACTGTTTCTTAAGCTTGGATTGCTCGCTAAGGAAGTAATGCCCATTAAAAATTAGCAATCCATCTTCTTGTTTGAAGCTATGAATTATTTCCCCTTGAGATAACCCCTCATTCAACTTGCATAGCTCCTATAAACCCTTGTTCTCATTATTTCGGAAACACAACTCGCCTCCCAGTGACGGCTCAAATGAGCCTGATACAAAACACTTCCGTTAAAAGTTTTTTGGTAAACACTCACATCCTGCAACCCTCAAAAAGCAGTTGAGGATCATGATTAGGAATGAGTATTCCATTTCCAACCAAGGAGGGAAAAAGGCAAAATCGCTACGACCAACGTCAATCCAAATCCAATTCTGGTGTGAACTAGAGAAACCCTTGGAAGTAGGTTCAATATGGAAACTGTTAGCAGGCTGAGACCTCTTTTCAAGAGAATACCAAGATTACACTTCCTTTAGGCGAAAGTGATATCGAAGATTAAAAGATTTGCTTCGAGACCAAGAGAATGACGAACAACAATAAAAA
Source organism: Artemisia argyi (assembly GCA_030686995.1). Taxonomy (NCBI): domain Eukaryota; kingdom Viridiplantae; phylum Streptophyta; class Magnoliopsida; order Asterales; family Asteraceae; genus Artemisia; species Artemisia argyi. Next base: position 57,039,720 of record CM060685.1, read on the forward strand.
TATTTATCTTCTGCAGTGCACTGGGATGCAATTGAGAGAAGCAGAGGTTATAAAAATTAAGGACTTCATAATAAAAATCATGATGAGGAAAACGAAGGTTGAAGTGACTAATATACTCAATGTGCAATGCCACCGTTTCGCGAGAGGGTGGCATATCTACCCGGTCATCCAAGACAAGAGCCCGTGGATTATACGAACAAAACCAAGGAATTTATCCTTAAGCTTCCCAACATTCTTTTCACTCATCAAACTTGCAATAAACAGACTTATCGGATGGAGGCATACTTGAAAACAAAAAACAAAGGCAAAGAAAACTCCTAAAGAAAGATTTAAAGGAGAAAGGATATTACAAACGTCTTTTTTCATGATTTTCTTCACAAAGGATTGAGTAAGGAGATATAATTGCTCAAAAGAAACACAGTTAGCCCCTCTCACTTCTTACCTATAAAGGCCCAAGAACAAGTAGGGCTAAACAACACACAATAAATGTGCAGGCAATAGGAAGAAACACAACTGACACCTCGAAATAAGTTTCAAGGAAGTCGAAAAAGGTTAAAACCTCGAAAAGGACAAGGTCATAAAGGCATTAAAAATACTTTAGAAAACAAGAAGGGGGTTGAATAGTTTTTACTGATTTAAATTTAGTTTATCAAAACTTTTAGATTGAAAGTATGTGAAACCTTTGGATGTTGAGATATAGATAATGCACGATACTAGTAATGAAATGAATATGAGAAAGTAAATAGATAAAGGAAAGAAGTGTGACACAATTGTTTATAGTGGTTCGGCTACAAGGACACCTTCATTGCCCTACTCCACTCCCCGAGTCACCTACTCGAGAGTTCGTAAACACTATGTCAACAAGCTCCTTCAACCGGTGGAGAAACCTTCACAACGTCGCTTACTATTTTTCCGGTACAAAGCTAAATACCGAGTCTTTAGCACGGCAGACCAAACCAACACAACAATACAACTAACACAACAACTTTGAGAATACAAGAAGATGTATCAACAACAAGAAACAATTGATGATCTTGAGGTGATGAGAGGTCCGAGCAACTTGAGAAGAGAGATGGCCCGTATGCAAGAAAGTGTGATCTCGTCTTGTAACAAGAACCTAGAGAACACAAGAGAAAGAGAGAGCTACAAGAATGATCTTTAGATCTGATGTTAGAGAGATAAGAATATAGAGAGAAGATATATTTAAGAGGGGTGAGAAACAAGAGAAAAATGGCTCACTATTTATAGGCAAAAACAATCCACTGTTTACTTGGATCCGGCGGATCCCTTCCCAAAGGGATATAGCCAGTGTAATCCAAGCGATCCGGGTATCTGGTAGTATCAATTCGGATTTTGGGTTGTAATTCCGGGTTTTGAGTTATGGGTCAAGGTCAATGGGTCAAGTGATGTCATGCATGATGTCAAAGACATCTTGGGTCATGGGTTATGGACTTTGGGTTATGGGTTATGGCCTTTAGGTCATGGGTCATGGGTTTTACCCATTTTGGATGTCATGGAATGGGTCAAGCTCCATAGGTTATGGACTTGGTTTTGGCCTATGGATAATCCAAGACAAGTTATACATTTTTACTTAGTTGTTTTATAAAATGTATTTAGTAATTTTGAGAAAGTAAGTTAGAAAAACTTATTTGCTTAAAACATTGCGTATTTTATTTATTTCGTTAAAATGATTTTACGTTTGTTATCGACAAAACATTGAAAGATCGTAAAATATAAATAAATATTTTTAACGTTTATTTGTATTAACAGATATAAATCTTGGAATGGGATACCTTAATAAATAATCTCTTTGGCGATTTTTTACCCCTCCCTCCCTGAAATCGTTTTTGCACTTAATCCAACAAGAATCTTGTGGTTTTGATGTGATTTGTAAGTTTAATTGAATTAACATTCGTGTTATTCATTAATCTTTTCATATTTGTTGATTTAATCACTTTTTTCCTTGGTTTTTGGTGAAATCGTTTTTTAGGGTTTAATAAATCGCTTTATCTTTTTAAATCGACTTAAGTTCTTTTGTGATCGCACCTTGGTTCCAGTCGGTTTAAATCCCTATATAATCTTCCTTGAATCACTCCTGCTACTATTGTGTCGATTATTATGGGAGAAGGTTAGTTTTCTGGGTGTATGGATTGAAACCCTAACTTTTTGGTTAGGGTTTCTTGATTGATTGGACGTGCATGCTGCTGGTAATTGTAATTCGTTTTTTGCTTGGTTTGAGGGTTTGAGAGAGATGGAAAAGGGTTTTTAAACAACATTAGTGCATCCAAACCTCCTATTAATGTTGATGTTGAGGGTTTGGCTGCTAAAACTACTACGGCATGTACGTCTAACGTACGTCATGTTGATGTTGATGAGTTAATTGCTAGTATGAACCGATTGATGAAACATGATGAGGGTATGTCGAGTGATGGTACTTCGGGTACACCTCAAGTTTGACAAGCTGCTAGGGTTTTGGAGAACCCTAGTCTTGAACCTGGTACGATTGAAACTATCTTGGTTGGGAGCAAACATGACCTGGTGGAGCCAGTTTCACTTGGTAATATTCAAACGGCCACTACTAGTTTTGGTAAGTTGAGTACAACCTCAACGATGAACCCTAGTAGTGTTAGGTTGAATGTGGATGATGCACCTGATTGTTCTAAGAATGGTACTCAGAAAATGGAGCCGATTCCACTTACGAAAGATACATCACATGGTGACCACTTGGAGCCGGTTACAAGTGCTGAAAATGTGAAGCAATTGATTGATAATGCGCATAAGAATTTTGATGAAGCCATGAATAAAATTCAAAGTGAGATTGGAGCTAATGAAGTTAATCTTACAAGTACTCCTCCTTCGTTTGGGACAAATGTGCATATGAATAAGAATGCAACTCCTGGTCCTAATGCTCACAAGGTTAATACTACTAATGGTACTGGAGTGAAATCGGTTTCTTACACGGGTGCTACTTCTAATGAACCTCTGAAACATGTTTCTAACTTTCATAGGTTGGAATGTAGCAAGGAGAAGGCTGATGTTGATTTTTTTGTTCCAATGAATGTAGTGGAAGAGGTGAATATCAGATTTGAGAATACGCTTTATGGGTATTTTCTTGGTCAACGCCTTGCGTTTCCTGTTGTTGATTATTATGTTCGCAATGCGTGGGCTAAGTTTGGTATACAAAAGGTAATGATGAATGCAAAGGGGTTCTTTTTCTTTAAGTTCAATTCGAGTAAAGGTGTTGATGATTTACTTGAAAATGGTCCTTGGTTGATTAGAAATGTTCCTATTATTCTTAAACCATGGACATTGAACACCAATTTACTTAAAGAGGATTTGACCATTATCCCGGTGTGGGTTAAATTCCATGATGTTCCTCTTGCTATGTTTTCTAATGATGGTCTTAGTCTTCTTGCTACATTGATTGGTACACCCAAAAGGTTAGATGCTTTTACCAGCCAAATGTGTAAGGATTCGTGGGGCCGTAGTAGTTTTGCTAGATGCATGATTGAAGTAAAGTCGGATGAGGTGCTTCGGGATAGCCTCACTGTTGAGATACCTTTACTTGATGGTACGGGGTCGACTATTGAGAAGATTCGGGTTGAATACGAGTGGAAACCACCACGGTGTGATAAGTGTAAGGTTTTTGGTCATACTCTTATTGATTGTCCTCAAGTTGCAGTGCCTTCTGTTTAGATGCCTGTTAATGATGGTTTCAAGACTGTCAATAATAAGAAGAAAGGAAAGCAAGGGGCTCAAACACTTCCGGGTCAAGGAGGGTTTACTATATCAGTTGTGGGTAAGCAGTTTCAGTATCGACCCAAAAAGACCTCTACGGAACCTAAGAAAGTGGATGGCAATAAGAAAAAATGTTTCTGTTATGGCTAGTTCAAGTGGAACGAAGAAAGTTGTTGTCACTAAGAAGATTGCTTATGATGTGGCTAGTATAAGTGGAATGAAGATCACTACATCCAATCAGTTTGATGCGCTTAATATGGATGATACGGATGGTTTTTGTATTCCTACTAATGACACCTACAAGGATGTGGATGCTGGCTGTACAATGGAAGTTAATGAGGATGAGTCGATTAAAACTGGTACTACATCACAAGAACTGCTTGTGAGTGATTCAATGGGAACAAGGGAAGTTGGTTCTACTCCTATAGTTGAGAAAATTGGTAAGCTTGAAAAGTTACTTATCGATAGGAAAGCTACTCTTGTGGATGATGATGGTCATCCTATTCCGTCTACCTTTTTCACTAAGAGGGCTAACCATTTTTCAAAGGTGGGTGAGGTTGTGGTTTTTGATAGTGATGATGATGAGGTTCTTAACACGTTCGACGAATCAGCAAATCTTTTTGGTGGTGGTCATGAGCGAGTTTGATGACTATGATGATTATTCGAAGCAAATTTATGATCTTCTAGGGAATTTGGATGCTCTTAATGCCATTCATGGCTTTAATCTCCAAGGTCGTAGGAAATAGTTTATATTTTTGTCAGAGTCTCTTAATATCATGTGATTAGTGGTTTTGTCTTCTTGTTTAGAAAATAGGAAGTATCTTGTTATGTAAGCTTTTCGCTTATGTAACGGGCTGAGATATGGGATTCACCCATATCCGTTGTACTTAAATGCTTTTTGGAGTAATATATTTACAGGGTCGTTGACCTTTTACCCAAACAAAATAAATCCTGGAACGGAAAAATCTTAGACCATGAGGAGTGAAACCCCAGGCAGAAAAAAGAGAGAAAGGATTGACGGTCGAAAAAACAATTGTCCAGTCAAACCTTGTATTTAATGAACCTCACGCCTTGACACTATCCATAAGGGAATAGCCTACGCAAAGCTCACGGGCTATGTTCGCAGGAAAAATCATATACTAAGAGTCCATCATTGCATTCCCATGAAACAATTAAATACACTAATGGACTGGGGGATTTGATAGCGTATAGAACATTCAACCCATCAGACTAAGGTCCACGCGCTCGAACTAAGCCCAACAGCGAAAACAAATTACCATATCATGCCTGGGAAGCGAACTCCCAGGCCTGGCTCACACTCCCGCCCAAAACACTTTCAGGCAACGACAGTCCTGGGAACCTTTCCCAGGACCGTTGCAACTGTCAGACACGTGCAACTACTTCATTCGGTATGAGGTAGTGCTATAAAAGTAAATGGATCCTTCCATGCATCTAGGGAGACCAAAGGAGGCACACTATGTGTCGTCCCTTGTCTCCTCTATTGGATGTTCACCACGTGGACCGTCCTGAAAACTTGGATTGACTCCCAAGCAGGGTGCGAAACCCTAGGGCCATCTTTATAAATAAAAGGTTCATTTCTACAAATGAACCAACTTAGATTCACCACACACACCGAGTGAATTCTCACAATTCACTCCGGCTTCTCCGGTTAGCGTTACCCCAGCTCGTAACCGATCACACCTTGAGGTCCTTATTGAATGTGGGAAACCAAATCAGATAGCCGCCTCAACCCTCCAATACGTATCATACGTAAACAATCATCAAGGCTTTCACTTGATTCTCGAGGCGGTGAGATATGTGAATAACAACTTATTACAAAAATCTTATTTGTTTTAATTAGGAAACTAATGCAATAATCCTTTCAAACATTACATCACAAACACGACAACTTAGAATACCTTTCCAATCCATCAAATATGGTGTCATTGAATCATTTTTCATGGAATTTTAAAACGAAATTACTTAAAAGAGTAATACTATGATTTGGATTGAAATAGTCGAGTTTTAACTCCCCATCTTAACTTACCATTACCATCTCGTGATACTTATGTAAGTTTAATCAACAAGACAATATTCAGATTCATATTTATTTTCAATCGAGCTTTTAATTCACATGATCAGTTTTCATTAAATATAATATACTAATGGGTTAATGTTGTCATACTAAATATCTTACATTTGTTACTTTTAACGTTCAATGTCTAACACCAATTTTAATAGCAAAGGACAGGATTTTTCGTGTAGGTTTTTTTTTATAGAACCCTATTCACCTCTTGATCATTTTCTATCAAACTTTAATTAAGTCATATTTAAGTGATTAAATCCTACATTACTTGTTATTTAAACGTCTATACTCATTAATTGATTCGTAGTCAATGAATTATAGTTTGTAACTATTATCATGTTTAATCCATTGTAAACTTCTTTGAAACATTTAACAGTTACATTAATTGATTCTAAGTTAATTAATTATAGTTCATAAATATTGAAATGTTTTATAAGCTTTCAATCATTAACAAGATAATCATGAAAATAGTTAAGTCTTTTATCATAAATACATTTATAATCGCATGCATACATACTAAAAGAGTAAATGAATGAACATTTATAAGATAACAAATATTCAATCAACAATCGTTAACCAAGATTAATCTGATCATAGCTATCATTCAAACAACATCTCTTAACCAGGAGATGTATAACTAACCTTTCGAAAAGAAATGTAACAATTGTTGAAAAACAATAAAACAAATAAAAACATCTTGAACGATTCTTCTAAAGATATTCTATTAACGCTCCTCGTCCGACGAAGTCGTTCATATGTCTCGCCCAAATCTATGTTCCCTGGCAACTACATATTTAAATTTTTTCCATAACCCCGTATCTAATATCCAAGAAATAGAAAAAGGTGCTTCACTGCTAGACTTCCAGCACTACCGTCATCAAACCTAGTGACTAAAGAGTTTGCAGAGCTCTTATTCCAAGTTTTCCCATAGTGGACACACTTGGAATTCTCCTCAGGAATTTCTTCCTCCACCCTTGGCCTCTTATTGACATTCCTTTATGTGGTCATGTCGCTCAACTTCATTTCTCAAGAATCCACAATGACTTCGTGAATTTTAGAATAGCACATGCCTCACGTTTAATTTTAATGTAAGTTATTAAGTTATCCATGTGAGCACCCTGGTCTAGGCAACGAATTGTCAATGGATACCAACTTCCCATCATAACTCAAGTTATGATGCTAGTTAGCGACGTTGATGTGGTTCAACTTCTCAAGTTGAAATTTTCATCTAAAGGGTTATTCATCTAATAAGATAAAAAGAAGAAATACATGATAAGAAAATAATTTGTATAATCTATATTTAACACTTTAACAATTAATCACCCGGTGCATATAATATAAAAATCAAGTTATTAAAGTCCGAGATCCTAGTAATACTTAACACCATTCGATTGATCACAATGACAGTACAAAATTAAAAGGTAAGTAACGATCACAATTGCATCAAATCAATACCAATCTTGGGTCATTTAGAGGAGCAAATATAAAGACACATAAAAAATCTTTAGTCGTGTTTTCTCATATCTTTTACCTCAGCTCAGCTCTGATCATCCGGTCTTACAAACTGCAATGTAGTGCTAGTTAGGTCTGACAAGCCCTAGATCAAACCCATCCTGCCCTACTACACAGTAGGTGATCCATAAACGTAAGGCGAGGGGAGGGGAGATACTTTAATCAGAAGGCATAGCTAAATTCAAATATGGAGCGCGAGCGCGCACATAAACACACATGTATATATTTACTATATTTGCATACTATTTGATACCTTATATTACATGATACAAACTCACAAAATATAATCATTTAAATCAATCAAGCATATAACACATATAAGCATCATAGTTTCAAATCATCCATTAAAACACTATCTGAGTTTGTTATAAAATTTTATTTTGTCATGCAAACTTATTTATGTTAATCATGCAATTAACTTATAATCATAATATTTTAATATTTCATGCATAACATAAATCATATATTATTTAAACATGTTCATAACATACTCATATCACTTAGGCATGATCAATAATTATTATAAATGACATTTAAATTATATATCATGCATCATTATAAATTACATGCAAGATCCCAACACAATCAAAATATCACATTCACGATGATATGAATCTAGAGTTATATTTGGAACAAATCTACAGGCTCCTACTTAATTTAATAACTTTTGTACATTAAGTAAATCACATTGCTTATCTAATAAATAACAAATCAATTTAATCCCAAAATTAAACAATTATCGAATAATTATTTATCAACTGAAAATCAAAAAGGAAAAAAAATGTTTTTATTTTAATTTCAAAAATCAGATTCGATTAATAATTCAGGTATTATTTGATACTAACCCAATTAGGGTTTCATAAACATTTAAAGGAGCTCTAGAATGCACTATTATTCCAAATGGATAATTAGGGTATCTAAAATCTTAATTAACCCTAATCCATACTTTCTAAAATCAACACAATTTATAATTATGGCTACAATCAAATAAGGCAACGACAACATGTTACAAATAAGGAAACTTATTAATACAACATATTAAATAACTTATTTATATTGATCTATTATAATGACAATATGCATGTAACTATCATACATCAAATTAACAACCTTAATTTAGACAACCAATGAGCAAATATATTAGTTCTATCACAATTATCAGTATTAAGCATCATAATAGGCAGATCTAATATTAAGCATTCCAAAACTTAACTTTGCACTTCATCACATATCTATTAAAATTACCAGATCTTGCAAATCATGCAAAACAATAATAAATTTTGAATTCGCCTTAAGTAAGATGCAGGTAAAAATAAATAAATAAATAAATAAAACCCATAACCCTGATTGAGGTTTCAAATGCAATTTCCCAAAAGCATTAACAATATGGATCAGATCTAATATATGGCTATTAAATGGTGTATAAGGAGCTGTCTAATACCATTAATGAAAAACATTGTAACACATAGCAGTTTTAACATTTTATTTAAGATAAATAAGCAAATTACTCATATTAAAATGTGTAGTAGAAGACTCAATTAAAACTTTAGTTTATACAAAAAGGTTTTTCTCCCACGAACCCTTATACACCACACGGTTAATCAATAATGAAAGTAATTTTAAATTACATACCTTTTAGCAACCCACAAACACAAACAAGTACATCTTCGCAGTTCAACAAACTTCTAATCAATAATGTGATTAGAACACTCGGTTAACACTCCATCAATGTCCTATAAGTGCTAGGGTTGAATTACTTTCGTACCACAAACAAGACTTGATCAAATAAACAACAAAAATGTGTTCGTTTGGTGTTCAGCCAAACGAAGAGAGAAAAGATGAGAGGAAAGGATTTTAGAGTTTACCAAAATTTCAAAAAAAATACTTAACCCTGATTATTAATTACATTTATATATATAGTATTCCAAATCTTAATCTAATAAGAAAGTAATTATCAGTTAACAAACTAAACATCTTTTAAAATTTAAAAGATGTTTATCTTATTTTTTAAGAAAACTTATCATCTAAGCCAAGTCACAAAATCAATCTGAATACCTCTAGGGGGTGTTTGATAGAGTGGAATGGAAAGGTGGGAAAAGGAATGAGAGTGTTTTCCTCTGTTTGTTGGATGAGAAAGGAAATGGAGAATCAAAAAAGCATTACAACTCATTCACGGGTTTCATTGTAAGTGGGAATCAACAGGGTTACTAAAAAAGTGGAGCTATAAATAACAAAGGCATGCGCATTGCAAATGCTGTTTCATTCGGGGAAAAGTTTACATGCCCTAACAATTTTTTCTCTCTAGTGATTGATAGTTCCCGGGTCATATTCGTCTTCATCTACCCTTTATCACAAGTTTGTTATAAAATCTTCTTAATCATTGTCGTCTATTTACTTATTTCAGTGAACATTCTTTTCAATTGTGATTATATGCAATAAGTTACTCCATTAGGTTGCATAATTAAAAAGAGGATAATGAATTTGATTTTTTTTTTTATGAACAATCACCGAATTGCATATGTTTATTTATATTGAAGTTGTGTGATGTTTCTTGTTGCTGTGATCATGTATTTTGTATGTGTTATTATGTGTGACCTTATGGTGTCGTAAATACATGAACCAACAGGTTGTATATTAGGCCATATTAGGCCTTTGGCAAAGACAAATGGACTAGCATATGTCTCTGGTTAGAGAGACACGTTCATTACATAAAGGAAAATGCTTCATATTAAGAGAATCTCGTAAAAGGCATGTGGTCAATGTAAATTAGAAATGCGAATGACATATGGGCTTTGATAACATGTATCTCCATTCTCCATTCGTTAATATGGCCCTAAGTCTCATGCAAATAGTTAATGGCATGCTCAATGATTGGTATGTGGACGTGGACATAAAAGGGGCCGTCACGAGGGTAGGGGTGAACATGGGTTAGGCCAAAGTTTTGTCTTCTAGAGTTTTGAATACAATTTATTATTTTACATATAGGTTTCAGATAGGTTCGGTTTTAGAGTTTTGGTTAAGACGGTTTTAGGTATTTTTAGCTTTTACGAGCTTGGCATTAGGTTTGGTTTACTTTTGTTATTAGTTGACCCAAACAATGATTTTTTCATTCCGCTTTCCTATTTGCACGAATCAAAAATCAAGAAGTAAAATTATCATAGAAGGTAATATACGTATATAATTTAAGTTGATTGATTAACAACAAGGCGGGTTGGATTATTTGGTAAATTCAAGCCGAACCGAATCTTTTTTGAAAGAACAAAATTCTAATCTTCAGCTTTTGTTTGTGTTGGTGATTTTGGGTTAGTTTCCTCAGTCATTTTTTTTCGGTGGTTTCTCACTCCTACATGGTGGAACAGTAGATGTATAATTGATCCTTTATTCGTCCCTTGTCTTTTTCTCGTCGCTACGTTGAGTTAGTGTGTACAAATTGAATTCCTCCAAGATGTCTTCCAACGTGGATTTTTTTTCAACAAAGTCTAAACATATTAGAATTCATCTTCACTTTTTTTTTTTTTTTTTTTGGGTAAAGCCACATTTCGTGTTTTATCACTACTAACTGTTGAAGTTTAACAATATATGTTCCAGTGTGGAGAGTATCCTTTCTAGGTATGAAAAAAGTTGTGCTGAAACCGGCGAGGGATCCAGCAGAGGAGTTGGCACAGATTTAGTAAGCAATAATTTATCTAGGAATATACAATTTGTGTCGATTGTTATATGTGTAAGATTAAAAAAATTATTAAGATGCTCTTTAAATGATTGCTCCAGGAGTTTCTATTGCAATCCACAAGATTTCGAACATGTAACGAGCTTCTACAAACAGTGGACAGGTAATAGATATGTATATTATACATACATGTATGTCCATAATTAAACAAAAAGATCCAAAAATATGGGAGAGAAAAATTATAATGATAGGAAGTTTGCTAAGTAACACTAATCATCAGATATGAAATATTGATTTTTTTACAGGATCGTTGAAGAGAATGATGAGCAATTCTCTGTGAATGACATGACGCAGTTAGAACTAGAACTCGATGCTGCTCTTATGCAAACGCGATTGAGAAAGGTGAGTGTCTATTGCCGGTTTTTAACACTCTTAGGACATTTCAGAGCTCAATGATCTTGAATTTGATTTGAACATAAAATTACCTAAGTGTAAATAAAGTCCTTGAATGAAAGAACATTCAGGAAGTCATCTTCAGAGTTCTTCAGAGACTAAATAAAGTATCACCACTTTCTGAAGAGGAAGTCAGCAAATGAATCCCCGAATGTGAAAGAAGATGATGGAGTCGGTGAGTGACGACAATAACTCACTGACTCCCCTTGATCTTTTCAACAAATCAAAGACATTCTAAAGTTGGATATTTAGGAGAAGTAACTAAGTCTTTGAAAAAATTGGCCGGAACTTTATTGATAAGATAAGTGAAAGTTACTTATCATAGAAGTACAATATTTTGTAAATGTCAGCGTCTTTTTCTCTAAAGTGGGATCGGACATGTTTCAAGAATAGAAGATGAAGAAAGCAGTAAAGTGGCAGCGTACCTTACTAGTTAGATGCTTGACACGTAAAGCATTTTTAAACAAGATACACAACAAGGTTTTTCAACAATTAAATTCTTATTATAAGTATGTGTTTAAGTAAGAACTATGCGAAATAACTAAATGAGTCAAGGACTTACTTCCTCGAGGAATAATGCTCTCCTAAATATGTATCACATTAATTGCATGAGATACATTTACTCATTTACAACATTCTCTTTATATAAGCAAAGATCGAGGTGTATACCCATTGTGTAATAGCGACGTGTCAAGCATCTAACTAAAAAGGTGCACTGATACATTACTGCATTAAATGTTTGTATTCTTAGAATGTGTCCAAGGCCACTTTAGGGAACAATGTTGACAACTGTTTTCACTTTTCTACCAACTTTTGTACTTCATCGACTTTGTTTGATAAGTGTCTCACTTATCTTCCCAAGAAAGTTCCCGCCTATTCTTTCAGAGATTTGGATGTTTTTCTTAAATATTTGTCGTTATATGTTGGGGAGATCAAGGGGAGTCAGTGAGTTATTGTCATCACTCACTGACTCCAGCATCTTCCTTCCGGTTTAGGAGTTCCACTTGCTGAGTTCCGCCTCGAGAAGTGGAGAGACTTTCTTTAGTCTCTAAAGGTGACTCCCTTAATGTTCTTTCATTAGAGACTTTATTTACACTTAGGTATTTTATGTTCAAATCATAGTCGAATATCATTGGGCTCTGAAATGGCCCAACAGTTACTCTTCTATAAAACTATAGACAATCATCTAAAGCGACAATGTATTATCGTCACTTCTAAAATGATTTGAGATAATCATTCACTAAATGACTGTAACTCCGTTAGTAACATGATGTCTTATGGGCTCAAATTCTCTGTCCAAAGTTGGTAGGACAATCATCTAAAGCTGGTATACGATACACTGACTGTAACCCTATTTGATGCAGACACAGTTGATGATGGAGCACGTATCAACCCTCCAAGAGAAGGTATGTTTCTCTTTTTATTTGTAGTGTTGATCGCTTATTTTTAGTCTACTGTTCTGGACCCTATCAATAGCTAGTATCTACCACAGGACTATTGTTAAAATAACTATCCGCTTACTAGGTGTTGCATGCTAATATTTGTATTCGTATTGTTTCCCTTTAGGCCTTGTATATCTCTACACTTGTTGCAAAATATTTCGGTCTAGGAAGACGGATAAAAACACCAGAAAATGAAATAGGCTTCATGAAAATTATGTTGATTTACCAGTTTTCTGCAGCAGCAGAGATAGGATTATTAGTGATCATCAGGATTAAATGCAGCGTCTGGTATTAACAAAGTCAGAAACCAAACTCGTCGAACTATTTAACGTTAGTTTTCACATGGTGGGAGGCTAGGAGCTTTATCCATAAATACAGTTTAGAGTCGGTAGCTATTCCGTCTGGTAGAACTGCTCGGTATAGTAACTTGGTTTAATAGAACTGCTTACATTGCACATTTATGCCACAGTCCTTTATGCTGCTTCCTGCTTTTCCAAATAGGTGAAAACAGTAATACGTGTATTTTGTAAGGTATTATATGGTGGAGGACGTACTTTCTCGGTCTTACTATTGGGCTCTAATCATTAACGCCTGAAATATAGATGTAGGTTGAACCCTACGCGGTAAGCTGCAACGATGAGTTAGTTATGCATAGGCAAAAGGAACAGTTCATGGTCATAATTTGAAAAGAAACCAAACGTGTCTAGCCAGTTGCTTTCTTTATTGCATATAGAGGCAAATTCACCTGGTTATTTGCAAGGTCGTTGTGATGATACACTTTATTGTTACATCAAGACCACAGTCTCCCTTTATCCTGTTGAGAAACATAGCAGCTAGTATTAATAACTTGAATTAATAAGCACATTATGAGTATAGTTTTCTTTTTATAATTTTACAGGAGACGACGTTAGGTAAGGATAAAGAAGAACTGCAAAAGCAGGTAAGTTTTTTACTTTTTTTTGTACATATTTCATTTAAGAAGTAAAAAAGATCTGCTAAAATGTAAATAAGCTCTTTTAAGCGCCATGGATTGAGAAACAACGATCTTGCTTGTTGCTTGTCAATTTCTGGCCAAAATGCCTTTATCCACAATCCCCTTTAAGGTGGCTATTTTAAACAGCTTAAAGTTAGTATAGTCTAAAGAAGAAAATTAAACAATCCCAGTACCCCAAACGCCTTTTTTGATAGTTACGAGATTTTATGGAAAGACTGAAACAATCTAGTTGCTAAATCTTACTGTTTTCCCAAGTGTATCATCATTTAAAATCTTATAAATATAGAGAAGATATCGAGCAAAACAATCTTTCTACTTTCCATGTCTAATATCATTTGAAGACTTCCAACATTGCAAAAATTGGCATTACTCTTTAGATCTTTCCTTTCCTGTATACTTGCGTGTACATTGCTTCTTAGTGTTCATTTTCAAGTTGTCTTTCATGCATTTGATAGTCTAGATAGCAAGATTGTAAATTACTTAAGATCTAGATTTCTATATAGTTCTACATGTAGTTTGAACTAAAGCTTGAATATAATATAAGAGTTAGGTCTATGACTTACATGTTCTCATTTTCAAGTTCCATTTATAAGTAGTTCAAAACTTTAGGTCTAGTTTTTTATGTCTAGATGCTGCTTAAACTTTAAACTAAAGCTGGAATGAAATAAGAAAATTGGGCACAAAACTGAGTCAAATCTATGACTTACAGCTGGTTGAAGCAGCAAAGCAAAATGATGGTGATGATGGTGGTGGAGGCAACCACCTTGCAACTAACCATGAAAATTCACCGCAACATCTTGTTACACTACCTCTTTTCAATGGCTAGATCTTCTCCAAAACAAAACATATCTACCTTGAAGTCAGATCTTATTTACAAGAAATTGAAGCTTCAAAACAAGCTGCCAATAAACCAATGCAAGCTAGTTTCTTGACTCTTTACTACAAATTCTTATATGTACTGTTGTTGTACCATCAATCGATTATTTGTAATACAAGCTAAGACGTTATTTGTTATTCTTTTGCATTAGAAGATATGATTTTATGGTCGTGAATTTGATCCTAGAGAACTCATCTGCATTTTTTGTTTATGCGCGCAGATGTTATCCTCTTATTTGTGTGTGTGCTTGTGGCCTTGTGGGTGAATAGGCCAAATGGAATAATATATATAGCTGTACTAATTAATGAAGGTTAGATGTCATTGTGTAATAAAAGAGCTTCACCATGAAGAAAGGTGATTTAATTTGCATTACTTACCCCTTCACCATGAAGAAAGGGTGATTTAATTTGCATTACTTACCGTTAAAGTAATCTTGTTGGCGGTGACGTATTATTGTAGTTGGTGCAAAGTTGTGTACTCTTTGTCTGTTGGTTAATGTAAGGCTCCGCCGTAAAAAATCGATCCTTACGATCGATGTCACCACTGTGAGTGGTAATGTTTAAATCGATCGCCGGATGAAAAAATCCAATATCGGTCGAGTTACCGATCGATATTTTACAAAGAAATCTTTCATATTAAAAAAAAAAAAAAAAAAAAAAAAAAAAAAAAAAAAAAAAAACAAACTTTTTTTCAAAAAACATTACCACTTTTCATCCTATAAATACCAACATTCAAACACACAATTCAAACAAATTATCATTAATATTCATTCACCATGTCCATGTCGTCCTACGAGTATTTGTTTGGTTCTTCGTCTTCCGACGACGACGAAGAAGTTTTTAGTGAGTTTGTGGAGTTGGCGGAGTTTGCTTGGAACACGTATCAAGCACATCAGCCAAAACCTAAAAGAAGGTACGTACCTAGGGATCATGTTGCTGCACACAATCGGTTAGTGGAAAATGCTTAAAGTTCCATCTCGAGGGTTCTTTAAAAGTGATCTCAAATATATTTCGTTTTTGTAATGTTTACGTTTTATTAATAAAAGTTGTGTTTGTGTTAAAAGATCTTTTTTTTTAAAGAAAAAAAAATGATGATGCAATATGGGTTGCCACTGTGATGAGAGAGATGAATATGGGTTGAAGAGAGAGAAAGCTGAGGTGACAACTGAAAAGATGATGCAATATGAGTCACCACTGTGGGTGGCCTAAGCTGCATTGTCAGACTTGCAATATTTTGTTTAGCCAAATAATAAAGTTGTCTCATGCACCTTTCTTTTGGGTGACATTTACAGAACAGATCCTCTGCTTTGTAAGACTGAATTAAAATCAAATGAGAAATGAAAATTTAAAAGAGATGGGTGAAAAGAAATCTTAACTGCGCATGGTAATTAGCAAAAGGGTGTGGTGGCACTGCTAGTTGTTCTACCGTCTACCGAGTTAATGATTTTACTTAAAGATTAAAAAAAAAAAAAAAAAAAAAAAAAAAAAAAAAAAAAAAATTACTTTTTTGTGCTTACGAGCTTATGGCCTATCTAATGTCATAAGGGAAACCTCATAAGCTTATCCTATGATTGATTGTTTCCTATCAAGGTACAGTTGTCATGGATTGGTACGACGGTAAGAGGATGTACATTCTTTTCACAGATCTCTAAAGATAAATAGTCAATCGCTTCCTTAGGTCGGCAGGACTCAGGAGTCCTAGTTGATATATGCCCAGGAAGCATACCTTTCATTGCGAGTGTTGTCGCACTAAAGCCAATGAGAAGATTAGTCTGACGGCCTTTGGTCATATAATATCTTAGGATCCTCGCTGCTAGATAAGGGGCTCTAGCAACAATATATCTTTTGTGATCATGATGTAGTTGCAGAGTCATGCTCCTGAAAGATTGTGATTTCAAATCTCATCTATAATATGCTGAGCATACGGAAAACTTTTAAGAATATAATAAAGTTTAGAAACATAGTGCATGTACCAAAAGGAGGTGTAGCCTATCACTATAAAGTTGTGTGTGGTAAAACTAACGGTAGCACGAAGCAATAACATTTATATTTCAATACTTTTTAGTAGTGTTTTAAACTGATGCTTAAAAAAAGAGTAAATTGCATTTTTGGTCTCTAAGGTTTGGTCAAATTGCAGGTTTGGTCCTTAAGGTTTCGAAAGTGCAACGGTGGTCCTCATTTTGAAGTGTCCCTGATCAATCTCAAATGACCAAATTACCCTCGCTTTTTTCCTTTTCTATTTTCTTTTCAGTTTTCTAACATAAATGGGCTATGTTTTTTTTCAAAAAAAATAATTCCAAAAAATAGTTCGAATTTTTCTTTTAAAGAAAAAAAATTTCTAATAAAATTTTTCTTAAAAAATCCAAAAAAAAATTCTAAAAAAAAGTTTTTTGTCAAAAAACTTTTTCTACTAAAAAAATTCGGAAAAAAAATTAGAAAAAAAAAATCTATTTTTTTTTTTTTTTTTTGAAAATAAAATTTAAAAAAAAGCGAAAAAAGATTTAGAAAAAAAATTTCTAGAATTTTTTTTTCTATAATAAATTTCTAAAAAAATTTTAAAATAATTAATTCTAAAAAAATTATTTCGAAAAAAAATTCTAAAAAAAAAATCAAAAAAAATTTAAAAAATCGCAAAATGGCATTGTGAAAAAAATTTAGATTTTTTTTCCAATTTTTTTCCGAATTTTTTTAGGAAAAAAAAGTTTTTTGAGACAATTTTTTTTAGAAATTTTTTTCGGATTATTTAAGAAAAATTTTATTAGAAAACAAAAACTTAGAAATTTTTTTCTAAATTTTATTTTTCCGTTTTTTTTTTCTTTTTCTTTTTTTTTTTTTTTGTGAAAAATGTTTTTTGCAAAAAAAACTTTTTTTTAGAATTTTATTCGGATTATTTAAGAAAATTTTTATTAGAAAAAAAAAATTAGAAATTTTTTTTCTTAAAAAAAATTTCGAATTATATTTTTGGAATTTTTTTTCGAAAAAAAAAAACATGGCCCATTTATATTAAAAAACTGAAAAGATAGAAAAAGGCGAGGGTAATTTGGTCATTTGACATTGATCAGGACTAAACATGCAGCAAAAACTTCAAAATGAGGACCATCGTTGCACTTTCGAAACCTTAAGGACCAAACCTGCAATTTGACCAAACCTTAGGAACCAAAATTGCAATTTACTCTTAAAAAATACAAAAACATTACACACTCTTTGTCATCCTAGTTTTCTATTTCAAGCACCAGATACTAGATACTCCAAAAGGTTTCAAAACTTTGCACCCAAAACACAACCTAAAGTATAAGATGCGTGCTAGTCAGCTGTAACAACAGTTGGGCTTGAAGGCAACCCATATTAGTTAGAAGGGTAAATTGCAAATTTTTTCCCTAATGTTTCTCGAAAACGCAAGGATTACATCGAGACAAAATTTGTTGCAAAAAAGCCACTAATGTTTACGTTTTCTGCAAAACAGCCACCGAGAGCCACTATTCACTAACTCGCGTTAGTTTTCACGTTAAGTTGTATTGTCCATGAGGGTAGTATTGTCATTTTAGTCCCTTTCCTGCCAATTTGCTCACTTGCCAGTGTATAGTTTTACAAATTTAGTCCTTTAAAGCAATAATTTAACTTAACATTACATTAACTGCCACAAAAAGGCCAAACACCATGCTTAAACCCACCAAGCCCCAAAAGCGACATAAACCCATTTCTTTCAAAAGGAACCACATTTCCGGTAGCATCCACCGATGGAGGTGGCACAGAGCTCCGATACTCCACCGGAGAAGAAGTCGTAACATAACCCGAAGGCGGGTCAATGAGTTTTTGTCGTTTAGCATTTTTACGAGTACCACCACCAACAGGGATGAATGCTCAAGCTCAATATCATATGGGTTGTGTTCTACCAACGAGCAGCTAGGAGCCTAAAGAAAGCACTAAGAAAGATATAAGTGTTCCTTATAGGTTCGTATATATATACTTTGGCGTTATATGATCTTTAGCTATAGGTCTCGTGTGCTTGCTATAGAAAGTAAATATTCGAGTCACGGGTAAAAGGAAGTGGTCACGGTCGATGGATGTTCATATTTGAGTATTTGCTGACGGAATGCCTGTCATGGAGAACGCCACCGGTGTCTTCGATAGCTTTTACAAAAGTGAGGAGGCTGTGAAGTGTTGTAGTTGTTGTAGTAACAGAATTTTACGTGGACATGGACGATGTTTTTGAAGTTGTCTTTTTGTGGTGGTGGTGAAAGTTGATGTTTCATGGTGGTGGTGGTGATAATAGTGGTGGGTGAATGTGGTGGTGATTGGGTTTTGAAATACCCGTGTTTGTTTTTTGTTGTTGTGGAGTTGTGGTTTTAGAAGGTGGTTTATAATGGGGTTTATGAGTACAAAGTTGAACACTTACTTTGCAAATTATGCCATTGAAACGTCAAGTCGCATTGATATACAAGTTTGGCGGCAATTTAATATGTATTAACAATGAAATGACAATACTACCCTCATGGACAAGACAACTTAACAAGAAAACTAATAGTGAACAGTGTCTCTCGGTGGTTGTTTTGCAAAAAATGTAAACATTAGTGGCTTTTTTTTAACAAATGTCGTCTTGGTGTAATTTTTGCATTTTCGAAAAACATTAGGAACAAAATTTGCAATTTAACCTAATCAGTAAAAGAGTTGGAGGTTATCTTGGGCCTGACGGTCCGAAAGTAATGATGTACGGGTCCGTTTGGTTTATAGATGGGTTTAGGATTAAGATTTGGATTTAAATTTGGTTTAGGATTTAGGGTGCGTTTGGTTTGGTGCTATGAAACACAATGGGTATGGGTGTTGGTATATGGTTGAATGGTAATGGAAGGTATGATGAAACCACCCACACACATAAGATATGAGGAAACCTTCACATTTGTGTATCCTCAATCCATTGTGGTGGGCCCCATAACCAACCAAACAGCATTAATGAATTTCAAAGTAATAGATTAATACCCATACACCCCAATTAAACGGGCCTTTAATTTTTACTTTCAACCCAAACCTGTTGCTTAAAACCCACTAACCAAACGGACCCTTACAAAACTCATTCCTTACCATACCCATAGTGATTCCCACATACCAAACGCCCCCTTAGATTTGATATATGAGAAAGAAAATAATATATTAAATTATTAACAATTAATGCATGATGAAATAAATGGTTTTTAATTTAAAACTATATTTTTATAATGCTATAAAATATAAAATGAGACAAATAAAAAAAGAACTAGGTCCCACTAATTTTTAGAAAACCCACCTTACCCATTACTTTTACACAACCCTACCATTAAGGTATTGATTCCCAAATTCTAACCATTAGATTGCAGCCAAACAATCATTAAATGTCAAATCAAAGCAAAACCCATTCCAAAGTGGTATACCAAACACACCCTTAGTATAATAGTTACTCTTCAATTAACACGTCACATTTTGACGTGCCATAAAGAGCAAAAAGTGTAAAACAAATATGAGTAGTAAAATAATATGGCGGTGAGATTGGATGAAAATCTAGCCGAAAGAGAAATGAAGGTATAAAGCTAGCTTTTGGTGGTGGTCAAGATCAACTGCGTGTGGCTAACACAATAAAGTTAGATCTAGTACACACGACGGGGCGAAGGAAGCTCGAAATGAAGCTAATAGAAGACGTAAAAAAAGGCGTCAAGTAACGTTTTCGAAAAGGAGAACGGGTTTGATGAAGAAAGCACGTCACCTTTCAGTTCTCTGTGATGTTGATATAGCCGTCCTTGTTTTCTCCGCTCGTGGTAAACTTTATCGGCAGTACTAACAGGTCATGTTTTCTCCGCTCGTTAATATATATATGCTTTATGACTATAATTTGCTGATATTCCTTCCCTAGCTACAATTAGTCTAGGGATTCCGAGATGTAGCCTTCGTGTAAGCTAATGCAAATTTCTTCCTTGTGCGTTTTGTTTGCGGTGCAACAGTAGTGTAACGGCATCTGACCTTTAATTTTTCCCTATCGGTGCAACCTAGTTTCATGCGAGTTGTGATTGTCATAACTACAAATATGGCTAACTTGTATCTCTAACTGTTTAAGAGTTTACCAAATATAATAAAATAGTCACAGATGTTGATCACTTAAAAGAACTTACACAAACATTGTACTCGATAAACTTCTAATTAGGGATGGAAATGAGCCGAGCCGTTTGTGAAAAGCTTGGGATCGGATTAAAAAAAAGCTCGCTTATTAATCGAGCTCGAGCCCGATCTTTACAAACAAAGCTTGATTGGGCTCGTGAGCCTTAACGAGCCTAAACGACACTAGGATATTTTAAATATTAAACATATATAAAACGTTATGCATTTGTATTAGAGGTGAGCTTATTAACAAGCTCAATAGCAAGCTTATTAATGAGCTCAAAATAGATATATTACGAGTTGAGCTTTAAGTTTTCATTAGCGTATCGAATGAACGAGCTGGGCCCAAGCTTGTATAATATATCACGAGCCGAACTCGAGCTTGAAAAACAAGGATCGAACCGAGCCGAGCTTGAGCTCGAGCTTTATAAAACTTGGATATCCTTGTTCTGTCAAAAACTGATACTCGAAAAAAAATGATATGTTCGAAAAATTCAACCAAAATCATCAATAGTCGTAGGCTGATTATGAAGGTAGAAAATGGTTCTAAAACAAGCACAACGAATTAAGCAGCTCCCTGCATCCTTATCAGAAACTGTTCTAAAAACCAACAGAAGCAGATTTTGGTAGAATAGAACATTTTCTGTAAAAAAATCAGAAATTACAGAAACCCCTTTAGTATACATTGAGCTCCATACTAAAATGAAACGATACCCTTACATAACTATTAATCTTTTTTTTATTTCGGGATTTACTGGCCCTACCCGTGATATACTAGTAGACTACCATTACTATAAACATAAGCTCCAATTGACTGCCTGATTGGAGACTAGATGCAGAAATAATTTATGTATGACTGCAGAAATAAAGGTGAGATGGCACTGCAATGAGCACGTAAGTTATTTTAGTGTGTATCAGTATTCTGAAAACATATTACGGCTCTTGTATATGTTCAAGTCCTGTAGGCAAATGGTTGAAACCATGGCTACCCTCATAGCCACCGGGGACAGCACTGTGTATATGGCAACTTCGATACCACACTTCATTTTTAGCTTGCTGCATTGCTGTGTTAGATAAAAACATTAGAGGATTGTATGAAGTATGAGAAAATCAAAAGAATATATATATCAATTAGCCATTCCTGGTCATAATTTGGAAAGGGTTCACCAAAATCACGGTGATAATAAGACTGTTGATGAGGTACGTGAGGCTAATTCATCTGGTTAATTGCAAGGTCGTTAAGATGAGACACACTTTGGTGGTATTCGTGTGCATCAAAGACCACATACCCCCTTTATCCTGTTGAAAAGCATAGCAATGTTAATAAACTTGAACAAGCATTATATGAGTATCATAATTTTGCTCTATGTTTTGTTAACAGGAAAAAAAGTTAAGTGAAGATAAGGAAGAACTGGAAAAGCAGGTAAGTTCTTTACTTGGTTTTTTTAGGAGCACAATCATATCTATACTACTATATAATGTATTTGACACTATTCTATAATTAGAAAGGCTTAAAAATTCAGACTTTTACTTACTAATTATGGAAACAACCACCCCTAACAATCACCCCCAATAATTTATAACCACTTCAACAACCACCACAACAATTTATAACCACCTCAACAACCACCCCAACAACCACTTTCCACCACTCCACCTCCCTCCTCTTCACCCCAACAATCCGCCCCGCATCGCGTGGGCACCTTTCTAGTTCTATTTAACAGGGTGTCTGGGATAGCTTATAATTTCACCTTATCAGCTTATACAATTTCTAATATAAATAAGATAAAATAAAAATGCACTTCCGATTGTATCGAAAGAGATTCCACCTATCTGCTTAATTCAGGAAGAAGTAAGAACCTCTCCATAAAAACCATTGAAGGTGCTTATCTGCTTATTTTTAAATAGCAGTTTTGAGTGTTCAATAACTTGCTTGTTAACAAGACCCCCCCTAAAAATGAGCATATGCTGAAATAATATCAATCCTAAATCCGATCCTTCAGAGAATGCTTAATCAGTCCAGCTGCTTAACTTGCTTAATATCATTTAAAATCTTGTAAACACAAAGTTGAATTACTTTTAAGATCTTGCTTTTGTCTTTTTAATTTCATTCCTGGTGATTCACTTTCGAAGTTCCCTTTATCAAACTAGCTTGTGAAAACTGCAAACATCTCTCATATTTAAGCCATCCTGCAAAGTTGCCTATATGCTAAATCCTACTACTGTACTAATTACCATATTCACTACCATTTATAAGTAATCATAATCATGTTTCTTTTGATTCTGCTTTCTTGTATATCTATATGTCTCATCTCATTTTGGTGGTTTATTTTTAAGTTTCAAAAGTTTAGATCTAGCTTTTTATGTCTAGATGCTGAATAAATTTAAGCTATAACAATGAAACATTAGTCAAGTACAAAACTGAGTTAGATGTATGGACTTACAGGTTGCATCAGCAAAACAGCTGCAGAATGATGATGGTGGTGGAGGTCTCAACGACCTTGCAACTAACCAGACAAATTCACCCCAACATCTTGTTACTCTCCCTCTTTCCAATGGCTAGATCTGCTCCAGAACAACACTTTTCTACCTTAAAACAAGAAGCTGAAGCTAGCTACAAAGCAAGCAGCCAATAAAACCAGTGCAAGATACTGTTTTATTGGTTTTTTTTCTGCTAATAGCTACTTGAACTTCTACACTAACTTGGATATTTTATAACTATCAGTTCATTATCTGTAGTAATACATATCTACATATTCTTTTATTCTTATGCATTTCTAGATATGTTTTTTGGGTTGTGAAATATGACCCAAGAGGAGATATCTGCCTTTGTGTTTTATGCAGATGCTATCCTCTTGTGTTTGTGTGTTTTATGGGTGAGAATACGGAGATATTTATGCTAATGGGTGACAATAGTTTAATAAAAATGTATACTGTAAATGCTGGTAATAGCATAATAAATATGCTATCCTCCTCTTGTAGAATATGCTTCACTGTGAAGAAACAGCTTGAATTGCTCAAAAGAAAAGAAAAATAATAATAATAATAATAAATAATAATTAAAAAAAGAAGGAAAAAAAAAGAAAAGTGACTTGCAATATTTACTATAGAGAGATGATTTTATATATATGTCACTACTTGAAAACAAGGTTGTTTGGCGGTGACTTTTTATTTTAGTTGTTGTAGAGTTTTTGCTCTATTGGTTGCATGATAAAGCATCACATGTGTATCTATATTTCAATATGTAAAATGTCTTTGTTAGGCCATATGCAATAATTCAAGATATAACAGATTTTTTTCCATTTATTACAATAAAGTTTTTAATAAATGCTATTTTTCAAAAAGTCATTTTGCAAACTTTCTGCAATTTACAAAAGTCTTTTAAAAGCTTTTCTCAATTAAGTTATATTTAAAGAGGGGTGTGAAATAAAAATTCAACAAGCTCTCTTTAATGGTGTCATTTCTGTCAAACGCTTGATAGCTACCAAGTCATTTTCTTAAAAGCCTTTAGTAAATCTTTTGTCACAATGGGTCAAGTCTTTCATATAGCTTATCAAAATAGTGAAAAGTCATTGATAAAGCTACCATTGCATATGCTCTTAGCAAGTTGCATTTCTTTTTTCTTTTGTGATGATCTTTATTTGAAGGTTACAACGACTTTTTTCTTAGCAGACCTTTTCTTTTCTTTCAATTTGTAGTTTTTACATGGACATTTATTTTGCAACTATTATGTACGCTTATATTTACGTTGTAGCTTACACGTGTTATAGTAAATTCACCACACGCACAAAATGAGATGTTGAAATTAATAATTCATTCAGGTGGAGAGAATGAGCAGCGAAAAATTTAGAATAAATTATAACATAAATGTTGATCATCACAATAATATGAACTTGAATTTAATAGGACATTTCATTTTTCGGATAATAATTGTTAGACAAGTTTAGTGATGTAAATAAAGTGACTAGATCATATATACGCTGCTAGTGCTCCAATTACAATGTGTGTCTCAACAGTAAAAACCAATGGTTAGTAGTAATTCTATGGCACGTCTGTAGCATGATAAACTGATAGATTCCAAATAAATGTCCTCAAATGAATAGATAAAAAGGAGCAAGAAGGTAATTGAAAAAAATCATTGGTACATGAAAAATATCTCAATAAATGATATAATATAATGTTTAGTAGAGTATGGAATCTAAAAGAACTAAAATGACGTCCATAATACTATAGTATACAATAATGCACATGATAAATATTGCATAAATGAGGTGAGAATCTTAGATACCTACAAGAAGTGCAAATGTATAAATGAATGGCCAAATAAAGAAAAAATGCAAGTAACAAATGAAATGTTGAAGTCTCTTATGATAAGACATACATATGAACGTTATGAGAAAGCAAAATTATTTGTTATGCCTGGCAATATAAGAACTAAGGGGGTCTTTGGTTGTTAAAGGGAATCACTATGGTAATAGAAATAGGAATGGGTTTTGATACCCACCATGCTTGGTGGGTTTAGAAGATACCTATATTTAGGGGTTTGATACCTACTTTTTAGTAATAAACACACTAACCAAACATAATTATTGGGAATGAAAGTCATTCCGACATTTCAAACCCTTAAACAAACACACCCTAAGTTGTATGCATCTAACATAATAAAACAAGAGCTCATTTTATGTTGAGATGTCTTAAGGAATATAGAATGCATGAATCACGTGTTATGATTAAAATTCTTTGAGAATAATAATTAATCGAATTGAACAAATACTGGAATTGAGTAAAGCAAGTATTTCAATATCTTCAAAGTACAAAAGATATGGGTTTATATTGCCTTACCCATCAAAATAAGTTTAGTTGCATTTGCAGAAGTAGGATATATGTCTCCTCACAATGGTCAGTCTCAAACTGGATATGTACTCACGAGTGATGGTAGTGCAATTTCATGGCGTTCGAAAAAGTGAACAATCGCGGCTAGTTCATCTAATCATACATAAATTCTAGGAGGGATGATTCAATAGTTTTGCATAAAGATAATGTAGCATGCATTGCTTAATTCAAAGAAAATTACATCAAATATGACAAGACAAAGCATATTTTGTCAGAGTTCTTTTTCATTCATGACATACAAAAGAATGGTGATATAATTTTCAACAAATTCGTTTAAGCGACAATATGGCGAATCTATTTACCAAGGCACTTCCTCCTTTAACATTTAGAAAAATAATCCACAATATTGAGATGCACCGGCTCAAAGAGCTCAAATGATGTAGTCATCAGTGGGAAATAAAAGCGTTTCATTCTTTTTCCTTTAGCCTTAATTGGTTTAATCTCACTGGTTTTCTAGGCAAGTTTTTTAACGATGAGGCATTCCTAAAACGTATACGGATATCCAAGAGGGAGTGCTCCATGTGGATGTCCTTATCTCCTAGCATTGTTAATATCTAATTTAAAGACATACATCATTATGTTAAAGCTTTATGTCTTTGTATATATATAGACCCATTGGTTAATTGCATTAATCATACTTTTCATTCTTCTAAACTTGTGTTTACAACAATCATCATCTTTTTTGGCTCTTCAATTTTCGAAACATGGCGAAACACAAAATCACACACTACAAAAAAAAAAATAATAATAATAATAATAATAAAATCAAATATTTAAAATACAAATAAAATAAACAAAAACACTCATTTTCTCTTCTTTGGCTCAAGCCAAAGCTTTCACTCGGGCCTCGGCACAGGGGTACCGGTGTCGTGGCGTGGGCTTTAGTGTCGTGCCACTTGTGTTTGACTCAATGTGTTCGTGACCACACCCAGCACTTTAAGCACTATAACGAACTTAGCTTTAGTATGCAATTAACTTGATATGTTGTGATGTCCAGTAGATTGATATCGTACATTTATGAGTAAGGCAACGTGATGCGATTTGTACATATTTAATTGTGTTTATGGTTAACGAAATTCAAAGTAATGTATGAGCGATGGGTAAGATCAAAATATAGTCCTTCCTTCCGTCCCATTGTATATATGCAGAAATAAACTTTTACATTTCATACCATGTTTACTTGTTCAAAATAATATGCTCCCTCTGTCTCTAAATAAGTGTCAACTATTGACTTTTAAAGTCTTTCCTTTTTAACTTTGACTTTAAATTATTTTATTTGTGTTATGTAATACTTGATGCAAAATATATGAATGAATTGATTTTTAAATGTATTTTCATTTGTATAATTTTCATTAACAATTACATAACACAAATGAAATAATTTAAGATCAAAGTTGAAAAGAAAATACTTTAAAAATCAATACTTGACATTTATTTAAGGACGGAGGGAGTAATAATAATTAATATAAATTTTAAATAATAAAAATATCAACTTTGCATTTAATACACAAATCAAATGTGAACGCTATAACATGGCAAATATTTGAGGGTAGAATTAGGGGCATAAAGGAGACACGATAGCTCGCGAGTTATTCGAGATTAACTTGCAAAATACTTGAAACCGACTCGATGTAATCCGTGTCGAGCTCAAGTATTAAAATACTCGACTCGAAAAAATCGTTAGCTTAATTGTCTTATATATTTTCATATTTTTATTCTTGTGTATATTTACATATTTTTCATACTATATAAGCAAGTCTAGTCGAGTCAAACTCAAATATATCGCGTCAAGCAATGTTAACCTCTACTCATATAGTTATCAACATTCTAAATTCAACAATCGAGTAGTTACGAATCGAGCTCGATAGTATCAGTTACATCACCGAGCTCGAGCTTGAGCATGCAACTGTATGTATGGTCGAGCTCGAATCGAGTTTTGAGCTTGCTAGTGTTCGACTAAACTCGACTTTAACTTAATTATTTTAATACATCAAAAAGTTATTTTAAAAGATCATGTGAAAAGGTTTTTTTATGACTAAATTAAAAGGAATGGTTAAAAATGTAAAATGATAAGATAAAAGGTGTTCACACTAGTGGGGTGTTTGGCGCAAAGCATGCGTTGAGTGGTGTGATCTTTAGTGCTCGTTTAGCAAGCATCAAGTAATTTTATCTATTTTTTGAAAAGGTTATATTACGCCGCTCCATGAAATAGCATTTAAGAGCTGTTTTACATTTTTTTTTGAAAAGGTTATTTTACACCGCTCCATGAAATAGCATTTAAGAGTTGTTTTACATATTATGATTACAGTACAGATACGTTACGAAACGTTTTTATAGAAAGAACTGTTACTGCTACTGCTCATAGTTACTGCTTACAGCTACTGATCACTAATCACTGTTGTTGCTCATTGTTACAATTAACTGCTACTGTTACTTTTGTCAAACATACCCTAAATCATCTTTTATTAGTTTATATTTGGGTGTCAAGTCAAATGTATTATAGTGGGTAGTCGTCATTGTGTTATGATAGAAGTGTCTTGGTATATTAGCTTTACCGTCTATGTAATGGCCTGAGATGTGAGATTTCACTCACATCCATCCTTTGTACTTAAACACTTTTCGGAGTAATACATTTATCCCGGAAACCTTTTACCAGAAAAAAGAAAACAAAAATAAATTAAACAAACGATTATTTGGACAGTTAAAAGAAATGGATGGATATGCTAATATACAGTTGCGTGTGTTTGTGTCGACGTAGTACAAACAAGTCTGGTATGCAATCTAAACTATCTCATCTTACTACATTTTTGTTAAACTCAATATACCAAACACTTATTCACACGCCGGAGGTGGTTCGTAGGGTTCAATCCCTGCGCAATCACTTAACGTAGTGTTTCCTATTTTTTATTTCAGGTTATACTCAAGCTTGGTGCAACCACAACATCCTAAATATTCTCCGGTCACCATCGTAGGCCTGGTCGTGCAATTTATTGTCCAATCAGAACCCTAAAAGTAAAAATGACAAGTCAACAACTAAACAAAACCACCATTGTTACTGTACACTTCGAACTAAAAACATTAAAAAAAGAAGTTAAAATATGCTTACAGGTTGAGGGCATGCATAAAAACTACGGCTTAGGTTAATAGTCGTCCATGAAGTACGATTAATGGCATGTCCATAGAACAAAAAATGAACCATTTTTTAGGGTTTCAAGAGATGTAGAAATTTGATGTGAAAGTTTAGGGATGAGTGTGAGATGGAAAAGTAGACGAGCAGCTTTATAGGGAAGGCATCCAATGTATCAGGGGTTAGGCGAGCTTATTTAACACAAAATCCAATTTCCTTTTGAAATTGCCATTATGCCCTCACGTGAAACGCACGTGATGGAGTTAACAAATATTGATTGACGCACATTAGTTAAAGGGACCTTCCACGATGCAAAAAATAGCAGTTGGGACCTTTGGCATATTATTTGAATTTGGGACTCAACGTGTATTTTTGATACAAGTTAAAGGACGAACAATGTATTTTATTCTTATATTTATCTATATCTATATACTAAATGATAACTATATCTATACTACATATAAAGTATAAAGCACTCTCTCTTCAAAATATAGTCACAGGATACCCGCTGCTGCATCGCGCAGGTACCCTGCTAGTATTTACTAATCCACCCGTAATCATTTGTTTTGACTAATTATTTATACGAAACACTAACCATATTATCACAAATATTTTTATGTGCCGCTATGCACAATACTCGTCTAATGTCATTATATCTATGGATATTTTGCTAACAATGCCTAAAACACTCTTGCCATTCTTCTAATAGATTGCAAATTCAAAGTTTGTGAAATTGTTCGAGTTGATTAAAGTTATATATGATTATACTGCCAAGATTAAAGTTTCCTCTTATTTTTATTTATTTATTTATTTGGTTTTGCATGTTTCAATATTTTGTTAATGTATTTGAATGGGTTAGGGTCGTATCGATTAATCTCAATGTATCATTTGGATTGGTATTTTGCAACCCGTTGGTTGTACAGATAAATCTTTTCCCTATTTCAGGGTTTTTTTTATTTTTATTTTTATTTTTATTATTTTTTTTCCCAAAAGTATTAATTTTTGAGATACAGTTGTGGATGTTTGGGCCGATACAACGTAACAACGATGCTGAATCGTGTTTGTAAGATCTTGCATCTCATTGGGTATATGAATGGCGATGATTTCTTAGCCCATCTACAAGTATTAAAATAAGAGCATCTATTATTATGGTTTGTGAAAACGTTTATAAAAAGATAAAAAATTTTAGAAGTGTTTGAACCACATTGGATGTTATATTTGAAGCTTATGAGGCATGAATAAGTCTAAGGTTTGAAGAGATTCAAACTTTAAATATTTTGTAAATGTTGAATGTGTTTTATGATATGAAAAAGGTTTATTAATAGGTTTATCCATGTTGGAAATAGGTTTATAAATTGATGGAGTATTAAATGTATAAATCTTTTTGTAAATTTATCATAGTGAATGCACTAAGTTAGATAAACAATTAAAATTTACATCAGGAAAAACAAATTTTGTATATAACGAGATACATGAGGTAGCGGGGAACAAAATAATACGTAGTACTAAGATACCCCAACTAACCAAAGTTTAAAAGTATACAAATTATTACAGAGTAATGAAATATAATATAGAACACATGTAAAAGATCCCCATTTCTAAAATCAGATAATTGGCTAGAGAGTCTTTTGTTTGTTTACAACTTTACACATGAATTAATGAATATGATATTGCAGCGTGTGTTTCCATTCAAACGGAATAAATTACAGGCGTTTATATTGACCAAACTCGTGAACCTTCAACATTAAGCACTTGACATGAAATGACCCTCATATCATGACATTGACCCCAATGCAAGATCCCTAACATAAGAGCACGAGCGATGGAAATTCTCAAAGTGATTTTACTCATTTAGAGCTTTGGCCATCAAAAAATCAAAAGAAGAAAAAAGTATCAGAGATTAAATAAAAAAGATAAAAAAACAAATGCTAATACCACATTTAGAGAAAAAAAAAAAAAAAAAAAAAAAAAAAAAAAAAAAAAAAAAAAATTGATATGATTAACTAGATATCTATCTATATCCAAGCGTTTTCGTAGTCTGTTCTCACGAGATTACGTATTGTTGCTTTCTTTGGTAGCTGCAAATAGTGGCACAATATTTACTTTGTATCAGACAAAAGAAACAAAAACCACATATACGAAATTTGAAAATAAAAGAAAGTATCGCAAAAGATGTGGGTGTGAACTGATAAAACATGTAATGTAGAAGGACACAACTTTGACATGGACTTTTCTTTTTTCAACGTCAACTTTCCATATGTTTTCTTCAACAAAAATCCTGTGAAATGAAAAGTCACCATATTTGTTCTTCTAGATTGATTACTGTGTTATTTTCATACCCTTTGAATAATAAAACTTTCTATAAATACATCATTTCAGCATTTGTTTCCTAAAAAAGATCATCTAAAAAACAAGTGTCTGTCTGTTTCTTAGCAAAAGCAAGTTTCTGTGGTCATCAAATATTGTGAAAAATGACTTGGATATTTTCAATATTTAAAGGAGCATCAGGGTTTTCAGCAAATTCAACAGCTGAAGATGTTACTAATGGAATTGATGCAACTGGTCTTACTGCCATTGTTACCGGTGGCGAAGCTTGGAATTTTTAAGTGGGGGGTCGGGATCTAAATTTTTTTTGCCTAAGGCTATATTTCAGGTATACCGAAATTTTCGGGGGGTCGAAACCGAATATACCGAAATTTTTCTACACAAAAACTATATACCCCTACATCGCAAAAAAAAATTCGGGAGGTCGGGCGCCCCCGGCCTCTTAAAAGCTGCGTCACTGATTGTTACTGGTATAATATCTTTTCTTTTCTTTTTTCTTTCTGTTTTTAGATCTGTTTTAAGGTTGACTTTAAAGTCCAAAGGTTGATTTTGTAACAGTGTTTCTTGAATTCTCCTTTTGTTAATGTTTAGTTAGTAAATAATGAGTTTGGTCCCCACGCGTTGCTGCGGAATTCTTTTGTTGCCGTTAGCTACTTAACATGAAGTTAGTTACCTAGGACTGATTTTGCAAATGATGTATAACATGAAGGACCATTTATGTAAATTATTTTAGGACTAAATTTGCAATGAACCACTGAGATAAAAGACAAAGTGTGTACAAAATTTTTTTTAAATGTTAAAGATAACGGTCGTTAGTTAACAGCCGTTAAATAACTAACGATCGTTAATACTAAAAAAAAAAAAAAAATATATACTGTAGCAAGCACAGTACTTGCTACAGTAACCTCTTACCCTTTAGTATATTACGAGTTGGGTACCCGCGCGTTGCTGTGGAATTCTTTTGTTGCCATTAGCTAATTAACGTGAAGTTAGTTACCTAGGACTGACTTTTCAATTGATGTATAACATGAAGGACCATTTATGTTAATTATTTGAGGACTAAATTTGCAATGAACCACTGAGATGAAAGACAAAGTGCATACAAAATTTTTTAGAAAATGTTAAAGATAACGGTCGTTAATTAACAGCCATTAAATAACTAACGACTGTTAATACTAAAAAAAAAAAAAAAAAAAAAAAAAAAAAAAAAATATATATATATATATAGCAAGCACAGTATTTGCTACAATAACCTCTTGAATTTTAGTATATATATAATATAATGTCCAATAGAAAGGGGTGTGGTTACCCACCTAGTGCACAAATGCTGTGGTATATTATATAATGTCCAATAGATAGGGGTGTGGTTACCCACCTAGTGCACAAATGCTGTGGTGTTCAATTTCTAGTGGATATTGTGGTCCAACTAGCATGTGAGAGCCTCGTCATGAAGAAATGTGCAATTTGACTACCTTTCACGTGAAAATAATATGAAACTAACTTATTTTATAATAGTATAAGTTAATTAGATTTTCTAATGTAAGTTGTCGTCGACGTCGAAACCATTTGTATGCTTATCATACCATGAAATAAAAAATAGTTTTAGATGACGTAAAATACTTTGAGAACAATGTTCCTCCAACTAAATTTGTTTCAAACTTCAAAGATAATGTACTCAAAAATTTTGTGTTACACAATGCTTTGATCTAATAATAGAGGTTACAAATTTAACGTAGAAATTGTTAGACATGTCTAATGACGGATCGGTTCAGGTAATAGAGTAATTTAAATTATTTTTTTACAATGTGGGTAATTCATTAGTTCATTCACTACTTGAAACCTTATTACACTAGGCGGATTACCGAAAATGTGAGTAATCATAATAAATGGTTATGCACTGTCGAGTCACGGTTAATCATTATAGATAATTAGTCGAGTTAAATCTAACAAAGCGTGAACTTATATAAAATTCACATTTTTCGTAGTGAGAAAGATAAAATATAAGGTTATCAATTTCCACCGATACCTAAAAAGTCAAAAATAAAAAGGTGATAGACTTCTATCAACATAAAAAATGTTTTTAAAATATATTGAAATTTTTCACAAAATAAACGAAAACAGTTCAATAAAATAACTTCATATAAATAATAATAAATAATAATAATAACTAATAATTTGTTTCGCCTTTAGAGTGAGTATTCTTTTTATGATCCTAACCTTTTAATCACTCGCCTTTAGAGAGTGAGTACATGTACTAAAAAGTGTTTATATCTTGTTAAAAGCTTACAAATTTTATTTCAATACTCATTTCATTTCAAAATATAAGTCCATTTTTTACTTTTAAAAGATTTTTTTTTTTTTTTTTTTTTTTTTTTACTTTGACCTTAATTGTTTTTTAGTGTTATATAATACTTGATAAAAAATGTATCAATAAAAATATATTTAAAACACAAATTGTTGATATAAAAGTTGGGCGTTCCTGATTATGGGCTCTTGCTCTCGTACCAATTCGCTTCTTAGTACTTGTAACCTGCGCACTAAGAAAATAAACAACACCGTTAGGCTTATCGTGGGATTGTCTCCCACGATTAGACTCCGGCGTGAGAGTAAGTAATCGATTTAAGGTTCTCGTAAAGAGTTAGGGTTTATGAATCGTACCTTGAATGAGAGTTATGTCATTCCTTATATAGGCGCAGAATCCTTGTAGGATTCGTGCTCCTTACGTTTCGCACCCATGGTGCTTATCCGGGTAAGGATATCTATTCCATAGATAGATGATCCTTATCTATACCGTGTATAGTTTATTTGGGTTGGGCTTACGTGAGCCTGTTCCTATTATTAATGCGGCCCAAGTTACAATAGCCCACGCATGGTGGTTTTGGGCCTTAGTAATGTTTATCATTTGGGCTCGTGACCCATATATAGACTATACGTCATCATGTCCCCCCAGTCTAGTGTGCACGGCGCGTAGCCGCGGATGCTAGACTAATCTTAACAGCGGTAAGCGTGGCGGGAGAACATTGAAATATTGCCGCCCATTTTTGGAGTGCAATGTACCTGGTCCTAGATATTTCAAGGAAATACCTCGGAAATCGAGGGTTGTGTCCACGTGGCCTCGTAAATCGGGAAAAAGTGCATGTACCGTTTCGGTTCTATCTACACGTTTTGTGAGTGGGATCCACGTGGACATCATCTAGGGTTTTTTACTCCCTATATAATAGTCACCGCCCCATTTTTACAAGAACACACAGTAAAACACACACTCACCATTGCTCACTTTCTTGAAAGCTATCTTTTGCAAAGAAAATTATCATTTCATTAGGTAATTTTTGTGTGTGTTTCTAAGTGAATTAATGAAAATGGTTGCCCAGTTAAAGGACTTTCGCTCTGCGATGACGGAGAATGATGTTACTCAGTTTACATCTGACTATTTCATTCCTCTGGATGTGCGTCCAGAGGCTCCAGATGTTGACGCATGTATAGCTGATTTCCCCGAAGGGAAAATAGGGCTATACACAAAATTCTTCGAGTACGCGAATTACCGCGTGCCAATATCTATTTTTCTGAGCGATTTGCTCAACCACTATCGCCTCCACATCTCACAGCTGCTCTGTATAGGTGCGGCTAAGGTATCGAATTTTGAAGTAAACTGCCGTTTACTTGCGATAGAACCGACCATAGCCTTGTTCCGCTCCTTTTACCACACGACGTGGTCAAATGGATGAGTATCTTTTGCGAAGCGCCCGGGGGCGCTTCAGTGTTACACTGAGAAGGTAGACTCCCTAAGAAATTGGAGGGAGCATTTTTTCTGGGTTGATGATGTGGTTTTTCCATCGCCCTATGAGTTTTATACTCAGGATACTTTGCCAAGGGATGGGCGCCCCGCACCCGGTTCCTATAGGCTGACTGATGCGCAGACTCTTGATGCCAACCGCCTATCCATTAACCCTTATCCGGAGGAGTTTTTGGTGCACATGGGGTTGAGTCGCAATTATTTCGGTGCTGCGGACGAGGTGCCAACTTTTATTAGTGAGGAAGGCCGGGGTGGGTGTTCGTCCCTTCTACTTCAAATTTTTAAGTCTTTTTGTATGCGCACCTTTAATAACGAAGCCTTTCTTCTTTGTTGTTTTGTTTATGTGCGCAGAGATGGATCTGTTCGCCGTTGTTAAGCTGGAGAAACCGAAGCAGGTAACTATAG
The DNA here is from genome assembly GCA_030686995.1 of Artemisia argyi. NCBI lineage: Eukaryota > Viridiplantae > Streptophyta > Magnoliopsida > Asterales > Asteraceae > Artemisia > Artemisia argyi. The sequence goes on from CM060685.1 coordinate 57,075,154, forward strand.
GAGTGTGCCCTCTGAGGGAGGGTGAGCAGCCACTACTGGAGGCGACCGAGGGTCGCTTGACCGTGCTGCCGGAGGTTGTCCCTGAAAATACGCCGCCGCTCCAGGTAACGCCTGTGCAGAGCGTGGCGCCAGAGGAGGAGGCGCGCGCTGAATCTTCTGACAGCGTGGAAATCCTCAAGCCTGAGGAGGTGCTGAAGGAGGAGGTGGCGCAGAATATTAAGCGCAAAGGAGAGGCTGAGAGCAGTGGCACTAAGAAGAGATGACGCTACCTTATTGGAGATGCGGAGTCGTCTGCAGAGGAGGAGACATCCGCTCCTGGCGCGGATAAGAAGGCTGCTGAGGCCTCTCCATTTCTGTAAGTATCTGCGTCTCTATTATGTTTCTTGTATATTACTTGTCGCAATGTGCTAACTATCCTCTTCATGTATTGTAAGGATGATGCCACGAAAAATGATGGAGTGTTCGTGGATGTGGTTTCCTCTCCGCGGAATGAAAACAAGGAGGGGAAAGCCAAGGTCGCTGAGGGTGCATAGGCGCAGCTGTTGATGGATGAGTTGGCTGCGACTGCTGCGCGTCAGGCTGAGCTGGTGGCTCTGTTGAAGGAGAAGTATGTCGGGGAGAGCAGTACTCTCGCCCACAAGGATGAGGAAATAGCTAAGCTCCGTGCGCAGCTGGCGGAAGCGCAGGCGGAGTTGGAATCTTCCCGGGTGTACACTGAGAAGGTCACCCATGAGAAGTTGTCCGCCCTGGATAAGGTGGAGCAGGCGCGCGGGCAGCTTCATCATTATAAGTCTGACATGACTTGGGCTGTGAGGTATTTAGAGGAGAAGAAGGTGGAGCACTATGCTATGTAGGACCTTAAATAACACAACTTTATCACACACAATATAAGCACAATAAGAAGGAAAGATGGAAAGATGGTGACTTGGTGAGAGTATATGGATCGTGTATGTGTAACTAGAGAGATGAAAATGAGAGCTTTTTATTCAAAGAAAACACACACAAATACACACACAAGCACACACCTCAAATGAGCCTTTGAGGTGTTTAAATAGTTCTTAACATGAGATGCCCTATGGGCTTTCTATGGGCTTGGGCTTGGACTTGGTTACATGGTTGGATAACTAGGCTTATGAAACATAGCATATAACATATTAGTTTGCCAAGTCCAAGGCCCAATGACTAAACTATTACTAATCTTAACAAACGACACAAAGTTACAATATGAGAATGACCATCACTTCATAATACATATTTTTGATGCTAACAATCTCCCCCTAAGGGGTGGTCATTCGAATGATGCTCCACGTGAGTGGGTCTTCCGTGTTCTTTGTCTTTAACTTTGTGTGTCATTGTAGAATAGTCTTTAGTCTTTGTTCCTACATGCTTTGTTGTTGATATAAATAATGTTTGTGAATGTTATTAATATTTCTCAATAAACCTATGTTTTGATAATCACAAAACTTAAATCAAATTAAGTCAAGAATAAGACATAAACAAGTATTTGGTGACAAATATGTACCTCTACATCTTATATCACTTAAGGTATGCATAAACTTAGTAACTTATGCATTACATGATCAAAGGAAATTTTATATTAATACATAACATTATATAAAATGATTTTAACATTTTATATATATTTGTAAATCATTTTTGGTAAAGCTTTATTAAACCACAAAAGTATGATTTCAAATTTCCAACCAAAAAGGGCAAATTTTATCCAGAGAATCTTTTCAAACGTTCAGGAGGGCGGCCCCCTTAATTTTACTAGGCGGCCCCCTTAATCATTAAGGGGACCGGCCTATAATTAAGGGGACCGGCACGCTCCGGAACAGTAAAATCTGGCCCTTTAAATACTGGATCATTTTGCACATTTTCCTCACCTTTTTGCACTATAAACTTTCTGATCCAATCCTCTTCTCTAGATCTAAAATCCTTTGATCATATATTTCATAAGTCTTTGTTTCCAAGTGATCCAAAGCTTCATCCATTCAAGTGCAAGAAGAAGAACACTTCTCTACATTCATCTTATTGTAGTGGTGTTGTGTATTGCTAGTTTCATATAGTACTAGTGATAGCTAATTGATAAGGTGTTGTGAATATTTGTTGATTGTATAATCTTGGTGTGTTGTAAACTAGTTTAGTAGTAGTGACTTAGTTGTGCATAGAAGAAGGTGTGAAGATTGATAAGGCGTGAAGACGGTGTGAAGTCTTGATGAAGGTGTGAAGGTGTGATTAAGGTGTGAAGATCACGTGGTGTGATATTTGGTGTGAGATTGGTTCTAGCTATGATTAGAACTCGACATTTAGCTTAGTGTCGTTAACTTGTGTAAGCCAAGGTGTGTAAGGTTTCTCCACCATAAGGAGTTTGTTGACATAGTGAAGAAAACTCTCGAGTGTGGTACTCGGGGAGTGGAGTAGGGCAAGGAAGGTGTCCTTGTAGCCGAACCACTATAAATTCGCGTGTTGTGGTTTGATCTTTCTAACTCTATCTTTTCTTCATTATATTTCAATACTTTCAATATTAGTTTTAAATTGCTTATATTGGTTGTTGCTTGAATTCACTTAAGATCGAATCGAAAATTTTTATAACCAACAAAATATTTTGGAAATAAATTTAAAAAGACATAAAACTATTCAACCCCCCCCCCCCCTTCTAGTTTTCCACAATTGGTATCAGGAGCCACGTCGAGCAAGATCTTTAAAATATATTGTATTTTAAAACTTGTAACGATCTATGGAATCTGAAAAATATTTAGAAGGGCAATCTATGCAAAGACCACCACTATTTGAAAGTGATGGATTTTTATATTGGAAAAATCGATTCGAAACTTATGTGAAGTCAAAAGATCTAGATCTTTGGCATGTTATTACTAATGGTGATTTTTTACCTATTCAAAATAACCCGGAAACTAAGAAAAATGAAATCGTACCTTTTGAAAAACAAAATGATGATTTAAAAAGAAAACTTGCTAAAAATAATGAGGCAAAAATGGTTATTTATAATGCGCTACCACGTAAAGAGTACGAAAGGATCTTTATGTGTGAAACCGCAAAAGAAATTTGGAACTCTTTACTAATAACTCACCAAGGAAATAGTCAAGTCAAAGATAATAAGATAGATCTACTTGTTCAACAATACGAGCAATTCACGATTCCGGAAGAGGAATCAATTGACAATGCTTTTGCTAGATTTAACACTATCATCACAAGTTTAAAAGCACTTGATGAGAATTTTTCTAGTAAGAATTTTGTTAGGAAATTTCTTATGGCTCTTCATCCAAAATGGCGAGCTAAAGTGACGGCTATTGAAGAATCGAAGAATTTGTCAACTTTGCAACTTGACGAATTAATTGGAAATCTAAAAGTCTACGAAGTCATCATTAAAAAGGACTCCGAAATGGTCAAGGAAAAACGAGAGCAAAGCAAGTCAATCGCCTTGAAAGCTAGAAAGGAATCTAGTATCGAAGATAGCTCATCTTCCGAAAGTGATGACGAAGAATACGCCATGGCCGTAAGAGATTTCAAGAAATTCTTCAAAAGGCGAGGAAGATTCGTAAGACAACCGTACGACGAAAAGAAAACATTTCAAAAGAGTAAAGATGACAAGAACAACAAGATTGAAAGAAAGTGTTTCAAGTGCGGAGATCCAAATCACCTTATTGGAAAATGTCCAATGATGACAAGAGATCAAAATCAAAGAGCATTTGTTGGAGGTGCTTGGAGTGATAGTGATGATGATGAGAATGAAACGACAAAGGAAGAAAAATGTCTCATGGCGAATACACCAAATGAGGTACGTTCCGAAACCGAATATTTTAGTGATGAAAGTATATCATTAGATGAAAAAGATCTAGATAATGAATATATTAAACTATGCAAACTAGGACAACTAGTAATGACCAAAAACAAATCACTAAAATACATTAACAATCAATTAGAAAATGAAGTACTTGAATTAAAAATTAAAATACATCAACTAGAAAAAGGTAAAGAAATTTTTGAAGAATGTAAATCATGTCAAGAGCTTAAAGGTGAAAACGAAATGCTTAGGAAAGAAATTCGCAAACTTGACAAATTTGAAAATAGTAGTCAATCACTTAGTAAAATAATAAGTATTCAAAGAACGTCCGGAGACAAAACCGGCTTAGGATTTAATTCAAATGAGGCTTCAACAAGCGAGATTAAAAATGTAAAATTTGAAAGTGAACTCAACAAACAAAAACCTTTAGAATCTAATCCTAAGTATATACTTATTAATGATAAGAAAATACCTCTTGTCAATGATGAAGAAGTTAAAGATTTTTATAAACCGTCTTTAAAGACCGAAGTAGGATTGTCTAAACCCAAAATAAGATCTAAAACTCCACCACTTAGAAAACCAAATAATTCTCATCCTAGGTCTAAAACACCTCAACCAAAAAGAAATCAAAATAGACAAAACTATAATAACAATAGTAATCAAATGTGGAACTACCAACAAAGCTACAATCCTTGGGGCATTCTACCACCTTTCATGCACCCGAGCCAAATGTTAAACATGTTTGGACCAAATAACTTTGGACCAAAAGGACAATGGAGATCAAATGGCTAGACAAACTTTCCTTGAGGCAATCTTGGTTTTTCTCTCAACATAGACTTTTTCAAAGTCTATATTTCATCTTGATGATATTGAAGATTTCTTTTGAAGACCACCGGGTACGCCATTCTTTCACAACTCATTGCCATGCTTAGATAAATATGTATTGTTTGATTTCGTTAATTATTTAGATATAATTTGTCATTGTCTTCTATGTGTTAGAATCACATATATACTTATATATACATATATATATATATATATATATATATATATATATACTATTATACGCAATATATTAAATATATATATATATATAGATATATATATAAATTCACTTGCACATAACATAGATACGTCATTTGTTGACTTTCTAGAACTCCAAGAAATCGTTCTTTATCGAACCCTTTCTTTCCCCCTCTCACGTTATTCTAGTAAGTCCTCTTTTAGGAGACTCATGATGATGAAGGGATATGAGTCAAGTGGACTTTTATAATGCAAGAACGCCTTCGCACGTGAACACTATGGATGAAACAAACTCCTCTCACCAAGTATATCCTATCTCCGCTACTATCCTTCAAATCTCACTCATCAACCCATCTTTCAAACACATTTATACTTATATATATAAACAATATATATATATATATATATATATATATATATATATATATATATATATATATATATATATATATATATATACACTTATTCACATATTCCCGAACACACCTCAAACCCTTCATCAACTTAACACTTTGATCATTTTATCCAAAAATTGTCAAAGGTATATTTTAATTATCGAAACGGTAATTAAAAGTTGTTAAGTATTTTATCATCGTGCCAATAGACGTTTACGTATTTTTGATATATTATAAATCTAAGTACATACGTATAAATATTTTTGTTCCAGAAACGAATTCCGCGAAATTTGGAAAATTTCAAAGGCGGCCCCCTTAATGATTAAGGGGACCGGCTTGTTATCGAGGGCGGTCCCCTTAATGTTTAAGGGGGCCGGCCATCTGAGAGTATCCAAATCCGTTTTTCCTTCTTAATTCCATCCCCAAACACTCCATTCACTCATTTGTTCTTCCCTTCTGCTACTGAGTACGAACCAAAACACCCATAAACTTCAAAATCCTCCATCATATCACCAATCCGGGGTTATTTCGCAAGGGGCAAACATCAACCAAACATATAACAACATCTTTTGTAAGTTTTTCAACATGCATTTCATCACATTTCATTCGATTTGGTGTCTAATCAATAATCATGCATTTTATTAAAACTCATTTTAATTTGATTTTAAGAGTAATTGAAGCTAGAAATTGAACTACCAAATGCTCCCCATAGGATTAGGATGATGTTTTGCAACTCAAAATTAGTATAACATATCATCTTGTCAAAATCATTAATCGCCCATAAACCCTAGTCGAATTTTATTTTTCATAAGTCACATTGTTGATATAACTCTTAAAAACCATTTAAAACTTACTACATTACGTTGTTTTAACGATCTAAACAATCAAAGCATACTTTTCAAGTTGTTGTTAAATGGTTCATGAAGACAACATGGGCGTTTGGTTCATGAATAAACCATAACTATATGACGTCATTTGAAACCTAACACTAGCTTATAAGTTTTGTTAATAATACTAGAATCAATAGAGGTCATCAAGATATATAATCAATATATATATTGATATTTTTGGGATATTGTTATCTAGTTAAGGGAGCGTTTGGTTCGTCTCAAAAATGATATTTTTTGAAAAACTAAAATTCGCATTTTAATCTTTTAGACAAACTTGTGTTGTCTCAAACTCTTATGGAATGGGAGATATATAATCTAATATATATCTAGCCTTATTTCGAAATGAATTATGATATCATACTCTTCGATATTATATATTCTAAACGAGTTTAAAATAAAAATAAAAGGAACATCATGAAACTACTTCATTGAATATTTTTTTTGTGTCGAAGTAGAATTTCGTTCCACATATATTGCATATAATTATATATACATATATATAACATATGCATGATAGTTGTTTTTATATTAATTCTATTTTTGTTGTTATATTGTCTAGGTGAAAATGCCTAAGACCACGGTTGGTGATGTATCCAAAACCAAACAATACATTCCAAAAGTCTCTTCTACTCCCGGCATGTCTCCTTCAGTTGCATTTTTCTATCGTCCTATTGAAAATAGAAACATTCACGAAGGAAGAATTGTCGATCCATCTTTCTATGAATCTGATGACACAGAACGAATGTTCTCTAATATTCGTTTTGAATGTCTTTTCCAAATCAACGAACCTATCATTCCTCGTTTTATCCTCGACTTCTATAGCCAAGTGACGGTGCAAACCGATCCCTATGGTAACCTCCTCATTTCCTTCATGATTCAAAATCAATTTATTACTCTTACTCTTGCTCAATTCAGACAAATTCTTAGAATTCCATTCAACGGCCAAGCCGTTTTCTCAAATGAATGGGATCTCTCCACTCTTGAAAGAAATTGTCCTCAGGATGGCCCCTACTATTCTGAGATTCCTAGTCCTGAAGACATTCGTCGAATGCTTGAACTAGAACGTCGTACGACTAGTCGAGTGATCAAATCGAAGAATGTCGACATTCATGCTAATCAAATCCTCCTCAAAGAGCTAAGCCCCGACATGAAGAAGTGGGAAGAACTCATTCGCGAGAATGCGTTTGGTACGGGTGGTCACCGTGATCATGTCACGGCGAGCATTGCCCACATGCTTTATTGTGTTATTGCTGAAGAGCAATACAATTTGGCTTATCTTTTTATTCATCGAATCATGTCCGCCAAGAACACCCCAAATGCCAATCTTCCATACGGTATGTTTCTCACACGACTTTATCGTTATGTGATGGAACATTACCCACATCTTCAAAGAGACTACTACGTTCATATCCTTCCCACATTGAATCAACTTACTTGTGTTCGTACTCGTCGTCCTCGTAGTGACAAAGGAAAATCTCGTGTTCCTTTGTACTCTAGGGGTCGTGGTTCTACATCTCATCGTGATGACGATGATGATGAGGAGGAAGACACCTCACGTGTTAGTACTCCATCCCCCACGACCTTTGTTGATGATCTTCCTGACCTTGATTACTCCGAATATTCAATTCCTCTTCCTCACGAACGTACCGATGAGCTTCTATTCACTCGTCAAACGTCTATCATCAATCGTCAACAACAAATGCATGAAGAACTTCGAGGGGGATTCAAATCCATTGGGAAGATGTTTAGGAAGATGGTTAGAAAGAAGAAGAAGTAGAAGATTTTGATGTATTGCTACTTATTATGTGTTTTTAATTTGACATTTGTATGGTTTGCTACTTGTCCGACTTACTCGGAAATACTTGTGTTTGCTCTTGTTCATTTCTTGAATATTTTTTAGTCTTTGAACTATTATCATGCTATGCTATGCCTCTTTTCTAATATGGATTATAATATGATAATTTGCATGCAAAATTTGGTTATATATATATATATATATTTATATATCATCATTCCTAGTGTATATGCTTCTAATAGAGCTTGCTGGAAAAACAAACTTGAAAAATGGCCAAATTCTGCAAATTTTGGGTTTCTGGTCGTCTGGGAAAACACTAGATGGGCGGCCCCCTTAATTCCCTAGGCGGTCCCCTTAATGATTAAGGGGGCCGGCATACAATTAAGGGGACCGGCCATCTGGAACTGGGTTTACTGTATTCTTTTGCATCTTGTGAATCCTTTCTCTAGTTTCAGCTACCATTTCCCATTTTGACCCAACTGATTTTAGAATATCTTTCAACCATTTCAAACATTTGCCTAAATCATCCACTTCCATACTATAAATTCCCTCCATTATCACCATTCCTCATCTCATCATTCATCATATCATCATGACTCCTCCAAGCACCTCAAACTCCAAAACCTTCAAGAAACAAAAACTTGTGGTTATCCCCCCAAAACAACTCTTCATTGACCTAACAAATGAAGACAACAAAACACCATCACCTCCACCCAAATGCTCATCCCCAAGTGCACCCAATGCACCATCCAAAACACCTTCCACTCATGGAACTTCCTCATCTTCCTTACCCTCAACCTCATCAATCAATGACTACATCAATTCTCACTTGTCACCACAAGTATCATCACCACTTCCCACACAAGAACCTATATCCACCCATCTTACAATCTCACTTTCACCAATAACACCACTTGATACTCAACTCTCATCTCCACAAACTACACCACCATACTTTGCCAATCCCATACCTTGGCCTTAGAGATGAAATTCAATATATGTTTTCATATATTGAACATTTACTTACCAACCCACCACCACCACCAACTCCACCATCCTCTCCAATAATCCCTCCACTACAATTCTCACCCATTACTCCACCATCACCATCATGCTCTCCAAATTAAGCATATGACATGCTTAATAAATAAAGCCTTTACCCTCCATTTTGCTTGCAAGCTCTATGAAGTTCATGTACCCTTTGCATGATGATGTATCTTTCTTGTTTAATTGGCTTATGTATTTGCTACTATGGTGTTAGATTTTGTACTTGTATTGTTGTGTCTTGACACAACCATTTCTCAAATATGAATGCTTCTTTCTTTCCTTATTACATTATATTTGTGTGCATGTCTATACTTGTGCTTCTAATATTTTTGTTTTGCAAGCATTCCATAGCTCATTCTCTTGGTGCCCCCAAACGAGGGGGAGTACACATCAAGGGGGAGTTTCTACCCGTCAAAATTTTCACGAATGAAAACTTGTCGGCTTAACCTTTTTGATGTAACAAAAAGGGGGAGAAGTACATATAAACTCATTAAAATACTTGTTTAAAAACTAATTTTTGAGTTAATGAGTTTAAGTTTTGTAATCATCAAAAAGGGGGAGATTGTTGATATAAATAATGTTTGTGAATATTATTAATATTTCTCAATAAACCTATGTTTTGATAATCACAAAGCTTAAATCAAATTAAGTCAAGAATAAGACATAAACAAGTATTTGGTGACAAATATGTACCTCTACATCTTATATCACTTAAGGTATGCATAAACTTAGTAACTTATGCATTACATGATCAAAGGAAATTTTATATTAATACATAACATTATATAAAATGATTTTAACATTTTATATATATTTGTAAATCATTTTTGGTAAAGCTTTATTAAACCACAAAAGTATGATTTCAAATTTCCAACCAAAAAGGGCAAATTTTATCCAGAGAATCTTTTCAAACGTTAAGGAGGGCGGCCCCCTTAATTTTACTAGGCGGCCCCCTTAATCATTAAGGGGACCGGCCTATAATTAAGGGGACCGGCACGCTCCCGAACAGTAAAATCTGGCCCTTTAAATACTGGATCATTTTGCACATTTTCCTCACCTTTTTGCACTAGAAACTTTCTGATCCAATCCTCTTCTCTAGATCTAAAATCCTTTGATCATATATTTCATAAGTCTTTGTTTCCAAGTGATCCAAAGCTTCATCCATTCAAGTGCAAGAAGAAGAACACTTCTCTACATTCATCTTATTGTAGTGGTGTTGTGTATTGCTAGTTTCATATAGTACTAGTGATAGCTAATTGATAAGGTGTTGTGAATATTTGTTGATTGTATAATCTTGGTGTGTTGTAAACTAGTTTAGTAGTAGTGACTTAGTTGTGCATAGAAGAAGGTGTGAAGATTGATAAGGTGTGAAGACGGTGTGAAGTCTTGAAGAAGGTGTGAAGATGTGATTAAGGTGTGAAGATCACGTGGTGTGATATTTGGTGTGAGATTGGTTCTAGCTACGATTAGAACTCGACATTTAGCTTAGTGTCGTTAACTTGTGTAAGCCAAGGTGTGTAAAGTTTCTCCACCATAAGGAGTTTGTTGACATAGTGAAGAAAACTCTCGAGTGTGGTACTCGGGGAGTGGAGTAGGGCAAGGAAGGTGTCCTTGTAGCCGAACCACTATAAATTCGCGTGTTGTGGTTTGATCTTTCTAACTCTATCTTTTCTTCATTATATTTCAATACTTTCAATATTAGTTTTAAATTGCTTATATTGGTTGTTGCTTGAATTCACTTAAGATCGAATCGAAAATTTTTATAACCAACAAAATATTTTGGAAATAAATTTAAAAGGACATAAAACTATTCAACCCCCCCCCCCTTCTAGTTTTCCACATTTGTGATCTTTGATAGCTGATTTTTCATCATTCTTTGTTCCTTAGTGATGTGGAGTTATCTGCCATTCGTCACTTCTGCTTCTGTGGTGGTTGTTTGCCATTCCAACATGCTCATACATCTTCAGTCTTTGTGATACATGCATTTGTAGTTCCCGTTCTTTCACACAGATCTTTGTTACTTTACTTCTGTAGATTCTTTCATATTGCATAGAATCTTTCTTTGAACCTTTCTTTGCTTTGATCTTTGTGAGAACTTTCCTTTGACTTCGAGATGCATGTATGAGCATGTGGAATCTGTCGCCATGGAGATGAAGTGTCCCTGCATGAAAACAGTTAGCAATAAAACATCCGGTACTAACAGATAAGGAATTAGAGATTGTCAACAGCATAGTGTGAAGTCTCCTTCTAATCCTTACCAAGGCCGTTCCCATATCAGATACTCTCAAGAGAGTTTACAAGACCTACTAAGTAGCTCAATGACTGGGTGAGTCGCTGGGGATCACTCCAGCGACTGTAGACCGTAATGGAACCACCATGAACACTAAGCGTAACCCATAAAGAATTACCGAAGTGACTTGCTGTCAGGGCTGCTTGATGTTGACCCTGGCAGGAATTTCCATTCAATCACTGAGAATCACAAAAGTGAATCCTCTCATAAATGTTCTGGCAGATAGCTAAGATCTGCGTAGGACTCTTAAGTTTACATCTGGCGTCCTTAATGATGAACAACCAGTGTAGAAATATCATGTGTTCCTATGAGATCTTTTGATGAATCTCGAGGCTCTAGACTCGATAAGTGCACATTTGGTTTCTTATGCGGAGATTAGGGAGAAGTCTCCTGCTTCAATATCAACCATCTCTAAGAGACAGATCGATAGATTATGCCGGTTCCCCGTGAGAATGAAACAAGCTCTTTTAAGAGAACTTGAGTGGTTAAGAAGGTTTAGTGCAGTGCGTCACTGGGTCCATGACGTCTTTGTCTTCAATACCGGTGTCACCTTAGTAACAACCAGTAGCATATGAATTGAACTCGGTGTCTGCCCTAAGGTTGAACATTTGGAGGGCTATTTCTTTTCACCCTTTTTCATAACTTTTCTTTTTAATTCTTCAACCCCTTCTTTCTCCTTTCTCATTTTCTCCTTTTTTCAATCATACCTAAGGACTTCTAATTCTAATCTATTGGAATTGTCCTTGGGTAGATCCCTCCGGCTCTGGCGGATCATAGGACGGTTTTTCCTAACCTTAGTCACCTTATAACTCCATGACTATCCTATCATTGCCATAAAACCATTTATTGAAAGTCTCTCAAAGTGTTTATGATAATAAAACACATTGTTGTTACCACTTTGAGAGTTTTGCAACTTTTGAAGGACTCCCCCTTCACATATGCTCATAAAATTTTTAAGAAATTTGCACATGCAAGAGGAGTTTGCACTTTTTAATTGATCCACTTTCAGCGAACATGATCGATTCGAGACACGCTTACATCACTAGTTAGACTAGCTTGAAATTATTACCCGTCCTGGTCAAGTCCAAAGAAAGTCTCTCGATACGGTACATTCTACTCAGACAAGTCCTATTCGAGACACGCTTACATCACTAGTTAGACTAGCTTGAAATTATTACCCGTCCAGGACAAGTCTTTTCGATTACTGACATTTTAAGCTTCATCAATTCATTAGTACTTACTGAGTCGAGCTCTTTTGAGATTCAGGCACAATCTTTAAACATCTTTGATCACATTGTAATCATGTCTTCTCCCCCTCAAAAATAGCATATCGTGATATTTTTTATATCAACTGATTAAGAAAAAGCTTTTTGGAGAGATAGACATATTTCATTTTGCATGTATTCGGAACAAATTTTGTTTTAGAAATACTCCCCCTCAAAACTCGCATATGTTTTTAAACTTTTTAAAGTTTAGAGGGAAGGAGTCGTCTTGAAGCAAAATTCTGAAAGAGAAAGAAGTTTCAGATTTGTTGAATTTTGCATCAAGGTTTTTTGAAAAACAAAAACTTCTCTTTGTTTGAATAGGAATGTTGCACTGAGGCGTACAACAGTGTCCATTTTTAGGATAGGTGCACTTTGTTGATGAAAATCATTTTTGCGTAACACTTTCCTTTCTTTGAAAACTTGAGTTGTGCACTGTAAGGTGTACACAAATCATTTTGATGATGAGCACCGATTTTGATAGATTTTTAAAATCTTATTGAAAAATCTTGAAAAGGTAGTGCTCAAAATGTAAGAGAATTTTGAAAATCTAATTTATCATTAGATCAACAATCATGGTCTTGAGCTTAAAGATTTTGAATATTTTTCTAAAGAAAACTCAAGCCAGATAAGTGTTTGGTTCTCGTTTTAGGATAAGTGCTCAAAAAATATTTTGAAATCTTTGTTTTGATTAAGCACTTTCCTTCCTTTGAAGCACGGGTCCTGAACTGATGTGTCCAGAAGCCATCATTAAAGTTCGGGTTTCGTACTGAAGTATACGAAAGCCATTGTGAAGAAACTTTTTTGAGAAACGACATGTTTTAGAAAAAAACATTTTAAAGAACTCTCACTCAAGCATCTGTACATATCCGTATCATTGTTGAATGACATTTCTAGAAACGTACAGAATATCGATTATACAAGAGACATGTCGTGAGAAGAATATTTTTGGATTTTTTGATTTTATAATGGTTTTGGATTTTTGAAAATTTTATATTTTTGTATTTTGTTTTTGATGGTTTTTCAAGTTTTTATTTTGTTTTTCAAAAATATATACAAAGAAGAATTGAAGAAAGAAAAAATTAAGCTTGAACAAGTAAAAGTGGGGTTAAGAGTGGAGTTAGAAAAGGATGTCCATATGCGATGTTGGCGTAAAGTTCCTCTTTACCATACTGGGTGTATGCACTCTCTTCACTTTCACAAGTACCTGCATCCACAAAAGAAGAGTTTGCACAAATAACAGTGTTAGAAGTACATGTTTCCTCACATAGAGGGTGTTTGCTATCAACGGTTGTTGTGGTTTCAACTTCCTTATCATGATGATGAACACTATCATTAGTCTTTGTGCAACTATCAAGAATCTTCCCTGTGGGAATCCATCTAAGACCAACAGTATTAAAAACTTTTCCCTTGGGAATCCACCTAAGGTAAGATTTAGACGTAGTTTCCTTATCAGATGCAGCGGAAGTCTCAGATTTTGACAAACTACATCCTTTAGATATCCACCTATTAGGTTTCTTATCCATTTTCTTGTTATCAACGGGTGTGTTTCTATTTGGCGTCTTAGTGGATTGTGCCTTGACACTTGATTTTCCTTTCTTGAGAAATTGTGCAACACATGCATCGTGATTAGCTGAAAAAACACATTCTTGACATGTAGGACAGACAAATTCAACATTCTTGTTTAACACAGCAACTTTAACTTTGTCACTACAGTCTTTTGGAAATTGTTTGTTGTTCGATGAGACCCTGGAATTCTTTGTGTTGCATTCTACATTCCTAGCATTCTCTTTTGTGTCACTACTCTTAGATGCAATCCAATCCCTAGTATTTTGTAGATAGTTCCTAGGTAATGGTTTACTACTACTAACAGTGCTTTGGAATCTATTAGAATTCATCACACTAGGTTTTGGACCTAAAATTCCGTTTTTACGATGTTGTGCCTTTTTTCTAGCTTCTTCTAGATGGTGACTGAGGACCATGTCATTAGAACCAACAGACTCTTTAATTGTCTTTGTAGTCACATTTGGTATACTATTCCTAGAAGAGCTAGGTGCACTCACATTTGTGTTTCTTTCAACAACCAATTTTTGTTTTTCAACAATCTTTTCCATTTCCTTTTTCTTGAGCAAGGGTTGTGGAGTGACTGGTTTTGTCAAATCCTTTTTCTCATCGACTTTTGGAGCAAACCGAGAAATTGACATTTTTGGTTTTTGAACCGTGTTTGAAACATTTGGTTTCTCCGAAGTCGATGGTTTTGCAAACTTAGTATCCACAGCCTTCCCTTTTATACTTTCAAGCTGAGCCCTCAAAAGATCATTTTGCTCTTTCATATTCTTGAAGGCACGCTCATACGACAATTTGTCATACTTGCATTCTTCCTTTTTCCGATCAAGTTGTTTAAAACATGACACATTTTCTTTTTCAAGCTTTATAAGAGCATTTTCATATTTTGAAACAATTGCAGAGGTCTCAGCTCGCAGTCTTTCATCGTCTTGAACCGAGTATGTTTGTAAAATGATGGACATAATGTCAGTGGTCATAACAGCTTCGAAGAGAGAATCATTTAGGTTTTCCAAAACAATCATATTTTCACGAATATCATTAGCTTCGGTTACCAGGGATTTGTGGTCCTTGACAAAGTCGGCCGTTTCTTTTAAGAAAACTTGTTCAAAATTTTTTACACTCGCGCTGATGTTATTCAGTGAAATAGTAATTTCGTTTTGAAACACCTTTTTCTGTTCGATGTGAAAACTAGAATGCCAGTTGTTAATATCGATGGAAGTTTTAGATTTAACAATGTTTTGAAGTTCTTGAATTCTCTTTTTAACGTCATCCAGAATTTCTCTAGCCTCACTTGTATTAAAAGTGTTGTTAGAGGAAATTTGTTCCAGTTTTGAAAGAGACTTGGAAACAACTTTCTTTTTAGACAAGAATTTCGCAAATGGTCGTTTTATGGAAAACGCAGATGGTTCTGTTTGTGGAACAAAAGTGATTCCCGAAAGTTTGTTCAATTTGTTGTAATCAATGGGTTTCAAATCCTTTTGTTTCATTTTATTTATGCTCTCTTCGACATGTTCAATCGTTAGCACAGAATCCCGAACGACGGGAGGATCATGTTTGGTATAAATCACATTACCATTGTACAAAACATTCTGTTCTTGCTGAGCTTTCTTGAGATTACAAGGGGTGTTGTTACCAAGAGCCATTTTATGTTTCGTATGGTAAATCGGATTGATTTGATTTGAAATCATTTTCATTGTTTGACTCGACTGACCTGACTTAACCACTAATTCCTCTAAATGAGCAATCATGTGTTCTGACTCTACGATTTCTTCCAAAAGTTTGTCTTCTTTCTTTGCAAAATCCTTTTTCAACTCATCCATTTCTTTTTCAAGATTGGAATAAGCTGTTTTTTGTTTAGAAAGTTGGTTTTGTAAATCAGAAATTTTCGTGTTTAAAGATTTTATCTTTTTGAAAGAATTAACATCAAAAGCTTTTGTTATGAAATTCAAAAGCTTTAACGGTGGATTTGTAACTCTCAAGCTCAGCGGTCAATTTAACATTCGCGGCCTTAACATCGCGATTGACCTTTTTGACTTTCTCGATTTCAATACCACAGTTATTTAATAATGATTCAAATAAGGCACGTGTTTCCTCATCATTAGCACCATTTTGTGCAACTTGAACTCCATTAGGATCCATATATGGAGTTTCATAGTTAACATTGCTATTAACTTGTTCCCCCACATATGTATCATAATTAGGTTCAGGTGGTACATAATGTGGCTTCTCATGAGCAAACAGATTAGCATTATTACCATAATTTGGTACCTCATGGAATGAATCTGAATCATAAGTAGGAGGAAGATCAGAATCACTGCTTGATGTTGTTGCCTGCTGATTTGCCATAAAGTTGTAGGTTGCATTAAGGTCTGCTGAATTGTCATTAACTCTTGTTGTAGCTCTAAACTCATGTTCCTCAGCAGTCAATGGCATTCCCGATTCTTCTTTATTGGCTAGCATAATCAAGTACTGAATCTTTTCTACCCTCGTCATTGCATCACTGCGGTGAATTTCAGATGTAGGCTTTTGAATTGAAGTCATAAAACAATCATTCCCATTTTGATTAACCACATTCTGACTCACAAACTGATCCATCGGATCTCCAACATATTCCCTTATCTGAATCCCCGTCTGTGTACTCGTAGCATATCTATGTTGATTCCCAATAACATGTTCATTTGCCAGTATACCTTGATTCCGAGTAAAGTCAGTTGGAAACATTTCAGCTAGAACCTCAAGTGCTTGCTGCTTATGTCTCAACATTGCTTCATCAAACCTAGCCTTGTAGGCAAGTTTCTCTTCCAACTGCTTCTGCTTCACATTCTCAGAATCTGGGGAAAAGGTTGGTTCTGGAAGTTCCGTATCAGTTGTTGCAAAGAGATCGTAACTAGGTTCAACAGTCTCAACTTGCATTGTCAACTTCTCTTTTGGTGTGTCGGAGTCATATGAAGGTTCTGCGTTTTCAGGTTCATCTGACTTACGTTCACATGATTCTTTACCATTTTGTGCCTTTACACTCAATGGTGGTCGCTTCATATGCTCAACGAGTGTGAATGGAAATCTCAGGTCAAGATATTTTACGTACTCTGGAAGCTCATTTTCATCAACGTCTTGTTCAGTATCAGTTAACGGCTTCTCAGTCTCATTCCATAGTTGCACAGTCTCAGTAATCGGCTTGTCAGTCTTAGGATATGGAGCAAAGAATTGAACAAGAGGTTCCATGTCCATTGTTGGAAAGAAATTGTTTAGAAAAGGCATTTTGAATGTTTTCGAGTGAGATCTACGTTTCCCTCCGAAATATAATTTTGAAAATTTTTCTTTCCCAGAATTTTGAAAACACCTAGAAATGCAATTCTAAGGTTACAGAAAAATTTGAGTTTCAAAAAATTTTGAAGCCAAATTTCACCGAAAAAATTTGAATTTTGACCTAAAAATTTGAATTTTGGGCCAAAATTTTCACTGTTATACCAGAATTTGAATTTCGCGTAAAAATTGAACGTTTAGTTTCCTGTAAAAAAATAAATTTTACTCAAATTTTCCCGTCAAAAAACTTTTTTTTTTTTTTTTTTTTTTTTTTTTTTTTTTTTTAGGATAAAGTTGATTATAGGATCGTTCCAACGAAATAGGAGTTGAGTTTGGAGTAAATAGTTGCAAGATTTGACGGTGAAAGTTTTGACTTCAATAACTTCTTCTCGGAGAATTCCCAAGTTCTCGAGATATGTCCAAGTTCCAAGTTTTCGAAAATAATGACAAAGTTCTCGAAAATTTCAAGTATTCGAAAGTATGTCCAAGATCTCGAAAATTATAAGTTTGCGAAACTTTTGACCAAGATTTCGAAAATTTCTGGTTTGCGAAAAAAGAAATTGTCCAAGTTTTTTCGAAAATATCAGATTTGCGAAAAAAAGTGGTCCAAGTTTTTTCTCGAGAATATAAGGTTTGCGAAAAGAGAATTGGCCAATTTTTCGAAAATATTAGATTTGCGATAAAAGTGATCCAAATTTTCGAAACTGTCCAAGATTGCGAAAATATGAATTTCAACAAGTATGGATGGCAATAAAATAGTCGAAAATATCTTGTCAGAGGATCTTCGATAATATTGCAAATGAAATATTCTCAAATTTCAGCAAGTGAAATTTGAAGGAATCTTTTATATAATAAAAGAATTACATCATTTCGGAGTATTTTTGCAAATCCCTTCTCATTGAAAAAAAAATTGGACCAATAGCAGAGCTCGATTTTGCCACATAGGCGAAATCGAGCAACGTGATTGGTCAATAGAAAGTCAAAATTAAATTGATTTTGGTCAAACTTAATAAATTTGGTGGAGAAATTTGGTTAAGAAAAAAAATGCATAAAAATAAAGATGTCAAATTTATGAAACTAAAAACTTAAAAAAAGATGAAGTAATTAATAAAACTTTAGTGATTGAATTTTAAATAATTTATATAAAGTAAAGTGTAAACTTATAAGTTTCCATGTTTTTTAATAACTTTATAAAAAACACAAATAACCCCTTACACTTTATAACCCCTATACTTTATAATATTAACTTTTTTTAAAATTACATGAGTATTAGTATTAGTTTTTAGACTTTCATCCATTAAAATTAAAAAATTTGGTAAATATGCGAATTAGTTTTAATCTACGTTAAATTTTTTTAAACTAATGTTAGTTTTAAAATTTCATCCTTTATAATATTTTTTTTAAATAAGGACTCATGTTAGTATTTAAAAGTTTAATTTATGCGCACACGGGTTCGAAATACGGCTAAATTATTAGTAACGGGAATAGAAATATCAAATGGTAAGCACGATACAGTGATATGAAAATAAATATACGCGATTCTACTTATAACAACGACCCATGAAATTGTTATTTAAAATTTGTATATGGATATCCATAAAAACATTTTAAAAACTTTACTGAACATATTTTAACTTCATCAACGCTCATTATGTGCTACTAAATTCACACATTTTGTACAACATGATATCAATAGTTAAAGTTAAACAACAAAATCAACCTCAGCCTCAACATGTTTGTCAGTTAAAAACATTATACAAAGCTAAT
Source organism: Artemisia argyi (assembly GCA_030686995.1). NCBI lineage: Eukaryota > Viridiplantae > Streptophyta > Magnoliopsida > Asterales > Asteraceae > Artemisia > Artemisia argyi. Next base: position 57,094,297 of record CM060685.1, read on the forward strand.
TATTAAAAAAAAACAAACACATGTGTTAGATAGTCATTGTTTAATATAGAAGGTGTTTTCGTTAATTTTTTTTTAAAACAAAATGCACGTATCACAATCCTTATTTAATAATAATCACCTTCTAAAAAAAAGAAAAAAAAAAAAAGAAAAACGTAGGTGATAACTTAACTTTATTCATTGACGTGATGTTTTATATAAAAAAAATAGTAATAGTTGGCCGTTGTAAACAAATTAAAAGTATGTACATGAGAATTATTCAGCAAGAATATATTGTTTTAATCAGGTTATTACGTTACTATACTGCGATAATGTTATTGAGTTTGTAATCACGGATGTGAAATACAACCATTATTCTATACTTATGATTTATGTGTAAACCTCTTTTTGCTTCTGAATAGAATCCGAAAGAGACCTTAACAGAACTTTGGCTTATGTCTTATCTAGCTGATAGTATTTAGTAACTTTTTTTATAGTTTATCTTTTTTGTTATACACATCAACTTTTAGTAACTCTTTTTTATGTTTTATTGAAAATTTCTACACTTAATATTTATGTTTTTACTATAAACACACTAAGCTATAATAGAATTAGTTGTGAGTTCAGGGGTTTTTCACTAAATTTCTAAAAAAACTTATAGCTTTATCATACACTTATTGTGTTATGGTAATTGAATAAGCTAATAAGCACCTTTAATAAGCATAACCAAATACCCCTTTAGTTCTAATGTGAAGTTTTCTTATTTGCTGTTATGACTAACTTTGTTGTTATCCTCACTATAATGCAATATGTTAGTGGTTTTTGCAGTTTTATCATCTTATCGCACACACTAAAGTGTAATGCAATTTGTTGTGTGCGTTTTTTAGAGGAGGATTAAGTATCAACACATGATTGTCGTGAAAGAATTTTTTACGCCTGCTCAAGGTATGAATGTATAATTTAGTTAAGTTGCTGATTTAGATAATACATGAATGTATTCTAATGTACCAAAGATGTGTTTTAGTACCTATATGGGGAATTTTATGGTAGAAATTCTTTTCGGAATGTAATTTGTCTTTGAATGAGTTAATAAAACTTAGCAGGTGTTTGCTGTCATTGATAACACTATGGATGTCAACCAACGGTCTAAAATATGGGTGTCTTTTACCTTGATGATTTAGGCCAATTGTGAAGAAAGTTGCATTAAAGTGAAAGGTCGGTAAGGATTCAAATAATCCTAAAAGACTTGCGAATATACTCTTTGTCATTTTTTTCATGCATTTATAATTTACTTATAGAAGTATTAATAATTTCCTTATATAGTTCGGCTTAGAGAAAAATTATTCTTATACATTATACATAAACATAAGATTAAATTTGAGTTCTATCAATTACATTTTTTTTTCTCTTTATGTAATAAAGAAGCTAAAGTGTAAGCATCTATGTTAATTTGGTAATTTTATTATCAAACATGAAAAGTAAATAACACAAACTTATGAAAATACAACTTTTCAAACAAAAAAAGTACATTAGTAAAATGATATGATAGTTATTCATAATCAAGGAAATGAATCAATTTTCAAAGTTATCTAAATATGCTACATATTTTAACAAAAATATAAGTAAAAGAAATACTACAATCGCAAAACACATCGTAAATTGATAGCACGGGTTTGCAAAACTAAAAGCATATATCACTAACATCTCATGCATGTCAAACATCATCATTTGATTTTGCTTGAATAATAAAATATAATTTTTAATCCAAAATCATTCTCCTAAAATAATAGGTATGTTATAACATATACATATGATTTTTTATTTTTAGTCTACCAAGTAAAACTATTTGAAACATGTTAAGTGGTTCATTTCTTAATTGATAATAACAGATAATAAAAATAAAATTTTAAAAACCCTGTGCGTGCACAGGTATTATAACTAGTTCTCAATAAAGTGAACTTCGAAGATTCTGGATAGCAATAAAATGTTCGAAGGTTTCAACACAGGGAGTTTCGAAATATCAACAAATGATTCTCCATAAAGTTGCAATATTTTTCGAAAATATGCACTTATCGAAAATTATTAATACTTTTCTAAATTATACAATTTAGAAAGTTATCCCAAGTCGAAGTGTTTTTTCTAACTTATACAAGGAAGAAAAACACCGAGTAAACCACGGAATCGTATGATGATAACTAGAATGAGATTCTCGATAAATGGTAGCCAAATCGTGTAGCTCAAAGCACTCCAAAATCAAGTTTGTGTTCCAAGATACTTGTACTTTTATGCATAAAATCACCAAAACTTGAAGAAAGTTCCAAACTTGATGATTTTTATAAAACTTTTTCGAGATCTAGAAAACAAGTACAAAAATCAAATCGAATTTTTTAGCTTGAAATTTTCAAAAAGGTTGAAACTTTCTTGTTAGAAAAGGTTTATAACACTAGTTTGTAATAAAAAAAGTGGTAAAAACCAAGAAAAACAAGAAAAGTAAAAACTTTTCTAAAAAAACGTGATATTAAGCTTAAAAAAACGAAACACACAAACTCAAAACCCTCCTAAATCATTGTTAGGCGATTGATACCACTTGTAGGACCTTAAATAACACAACTTTATCACACACAATATAAGTACAATAAGAAGGAAAGATGGAAAGATGGTGACTTGGTGAGAGTATATGGATCGTGTATGTGTAACTAGAGAGATGAAAATGAGAGCTTTTTATTCAAAGAAAACACACACAAATACACACACAAGCACACACCTCAAATGAGCCTTTGAGGTGTTTAAATAGTTCTTAACATGAGATGCCCTATGGGCTTTCTATGGGCTTGGGCTTGGGCTTGGGCTTGGGCTTGGACTTGGTTACATGGTTGGATAACTAGGCTTATGAAACATAGCATATAACATATTAGCTTGCCAAGTCCAAGGCCCAATGACTAAACTATTACTAATCTTAACAAACGACACAAAGTTACAATATGAGAATGACCATCACTTCATAATACATATTTTTGATGCTAACATGCTAGCATCGCCAAGTTCAAGGAGGGGATGGAGAAGATCATCCAGCTTCAGGAGAACAAGCTGCGCGGCCTGAGCATTGAGTACGATGAGGAGTTATATCCTCATTTGATGTCGACCATTGCTGAGCGCAGGTATTTCCTTTTTACTCTCCTTCTTCATAATATTTTTTGTTGCTATGCTTTTTACTAACACAAATTGTCTTTGTTGATGTAGGTGGTTGATTAGCCACGGGCTGCGCCTGGCAGCTATGGGCACTCTTGAGTCCCAAGAGGTGTTGGACGCCTTTGGGAAGGTGGTTCACTGTGCGGTGGCTCGTGGGAAGTCGCAGGCTATGGAGGAGCTCTAAGAGGCCAAGCTTCTGAGCAAGGACTTGGCAGAAGTCCCTGGTTATAATGCGGCTGCATACGATGAGTTGATGCAGGCCATGGCGGGGTTGAAGGTCCTCGAGCTGCCGCACATTGGAAGGTTGGAGCGCGACCAAGACAACCCCATAGATGTAATTATGGCGGGGTTGACTTTGGAGCGCCACCTTTTAGAAGATGCAGAGGCGCAACCAGATTACTTCTTGAAGCCTGATGTATCGCAGCTGCAGATTCCCGTGTTCGCGCGGCCTCGCCACATCCTTACCCCATTTGCTCTTGAAAGGGAGATTCCCTTGAAAGAGGTTTTGGAGTGTCACGCGCAGAGGGCTGTCCAGAAGAGGGGCATTCAGGGCAAGGCAGTGTTGTGTGGCGTGGGTGCTACACACATCCCCAGGTCTGATGGTGTGCCCGTGAGTGTTCCTACCGTATCTCCCAAGGACGCTTTGATTCTGAGAAAGCTACAGGAGGCGGGGAGTTCTGCTGCTCCGGAGGATAGCCCTGAGCATCGCCATAGCGTGTAGGCTTTTTGTATCTAGACGATGTAAATAATGAAGTGTATCTTTCCTTGTAATTTTTGTGTACAAACGTTGAATAAGATACCTCTTTGTTAATTAAGTGCGTGACTTAAGGAATATATTTGCATTGTTTGCTAAGTTTTATTATTTGACCAAGTGTCTTGGCTAGTTTAAGTGCGTGACTTTAAGAAATATACTTGCATTGTTTGCTAAGTTTTTATTATTTGACCAAGTGTCTTGGCTCGTTATTTGCTAAGCTTGTACAGTGTACTTAATATGTGCGCACCCGTCGTGGGATGCGCATGTGAAACTTACCTCGACGTCTCAAAAGTAAGGCGCTTAGCAAGGATGCGTGATCCAATATTGATGGGTTTGCAACCCTCTTACTCAATGAGTGAATTAGTAGGTTTACTCATCCTTTATGCATTCGTGGGTCTTTAATTAGTGCATGCACGCCATGTAGGCAAAAATATATGATAACAATATTGACATATATGAGTATGTATGCAATAAAGTGAAATACGCTATGGAGTTAGTTAGAAACCATAACATTTTATTGATACTTGCAAGTTTTTTGAAAAAATAAAATAACAATTCCTAGGAAAGAAAAGAAAAACAAACACTTATTGGGCACCTCTTAGGGTGCAAAGGTGTCTGTGTAATGGCCGTAGCCTAAAAGTAACATCTTTTAAGATTGCAGATGTTCCAAGTGCGCGCTAGGTCGTGACCTTCCATATCGCGCAGTCTGTATGCACCGTTGTCGAGTGCGTCTGTGACTTCGTAAGGTCCTTCCCATTTTGGTCTGAGCTTGCCTGTGTCTTCTGCGTGGCTCGCATCATTGGCGTGGTAAACAAAGTCTCCTGGTCTGAATGAAGTGTGTTTGACCTTTGCATCATAATACTTCTTCATTTTTGCCTTAGCCTTTGCTTCGCGTATAGCTGCGCGTTCACGCCTTTCTTCCAGTAAGTCCAAGTCTATGCGCCGTTCCTCGTCATTTGTTGTGACGTTGACCTCTGCTGTTCGTATAGTTGGCATTCCTATCTCAGCTGGTATGACGACTTCTGTTCCATAGACGAGGGAGAATGGCGTGTCGCCAGTACTGGTTTTGATTGTTGTGCGATGCGCCCATAAGACATGCAAAAGCTCATCCACCCACCTTCCCTTGTGTTTGTCAAGGCGCGCTTTTATTCCTTCTCCTAGACTTCGGTTTGCACGCTCAACTAGACCATTGGTTTGTGGGTGTTTTACTGAAGCGAAGTGTTGCGTGATGTTCAATTGCGCACACCAATCTTTGAATGGGTTATCACAGAATTGTTTTCCGTTGTCTGATATAATCTCTCCCGGTAGTCCGAAGCGACAGACAATGTTGTCCCAGACAAAGCGTTTGACTTGGTTTCCTGTGATGCTCACCACCGCCTTTGCTTCAATCCACTTCGTAAAGTAGTCAATGGCTACGATGAGGAACTTTACTCCTCCTGCTGCAACTGGAAAGGGTCCCGCGATATCAATGCCCCATTTATAAAATGGCCATGGTGAGGTAATGGGTGTTAGCTCTTGTTGTGGTCGGCGCGGGATTGGCCTATGTACTTGACAATTGTTGCATTTCTTTATCAGATCGCGTGCGTCGCGATGCATGGTTGGCCAATAATACCCGGACCTTAGAGCGCTTGCCACCACGGATCGCGACCCTGAGTGCATACTACATGATCCAGCGTGGATTTCTCTGAGTACGTAGTCTGCTTGAAGAGGTCCAACACATCTGAGCCAGGGTTGTAAGAAAGAGCGTCGATAGAGTATGTTGTCTCGTAGTTCAAATCGTTGCGCTGTGCGCCGCACTCTTCGAGCGTCCTTATGATCTTGTGGTAAAGTTCCCTTGCTGATAAATTCAATGATAGGTGTCATCCATGTAGGATCTTGTTCTTCTATCACTGTGGATATCTCCATTTCCAAGATTGACTTGTTTTTTAGGGTTTCTACCAATACCTGTTTTGAGAGGTGCGCGAAGCTTGTGGATGCGATCTTGCTGAGCGCATCAGCCTTCCTGTTATCTCCTCTGGGCACCTGTTTTATTGTGAACCTGTCAAAGTTTTTGATCAAGGACTTTGTCTTTTCCAGGTATTGGATCATGTGCTCGTCCTTTGCTTCATATTCACCTAGCTCATGGTTAGTTACTAGCCGAGAATCTACATTCCCTTCCAGGTTGCTTACACCCATTTGGATTGCGATGCGTAGTCCGGCTAGTAGGGCTTCGTATTCTGCCTCATTGTTTGTAGCCGTGAATTCAAAGCGTAGCGCATAGGTGAATTCCATACCTTCTGGATTTGTAAGAATAAGGCATGCGCCTGATCCATCTACACATGAGGACCCATCTGTGAACAGAATCCAGGGTTCCTGTAGATCTGTTTTGGTTGCAGATGTTGGGCTGTCGCTATCTGGCTTCTCCACGATGAAATCGGCTAACACTTGTCCTTTGATTGCAGTGCGCGGTCTGTATGAGATGTTATATTCACTTAACAGTACGCTCCACTTCTGTAAGTGTCCTGATGCGTCAGGTTTAGAGATAACTTGTTTGATTGGCTGATCAGTGATTACAGCTATTGGGTGCGCTTGAAAGTATCTGCGCAACCTTTTGGCTGCGAATACTAGAGCTAAGACCAGCTTTTCCATAGCGTTATAGTTAGTCTCTGTCTTCTTCAGGGCTTTGCTTACAAAGTATATGGGTGTCTGGACGGAGTTCCTATCTGTTAATAACACTGCGCTAACTGCTCCATGAGTTGCCGATAAGTACATGATTAGCTCTTCCCCTGGTCGCGGTGCGACAAGTTTGGGAAGAGATGCCAGATGTTGTTTAAGTTTTTGGAAAGCTTCCTCCGCTTCTTCGGTCCAGCGAAAATCTCCCTTTTTTGTGCACTTCGTGAGTGTTTTAAAGAGAGGGAGTGACTTGTCTGCTGATTTAGATAAGAAACGGTTTAGCCCTGCTAACTTTCCATTTAATGACTGGACTTCTTTGAGTGTGCGCGGTGAGGGGAGATCAATAACAGCCTTTGTTTTTTCTAGACAAGGCTTGATTCCATCGGACTCTATTAAGTATCCAAGGAACATGCCTTCGGTTGCGCCGAAGGTGCACTTCTTGGGATTTAACTTCATGTTTATTCGTCCCAATGTTCTGAACGTTTCCTCGATGTCGCGCACCAATTCATCCTCTGTGTGGCTTTTGATGACAAGGTCGTCAACGTAGACCTCCAAGTTGCGGCCTACTTGTTTCTCGAAAGCTATGTCCACCAGTCGTTAGTATGGCGCGCCTGCGTTTTTTAAGCCAAAAGGCATTTTTGTGTAGCAGTACACTCCTTGACTGGTGTGGAAAGCTGTTTTTTCTTCATCTTTGACTGTCATCTGAATTTGATGATACCCTTTGTATGCATCTAGGAAGCATTTGAAAGGGTATCCGCACAGGGATTCTACCTTCCAGTCTATTTCTGGCAGTGGGTAGCAGTCCTGTGGACATGCTTTGTTGAGGTCCGTGAAGTCCACGCACATTCTCCAACTGCCATCGCTCTTCTTTACCATAACTGGGTTAGAGAGCCAGTCGTGGTAGTACACTTCGCGCATGATGCCTGCGTCTACGAGCTTATGTACTTCTTCCAGAATAGCCTTTGCACGATCTGGGGCCTGGCCGCGCTTCTTTTGTCGTATTGGGGGATATCCTTGTCGGATTTGTTGCTTATGCTCTGTGATAGAGCGTGGCACTCCTGTCATGTGTTTTGGTTCTCATGCGAAGATGTTCAGGTTCTTCTGCAAGAGTGCGCATACGGCTGCTTTACCTTTGTCAGATAAAGATCCACCAATCGAAACTTGTTGTTCCGGGTAATCGGGATGAATAACGACTTTTAGGTTTGGTGTTTTTTTTGTGCGCTGTTCTGGAATAGTCTCTACTTCAGTTGTTACCGCATTGCATTCTCTAGGTGGTACTGTTGTATTATAGAGGGTGACAACTCCTCCTTCCACTAGAAACTTAAGCATTCCGTGCGCTGTGGATGGTACAGCGCGCATGGATGATATTCCGGGTCTCCCAATGATACCATTGTATGGTGAGGGAAACTTTATTACCATGAAATTTATCCATGTTTCGGTTGAGTGTTGTTCATCTCCTACGACCACCAGCAAGCGTAACTGCCCCATGGGCCAGATCTTTTCTCCTGTGAATCCAGTCAATGACGTTGTTGCTGGTATCAATTGACTTTGGATTTCAGGTCGCAGTCTTTTGAAACAATGATCATACAGGATGTCTGCGGATGCTCCTCCGTCAATGTACATGCGGTGGATATCATGTCCTCCCGTATGTATTTCAATAGTTAGAGGTTCTACAACTGCGTTGTCCGCAGCTAGAGTAGGGAAAGATATCTCTTTTTCTGGAGAGAATTTTTGGTTGACTTTTTGCTTTATCTTGCGCTGCCATGACTGTATCATGTATATGGTGTCAAATTTTTCTTTGGGGGGCTTTTTCTTACCCCCGTTCCTCTGTTTATCTTTTCCCTCTTTGATGTTTTTTACAAGATGGTCCATTCTGCCTTCTCTTACTAGCTTTTCAATTAGTTGCCTTAGCTGGACGCACTCGTTAGTTGTATGGCCTTTTTGACCATGGTACTCGCAGTATCCATTCCCTATGCGCTTTTCCTCTGCGGTGCGCATTGGTGACGGTTTTGGGAAGTTTGCACCTTCTGTTACAAATATTTCCCTAGGAGTTTTTGTGAGAGGGGTACACTTATCATTGTCTCTTCCGCTGCGATAATTCCTGCTGCGGTTGTTATTATGATCGTTGGATTGTCTCCTAGGCTGCTCTTGCTGCCTATAATTCGAATAACCTTTTTGACTGTCCGCCGCAACTGCTTCTCCTTGTATAAAGGATCTGGCGCGCTTTGTTAGCTCATCGAAAGTCTGGGGAACTTTTTCGTTTAGCTTTCGGATAAGTTATGGGTTATTAATCCAATTCATGAACCCTGAAATTTTTAGGATTTTGGGACATGCTTTGACTTGTATGCACTCATCCTTGAAGCGTTCCATAAAAGCGCTGGTTGATTCCCCTTGGCGCTGTTTCACTCTTGCTAGCTCAACGATGCTCCTACGTGGGAGTTTTAGCGCACTTCTTTCTCTGGGTAAAGTTGAGACGGAATGCTTTCCGTAATTCCTCGAACCCACCGATGCTCCTACGTGGGAGTTTGCTAAACCATGTGCGCGCGTTTCCTACTAACGTAGAATTAAACATGTGGCACCACACAGGCTGTGGCCAGTTTTCGATAGTGGCGGCTGATTCGAAAACTTTTAGATGATCATCCGGATCACCTGTTCCATCATATGTTTTCACATTAGTGGGCATGCGCCTGCGTTTGCGGTCTGAGTAATCGCTGATGCGTCATGTAAACGCGTTGACTTTCTGGCGACGCCATGGAAGAGACATATCTTCATTCTCTTCTTCGCGACGTCTTCCTCTTGACTTCCAATGTCCTGTTTCTTTATCCTCGTTGTCCGAGGAGTCATTGGAGGAAGAGTAATCTCTTTTTCGGCGCTTGCGCCGGCTTCTTTCAAAAGAAGAGCTTGAGGGACTTTTACTTGGGGATCTTCTTTTCCCCAATCTGTCTTGAATCCTCTTACTCCCAGGTTTGGAGGATCCTTGGCTTGGCGAATGCTGGGGTCCTAATCGGTCTTGTATCCCTCGACTGCCAAGTCTGGAGTGAACATTAGTGCGCCTTTCGCTGTCTTCTGAGTACTGTGAATCAGATGTCGTACCCAGCCTATCGTGGATAGTGGTACGTTCTGCACGTCTTCCTCGTGGGTGGCGCAATGGTGATGGTTCGCGTTCAGGACCAAAATTGGGTCGAGCTTGTAGGCTCGTGCTTGCCCTTCTCTTTGCTTCTTCTTGCATGAGGGCGGTTAAGGTTTCATAATTTTGGGATACAAAATTTCCCAATGTTAGATTGGGTGTGTCCTCAGTTGCTGCAAGAATGTCTGCCTCAGTATTAGGCACCCTATCTCGGTTAGGCACGCCTGGTGGCACAGTGTTGTTCACTGCGGGTACAGTTTGGTGAGGAGTGGTGAAGAGGGTGCGCTGGAGTTTCTCAACGCTTGGGACCACTTGGGTGATTTGGGTAGTCCTTATAGGTAGTTCTACCACTGGAAGAGGTTGGGTTGTCCCTGCCTCTTGGTGACCAGGTGCGCTGGTTGTCCCAGCAACCTGCCTAGGGGTCGAATCTTGTTGATTCTTCCTCTGGGGGTCACGTTTTTCTGACTGCGGAGTCCGCTGGCTTGAATTCTTATTCTTCGCCATTCTAGTTCTTAGTTCTTAGTATGGTCCCACGGATGGCGCCATTTGTTGATACAAAAGTTGGGCGTTCCTGATTATGGGCTCTTGCTCTCGTACCAATTCGCTTCTTAGTACTTGTAACCTGCGCACTAAAAAAATAAACAACACCGTTAGGCTTATCGTGGGATTGTCTCCCACGATTAGACTCCGGCGTGAGAGTAAGTAATCGATTTAAGGTTCTCGTAAAGAGTTAGGGTTTGTGAATCGTACCTTGAATGAGAGTTATGTCATTCCTTATATAGGCGCAGAATCCTTGTAGGGTTCGTGCTCCTTACGTTTCGCACCCATGGTGCTTATCCGGGTAAGGATATCTATTCCATAGATAGATGATCCTTATCTATACCGTGTATAGTTTATTTGGGTTGGGCTTACGTGAGCCTGTTCCCATTATAAATGCGGCCCAAGTTACAATAGCCTACGCATGATGGTTTTGAGAATGTTTATCATTTGGGCTCGTGGCCCTTATATAGACTATACGTCATCACAAATTTTTTTATATATTTTATATCAAACATACATTATATACGGGAAGAAGCGGGTCACCTTCAAAAAAAGGCTGGTCAATCTATATAACATAAGTGTATCTTTTAAAATATTTAATTATGCTAGGCGTACCCAAAATTACATAAACTTGATATTTTGAGATAACATGCCCATGCCCGTTTTATTAGAGTATAAATATATACGTACATTTCTAAAACTAGACTTATACCTGTGCAAAGCGACGATGTACAATGACAATAATTATATTTATGAAATCGTGATTCTCGTTCAACCTTTGATGCAAATAGCATGTTTATTAAAATATAAAGCATATGTTTTTTAAAATTAATATATTTTGTAAAAGTTGTCAAGTTTAAAATGTACTTAGATATAATTTAAGCAAATAACATTAATATGTTTTTAGAATTTAATATTTTAATAATCAGCATTCACCCTTTTAGTATAGATATAAATGTTCCACTGCCATAAGTATATTCGTTTATAGAAAGACATAAAAGTAATTGTTAACTAGTATATTTAGCTTAGGGGTGTTTACTTTTTACTTAATGAGTGAGTTCAATCTCTTAATTCATCTTAATAAAGAGATCCATCAAAATTTCTTTCTCTCAATTAAGTGGCTACTTAACATATCTCTCTCTCTCTCACTACAACAAATTGGTGATTTGTACACACTTTTTTGTTCACACTTAATGAAAAGTTGAACAAGAATCACCTCCAAATTTCTTTCTCTCAATTAAGTGGCTACTTAACATCTCTCTCAATTAAGTGTGATCTCTCTTCTTTTTCTCCTACCTCTCTCTAAATTTCTTCCAACCAAACTCCACCATCTCTAAATAATTCCGGTGGTCGGTTTCAGCCAGCCGTCCGGACCTCTTTTGTGTTTCCCTTTCTTTCAATAAAAATCCTTACCCACAGATCTGTCATCTCCCATCTGTCGCTGCTCACTGCCGCCGGTCGCTGCCGCCACTGCTGTTCTGCCCAGATCAGTTGCCTCCCGGACTCCTCTGCTCAGATCTGTTGCGGTTCGTCATCGATGGATTGATGCTGCCTTGGGTTTTGACTTTAGATCTGTTAGGTTTAGGTCTGGCTCCTTTAAGGATGCTTAGTTTTATTTTCTTTGTATATTTTATGTACTTTATGTATTTTTGTCAAGCTACACCTTCATATGGTTGTGACTACCAAAAGCTCACTCTGGTGATTCCCCCCACCCTTATATGGTGTTGCTATAGTCTGTCACAACTATTATGGCGTATGTCTTGTTTTAGCTTAACTTGTTATGTTCGATATAACTTGTTGTGTTCAAATTTCCTCAATTTGTGAGGCGTGAAATGAAATCTCCGTTCAAAGAAAAAATTAAGTGGCTACTTAATGAGTGAGTTCAATCTCTTAATTCATCTTAAATAGAGAGATCGATCAAAATTTCTCTCTCAATTAAGTGGCTAATATGATAATATGTCCAAACCACATAATTTAGTAAACTAAGTGAGACTCTTGGCTGGCTGACAATAACATTTCTATCTGCATGTTTTATCAAGAGACGCATGCGAGGCTCTATCCTGTAACAAAAAAGAAAGTAAACATAGCAAATAAATACACTTAAAATGCCACCGCCCATTGACACATAATCATATTTCTATAGTAAATATTGCAAAACACCCTTTCTTCATGGTGAAGCATGTTAACTATTACATCAACATTTATACATTTCTATTATAAATAACCCCTCGTTTCTCCAACAGACACACAAACACAAAGAGGATATCATCTGCAGATATCTTCTCCAACCATAAAAACATATCTTCAAATGCAAAAAAATATCAAACCTGTATTGAATCTTATTACATATAATGAACTGATACTTATAGAATAACAAAAGTTAGTGTAGAAGCTCAAGCAGCTGATAAGAATCAGTAGCAAAAAAAAAAACAATAGACCAGTATCTTGCACTGGTTTATTGGCTGATTGCTTTGCAGCTAGCTTCAGCTTCTTGTTTTAAGGTAGAAATGAGTTGTTCTGGAGCAGATCTAGCCATTGAAAAGAGGAAGTGTAACTAGATGTCGGGGTGCATTTGTCTGGTTAGTTGCAAGGTCGTTGAGACCTCCACCACCATCATTCTGAAGCTGTTTTGCTGATGCAACCTGTAAGTCCATACATCTAACTCAGTTTTGTACTTAAGTATTGTTTCATTATAGCTTCAGTTATGAACTATATATACTAAGACATAAAAAGCTTAGATCTAAAGTTCTGAGCTAGTTTGGGCAATAGTTGAAAGGGATCTCGAAAATGAGCAACTAAAATGAGATGAGACATATAAATATACAGGAAACCAAGATCTAAACTACTTTGGATAATCCTGTTATATATACATCAAAGGAAACTTAAAAATGAACAACCAAAATGAGATGAGCATATAGATATATGTACACAAAAGCAAGATAAAGAATAATGCCAAATTTTCTATGTTTCATAGATTTAAATGAGATTGGAGATGGTAAGTGGTAGGATCTAGCATTTAGATCGACTTATAGTTTAGAATCTTACTCAAAAAAATAAAAAATAAAAAAATTTGCAGTTTTGAAGGATGGCTAAATGAAATATGTTTGCAATATTTTCACAAAAACTAACCAGAAATTATGAAATTAGATAAAAAGGAAGGTCGCAAGTGAACCACCAAAATGAGTTTAAGAAACAAAAGCAAGATCTGGAAAGTAATATGCTTTTAATATGTTTACGAGATCTTAAATGATGTTAATTAAAATTTCTCAAACTGCTATTCTGCTTAAAAAAAAGTTATTAATCTATTCCAAAAACCATGTTAAATAGAACATGATTGTACCCCATCAATGACTGAGCAAAAAATTACCTGCTTTTCCAGTTCTCCCATATCTTCAGTTAACTTCTTCTCCTGCTTAACAATATATGAAGTAAGATTATTATTCTCGTTTTATACTTGTTCAAGTTTATTAATATTGCTATGCTTCTCCAACAGGATGAACAGAGAATATGGTCTTTGGTGCACACAGGTACCACGAAAGTGTATCTCATCTTAACGACCTTGCAATTAACCAGATGAATTAGCCTCTACATAACTCATCAACAGTCTACGGTCTTGTTATCACCGAGATTTTGGTCAACCCTTTCCAAATTATGACTAAAAATGTCTTATTAATGAAAATTTTCTATTTTCTCATACCTTATGTGGGAGACAATCAGTTATTTGGAAGCCTCCCTTCAAGTATAGGTAGTCTAGTTGGATTGACCACGTTAGATTTAGGACCTAATCGATTCAAAGGAAAAATCCCGACTAACATTGGTATACTTCGAAAGCTACAAATTATTGATCTATATAGCAATCAATTTCAGGGCCTATCCCTGATGCCATTGGGAACTTATCAATGTTGACTTAACTTTATTTTCAGGGCCATATTCCATCAATCCTTTGGAATTGTACAAAACTTAATGGTTTAAGCCTTGTAGACAACAGACTCGATGGGAAAATACCCAATCAAATTCTTCAACTTCCATCACTAACTTGTTTTTTAGATTTTTCTCAAAACAGCCTGTCCAATTCCGTTAGATATTAAAGACCTCAAGATGTTAAGCTATCTTGATTCATCTTATAATAACTTATCATACTAGCAGCCTTGGTGAGTGCATTAGCCTTACAATGTTAAACCTATGTGGCAACATATTTCAAGGCATAATGCCATCTTCGTCAAGTTCCTAGAGAGGATTGGAGGTACTTTTTGACATTTCTCAGAATAATTTTAAAGGATAAGTTCAAAAAGTCTTAACGAATTCCATTCGTTTAAGAAATTGGGGAATTTATAGATTATTCTAGGAACTTAACGAAGATGGTATTATGCTTTGAAATATGTTGCCACTTAGGTTTAACATTGCAAGGCTAATGCACTCACCAAGGCTGCTACTAATAGTACCTGATAAATTGTTATAAGATAAATCGAGATAGCTCAACATCTTGAGGTCTTTAATATCTAATAGAATAGCTCAACATCTTGAGGTCTTTGATATCTAATAGAATTTATCCACACACGCTGTTTTGAGAAAGATCTAAAATATAAGTTACCGATGGAAGTTGAAGAATTTGAGTCGGTATTTTTCCACCGGGTCTATTCTACAAGGCTGGAACCATCGAGTTTTGTATCATTGCGAAGGAATGATGGAATATGGCCCTGAAAATAAAGTTTAGTCAACATTGATAAGTTCCCAATGGCATCAGGGATAGGCCCTGAAAATTAATTGCTATATAGATTAATAATTTGTAGCTTTTGAAGGTTACCAATGGTAGTCGGGATTTTTCCTTTGAATCGATTAGGTCCTAAATCTAAAGTGGTCAAACCAACTAGACTACCTATACTTGAAGGGAGGCTTCCAAATAATTGATCGTCTCCTACAGCTCTAATGTTTTTTTATCCAATGCAGCAAGCTGCAAATGGAGTGTGATATCGAGGTTGCAATTTATAAAATGCTGCCCCCGTGGCTATGCGGGTAGCCCATGGTTTGAATTGCCGATGGGAGTTAACATACAAAAGTAACCGTAAAAAGTTCTCAGACCACTAATGTACACTAATATAACCTGTGTTCTCATTGCATGCCATCTACGCCTTTTAAGGATAGCAGCCTTATAGAACAACATATGTGAATTATATCTGCATCTAGTTTCCATTGGGAAAAACCTTTTATAGCTTAAATTTATAGCAATAGTAGTTTAATAGTAAATCGAGGGTGCAGATTAAGGACCAGTAAACCCCAAAACGGGAATCAACAAACAATCAAGAGTTAGATGTTTCATTTTAGTAATCAAGAAGCTCAATATTTACAGGGGGTGTTTGTGATTCTTAATTTTTTAGCAAAAATAGTTGGGGTGCATTTAGTTGGAGAAAAAATTCTCTTGTTTCCTATCTCTAGTTTTGTAAAAATTTGGAAGGGAAGTTTATCTCCACAAAACACTTGAAAATATAGAAATGTGTTAGTTGATGTTCATATTTTTCTATTTTGAACAAAGGGAGGGAGGGTTTTGGGTTACAAAGGAAAAAAACTAAAATTTGTTTTGTAATTTTTTCTTGTTAAGCTAGGGAATAGGGTATTTTGTGTTTTGCAAAATATTTTGTTGGAAAACGTTGATTTGCATGTGATATTTGTTTTCCTTGTTTTTCACAAAACATTTTATGGAAAACAAGGGTGTTTTCCCCTAAACGCACCCTTAGTATTCCACCCAAAATGCTTCTGCTTAGTTTTGGAACAGTTTCTGATAAGTGGGTAGGGAGGTAGGAAGCTGCTTATTTCCAAGGTGCTTATTTTGAGATGGAATTGGAACTATTTCCTATCCTACCTTCATATCCAACCTTCAACCTTATTGATGATGTTGATTGAATTTTTCTCATGGTTAACAAAACAAGCAAATCCAAGCGCTATTTTGTGTAGTAATAGTTTACTTTTTTAGCAGTTTTGCGAGTACTTAACAGAAAAAAATTTGCAATCTTAAACACCACCTAAATTATGTGATGTACCTTGAGAAAAAAATTTGCAATCTTAAACACCACCTAAATTATGTGATGTACCTTGAGAGCTTTTTACGCAGAGAAATCAAGTATAAGCATACCTCTTCCTGGAGGGTTGACATGTACTCCATCATTAATTGTGTCTGCATTCACGAAAATCACATATAGTCAATGTATTAACTACTATAATAAACAACCGAGTATGATTTTGTTGCTAATATAATTTACCATGTATATTACCCACAACAAGATAGCATCTAAATGGTCAGTGTTTCATTTAAAGAACTAATGCAAGATGATATTAATCTTGGGCAGAAGGTGATATGTAATGCTATTCTCTGATCTCTGTTGCACACGAGGGAGAACATAATTACTTGTGGCCAAATAAATCATCCAGCAATCTGAATCAGGAAGACGACACCCTAAAGACAAATTATCGTCTAGCCTATTGCAATTAACAAATAATATAATATTCTTATCCAATAACTGATTGTGCCCTAGACTTGGCCTAAAGGCACTCCTTTCCTACCAAAAGAGTGTAGTTATGTTGTGATACTCGAGCAAAGGTCCTGCTCATCACATAAGATGAATTCTCAATTGTAAGACTGAGCTCCTTCGTATACAAATAAAGATATATGGTGCTCCGCATGTATCATGATGTCCTGAGAATCCTTTAGAGGATGAATGGATATCAAGAATCTATACGTACTACTATACAAAAATCAAACAACATTCATATGTTGATGAGGCTTGACTCTGTCTATAGTGGGTTGTTCTGTTTTTGCACTCCCAAATGCAAAAAGTGTCTACAGTAACTTCTAGTGATTTTGCACTCCCATATGCAAGAAAGTAATAATAGTTGGTTGCATGTATGGTCAAATATAACGAACATGCACCACTACCATCTAGGTAACCAGAATCCAATATCCCAATCATGTGGCTATTATCCACTCGATCGTTCATCATGAACTTCTGTTCTGTTTCCATAAGTAATTCCAAACCACCAATGTCTCCATATTCGTACCTGGAGAGATGTGAAGCATGCCGCCACTGTCCAACATCTTGTACGAGTTTCATAGTTGCATCAAATACTGCAGACAAAGCAGACTTAAGTTTGACTATCATTTCTAAGACCTGAATTATATTCGTACACAGCATGTTTGTCTAACAAAATAGGGTGGCTCAATAGTAGATATCAGCAGCTGACAGAGAGAGCAAACATTCGTCGGTTATATAATCATTAGTATAACACAGTATGCTAACAGTCTTAGCTCACGTCTATTATCAGTAATTACTGACATTATATAATTATAGGGATATTTAATGTATTGTAGATGTTTTAAAAGAGATTGTTTGGTTCATGACTACACAAATGGTTCATTATGCCTCAAGTATGGTAGATAAAACTTAGCACCCTAATATATGGACTGAGCATTTGCTAATAGCTTATGTTGGACAATGAGTTAATGGATACAACAAATGTTCTAAAATTATGGAAACAGCGAAGGGATACTTAGCACCATAATATATGGACTGGGCATTTGCTAATAGCTTATGTTGGACTGTGAGTTAATGGATACAACAAATGTTCTAAAATTATGGAAACAGCAAAGGGATACGTAAGAACCATATTGCGAATCCAAGAACCCGTAATATGGATTCACGTGTGCACACACAAGGCACAGAAATGTTATAAAAAAAAAAAAAAAAAAAACAAACAAACAAACAAACAAACAAACAAACACAAAGCAAAACAACAACAACAACACAAGTGTTTGTATGATTCCCTCCAAGAATGACCTAATGCTGCCACACACCAGTGAGTTTCGTTGATCTCATTTTAGGGTCATACATCCACAAGGAGCAGAAATTATAGGCCGCTCAAAACCAATCGAGAACTTCCGTATTGCGCCCAAGGAGATGCTATCGCCCTACAATTAAACCCGGTTAGCTAAGAGTTGTCCTGCTCCATTGGTACCATTCCCCCTCAGCAAACGCTCAGTTGACCAGTCATAGGTCATTTGGAGATTAACCAGGGTTCGAACCCAACTCTTGGCTAATTAGGTCACTAGGACATGAGCTCATTGCCTGGGCCAGGTCCTTGGAGAAGGGTCCAATTGGCATCAAAAGATGCATGGGATCGGGGTGTTCTCACAGATTTACACCTTTTGGAGCTAAGAGTTGTTCTATCCAAATGTTTTATGAATTGCTCTTAACTAAAGGACTTTCAATCGATGAGAAGGAAGCCAGAGTTGTCAGTTAAGCTTTGTGAATGCATCGAACTAGCTACTAGTGATACTCATTGATCAAATCCATTATAGTTGGAAGTTGGCCTCCTACATATCACAAAGAAAGAACTTCGATTTAAAATGTCTTTGGTTAGACCTCACTAACCAAGTCTCAAGAGTGTTCACATGGCATATTTAGGTCCACCCTAGCTAGCATTGTATCATACGCCTACTAGATTAAACCAAAAGGAAGATTGGGTTACTTAGCACCATTCACGCTATTGGTTGTCGCAAACATATGGGAAGTGATTTGCACACTCCCAAAAATGATTGGCACACTCAAATTTTGAGTGTGTTGACATTTATACCCTCACATTGTTTGGACTTATTCTTATCCTGTTAGGGTATAAATGTCAACACACTCAAATTTTGAGTGTACCAATCATTTTTGGGAGTGTGCAAATCACCTCCCCAAACATATACTTGGACGCTACTAATACTGACTTCCTACCTACAACCGCCGATAAAGCAGATGCCAGCCTGCTCCAACTTGATAGAAATTTACCCACGAACCACATCAATATAGACCAAGGTGGGTAACTAATAAATCTGTGACCAATGAGCCTACTACAGTCCATAAATTTCAGTACTCGGCAAGAATCTTCATTATTGCTAGAAGGTAATAAAGTCTAACCCACTTACAATTTAAGAATTATCTATAATTTCGGTTTCGATGGAGACTAATTGTAGTCTAGTAGTTGATTTTTTTTGTCCTTAATTCATAAAACCATCCAACAATATTAATAATCCCTTGATCGCACATAAACTACATAAATTTTCGTGAAGAAATTTTACTAATCCAAATAGAGCATTTTTTAAGATGAACATGTATGGACCATTGATCAAGTGATTCACACCTATTCCCATGTATCCAGTGCTTGCATGTAATTTCTCTCCCTTCCTAGTCTCCTCATTTTTGTCAACATCAATAAGGGTAAGGGTTCCGCTATTTTTTTCTTCTTGCCCATCATCCATCCACAGAATGGCGAGAGTTTAAAACTAAATTGATGAACCCTTGACACTATAATACAACAAAGGACAAACATCTTGAACTACAATAGATTCAAACACAAAGTCTAGAGACAAGCTGTACTGTGAGGATGATCCCACACCCACACAGAGATCAAAAAATAGCTTAGAGAGTGAACTGAATAAGTATATGTATAAACACAATTAGTACTACTAGATGATTCAGAACATATAGACAGTAACAGCCTGGGAAACCGAATTGAATAAGTAGCGTCGGACAATCACCTTTCTCAATCGTGTTTGCACAAGAGCAGCATCAAGTTGTAGTTCTAATTCCGTCATATCAGTCACAGAAAGCTCCTCACTGTTATTCTCCTCGACAAGCCTGTGCAAAAAGTTGGGATTTCATGCTGCTTGGTGAATCATATCATTATGATCTCGTTTTCCAATGTTCAGTTGACCTTGTTTCTAAAATCTGTTCATGCACGCACGTACACGACGTACTTACGTGTGTGTGCATGCATCTATAGTATATATGTTGTGCATTGACATTTGAGATTTCGTGTTACCTATCCACCATCTGTAGAAGCTCTTTACATGTCCTGAACTTTGTGCATTGCGATAAAACCTCCTGAAGCCATTATTTTTTATAAATCTCACATGTTTGTTAATGCATTGTACATTACCATTTGTATTAAGGCTATGTTTGGCACAGAGCTTTTTTGGAGCATTTTTGGTCAATGAGCGGTGAGAATGAGCTTTTTTATTTTCAGTGTTGTTTGGCAAAAGAGTGGTGAGCTTTGCTATTTTTTAGGAAAGCTCATTTTTCCAATGCTTCTTTAAGAAGCTGTGAGCGGAAAACTCATTTTTCACAGCTACTGCTCGCAGCTCACTGCTACTGCTCACCGCTACTGCTTACAGCTACTTTTGCCAAACATAGCCTATGTGTAAAATAACCAGCTGTTGAAAAGCTATTGCTTACCAACTGCCCACCAGCTCCATTGTTGGTTCCCTCTCCCGCTTTTGTGATGCTTCTCTCATACCTAGAGAGGATATGCTCTACACTGAAACATGCATAGTTAATGAATCTGTGTATGATTAGCAGTGAGATAATAGTTAATACAAAAGATATTAAATACACTAACTCATATAAATAATTTTAGGATCATAATGATTGACTGGAATGTTGAAAAGCTAAACCGGATATCGATCCAGGGAATATATTAATTATGAGTTCATGACATGTTGATGCATTAGTTCGGTCATTAGGACTGTAAAGTCGGAGTAGTTAATACCTTAACATGAAATTAATAAAGATACTCACTTGCACCTCTATTAATGCAAGTCATTATCCTTTTGACTGGCCTGCATAAAAATTGTGTTCTTTATTCTTATAACTAATTACTTTTGTGTTGTCATTTTTGGTCCCTACTTGTGTGATCGTGTACAAATATGTGGTCGTAATTGTTTTGCATAACTCACCAGACACCAGCATAATGCCCAGCCTTTTTCTTACTCCAGCCTCCAATAGAGGATCGAAGAAAATGATTATGTCTATGCTGCTATGCGTATAATAAGTTCGTTATATATTCGATGTGAACCACCAGCTGAGCGTATTGAAATCGCATGCAAGGATATCATGGATACTTTCTAAAAAAATAAATTTTTAGAGGTTTATTGAGTACAATGTTTGTGTAACTTCCTTTAAGTGATCAACATCTCTGACTATTTTGTTATATTTGGTAAACAATTCACAATTTTACCCCCTTTACTACGGACAATCACAGTGCGTTTGAAATATACAGTGAAGTACATTAACAATGAATCTTCCAAAGTTCTTTGAATTATAGGGTTGAATCCTAAATAGAATCATGTAGAAACCTTCCAAATATATGGTTCCACTTAATTAATTCCCTATTTAAAACTCATAAAGCAGATAACTTTAAGAAACGAGGAACTACCATGTAATAAATACTACTGATGAACATGATCTATATTCCTAAATCAACAATTTTTATTAGTCCAGCTACTTTTAGGCAACTACAGGTCACACAGAGGTACCACAAGTTCCTGTTGGCTATACTTACACTCCTCTTTGTATTTACACGATATAAATGAAATGGAAGAGTGGAAGACAATGTTAATTAGGAAGAGATTGAGGTTGTTCTTGCCCTATGAAAAACATTATTTCACTTATCTGATTGAGCTTTGATCATCATAAACGGCTTAACAATAGTATAAAGACACACGGTAATTAAACAAGTAGAAATGACGAGTAAGAATAAGTTATGCGTTAAATGATGAGTAGATGATGTCTATGACTTAGGCATATATGGAGAACAATTGCGATGACTACTTGGTGTGCCTAATTATATACCAAGAGAGGAGATTGTGACATATGTCAGGATCAAGATCAAAGTTTGACATGTATAGTAAGAGAAATGTTGAATGGATCAGAGACACAAGTTAGCCATATAAGTTTCAGTTAATATAACATATGTTTGTTATGGCGTAAGCTCATTTTTTTCAGCACATATAATATAAGTTTGTTAGCCATATTATATTCCGTCAATTTTTTCACTTAATCTGATGAAATGTTAAATGGCTTATATTTCATAAGCTCAACTTTTCCGGCTTACTTTCAAACTTGTGGGCTTATATTAGCTTGTTATGACATAATAAACTTATACAAGTCCACAAGTCCCAAAATAAGCGGAAAAAAATGAGGCTTATGAAGCATAAGCCGAAAACGTATAAGCCCATAAATAAGCTTAAACAAACAGCACCTTAATCACTACTCGGTCTATATCATTACTCGCATGAAGCTAGTAAGGTAGCACCGCAAAACAAAACGCACAGGGAAGCTAGCAGTTTGCATTTGCTTGCTCAAAGGCTACATCTCGGAATCCCTAGACTAACTGTATCATACATAAAATCATCTACTAAATCCTAGCTAGCTATTTCAGTTTCAGTTAATATAATATATCACAGTTTCAATTAGTGGGTTTATTTTATTTTGATTCAAATTTTTTACAACTTTAACCTTAATTTGAATGAATACAAACTTGATTCGTGAAAAGTATATACTTTTAGATGGAGTGTTTGACGGGTAAGAGAGTGTGAGGGTCATTGCATATGTGGGAATAATGATGTCAATATGGTATTGCGGGAAAGCTACGGGAACCCAACAAACACATAAAACGAAAACATATATACATTCGGAATGTTGAAAGCAAATTCACTAAGCGGGTAAGAAATTGTTAGGTTAGCAATTCATTTACTATATTTAAAAAATAACTATATTTATGGCCGCCGATATGAGCGGGTATTATTCACTAGTATATAAAACGATGAAAATTAACCTGCTAGAACTACTTCCGCTACAGGATTCATAAAGCTTCCCACTGGCGGAGAAAACAAGGACGGCTATATCAACATCACAAAGACCTGAAAGTTGACGTGCTTTCTTCATCAAACCTGTTCTCCTTTTCGAAAACGTTACTTGACACCTGTTTTTGTCTTCGATTCGCTTCATTTCAAGCTTCCTTCGGCCCATTATATTGTATGTATAGTATTGAAACCAATGAAAGTTCTCGTAGATCTTACTCTTTTATTTTGTTAGCCACAGGCAATTGATCTTATCCTGAGCAGTCTTTTATTAGTATTATATATATGTTTGATGAAAGTGAGTGCAAGTTGTGGTGAAGATGGAAGCATGATTTGATAATGACCACCAGCTCTACATTAATTTCTCTTTCTGCTAGATTTTTTTATAAAAATTACTCACCGCCAAATAATACGGAATACGTAGTATGTTACTTTTTATTACACTTTTTGGGGAAAATTTACACGTCAAATGTGACCTGTTAATAAGAGTAACTTATTTATATACTCTTTCCCGTCTCATTAACAAGTGTCTACTCCAATAAATGTATAAAGTTTTACGAAACTTGACTAACTACACTTGATATTAATCAAATATATGTATCCACCAAAATTTATTTTATTAGTTGAAATACAAATTGAACAATTATTTTTAAATATTCCAAAATAGTAATGTGAAACACTTAACGTGAGATGGAGAGATTAATAGTCATTATTTTGTCGTCTTTGTGTGAGTTGTCATTTGCATTACACAAGAATAAGATGGTTCATGGAACAACACTATTCATCATGTGAGAACAAAGTATGAGAAATTTAAGATAAACATGGCTACAACCTTACTCCAGAAAAATAGTTGCTTCCAAAAAGATGGTTCACGAATTGATAAAGGAATTTATTGCAAACAAGTATGTCAAGCACATTTGATTGACTAATCTAAACTCAAATTCAGTTTAACAAAAATAAAAAATTTTAACCGTGGTTTTCAATCTTTTAGCAAATTAATTCACAAAGTTTGTGTTCATCACCACACTGACACAAACATATTAAAATTGACTCTTTTTTATTTAGAAGATTGATGTGACAACATCAAATTTCTTTGCACCAAGTGGGAATTGAGTTGGATATCTCTCAATCTCTCATGTTTTAGTGATTAAGTCACAAGCCTTTACCACAAAGTTACTCTGATTGGTTGTGATATAACAATTTTACAATCCTTTTTAATGCAACGACTAAGCTCCATTCAAAAATTTTGAACTCCGATGGTGCTTATCTAAATTCAAACTCCATTTAAAGAATGTTCGATAAATCAAGACTATTATAAGCTTGACTTTAACATATTGACGCATACACGTAGTCATAAAAGCTTGAGAAACTAACTAAAACTCGAGTTAAATGACCATTAAATCTAGTTCTGAACTTCTGATATGATCGAAGCACACTTGATTTGTTGCAACCATTGATTACCAAAAATATTTGTTAGTTATATCATAAAGTATACGTATCTTTATCCATAATGATGGAAAACAGTGTAATAGGTAATAATTTAATTTTTTTTTAACAATTAAATTAACAGTTTAATCATATTAACATGCACGAGGAAAGACTAAATTAAAATTACAGTTTACAAGAAAAAGGTTTTTCTCCATGAACCTTTATACACCGACAGTTTAATCAATCATGGTTGTAATCATAAGTGACACATCATGTTGCAAATCACCAAACACAAACCTTGTAAATATTCAGCAGCAAAACAAACTTCTAACCAATAGTGTAATCAGACTAATAAATAGTCCATACTAACACTATATCAACTCCAACAGCTACAAGGACTATATTACTTTCACGCAGGAAATGAATTTACAAAACCAAATCAAGAAAACCAAAACCTTATTGTGGGTTTGGTTCGTCGAGATGTTACTTATATAATTAAACAATGGTTAATGTCGATCCGAAAGTTGAAAAAATTTCAATGAGTCGACCATATGAAGGACATATGTACTTAGGGGCGGAGCTACCTTGTAGGCAGTGGGGGAAAGGCCCCCCGATAAAGCTTGAGTTGAGTAGCTAAACGAGTGAGAAAAATGGCTGAAATAGTTGCAAAACGTTATAATGCCCTTAGTCTAGAAAGAACAGTGCCCTTTACTAAAGAAAATATTAACAAATTAATCTTCAAATTTGTTTTTTTGTTCTTCTGATTTCATCAACTGAAAGAGGTGAAAAAGGAGGGCAGAGGCAAAAGAGAGGATGGAGAAGACGATAGGGATTTAATAGTGTAAACCTTGAAATGTGTGTAATAAACACAATTAAATAAGTATCTATCTAATTTAATACTAGTACATAATTATATATTTTGTAAACTTCGAAATGTGTATAATTTGAATTAGATTTCACATTTTATGGTAGTTTTTATTAGTGACACTACTTTGTTTTTGTTTAAGTTAAATATCAAATCTTATGCTATAATTTGATTTAAAAATATGCATTCAATATTTTCTTTAAAAAAAACATTCAAATTGTTATTAATCAAAGTGAATTAAGAGGTCTAATTACTTGGACACAAGTTTGGTCAGTGTGAGTTCGTCTTACTTCTAGTTAACTTAATTGGGTTATTTTATGTACATTATTCTTTTAGCTAGTGTTAATCGCTTAAAAGATGTGGGTTTTGTGCTTGATTAAAACCGACCCGACCCGTTTTAAACTTCACTAAAAAACAGCAACCCGTTATCGGATCTTTCTTATTGCTCATTGCCCCCTCTTATTAGAATTCCTGACTCCGCCACTGTATGTACTCATACATTCGGCTTACGCAACGATTGAGTGATTAAGTTTTATTCTATATTTTACATGTACATATAAATTATGTAAAAGCCTAGAAAACGTGCTGTTTGTACGTATTCATTTGTTGTGCTTGTCAATTCCATACTTTGCGTCAAATTTTCATATTATCATGGGCTCTTCCAATTATTGTATGCTCTTTTTTCTTGCTATAAAACATGGTGTTTATAATAATTCAAATATTTACTATCATACAAATATTGTCTTGCTGGCCGAGAGATGTGCCCCTCAAAATAAAGTGCTTTGAAGAAATCTATCGACCTCACGAACTCATCTTTTTCGTGACCATACATTTTAAAGAGGGAAACCAAAAGGATAGAGCTTTGCTAGTCATTAGTCATTAAAATGGTTCATAACCATCTTCGTTCACTATAATGCATTCGCATGTCAGATTATAGTATCTTTAAAACACTGTCATTTTTTTATTTTTATTTTTTTATCTTCTTAACGGCAATTTTTTTCATGCAATATGCCATCTATCTCACAAGTGCCTCCAGCGAGGCTTGAACCCATAACCACTAGGTTGATGGGCAACTAACATACCACTAGACAAAAGACATTGGGTTAAAACACACTCATTTAAACGGGCCACGTTAAGCTAAGTTACATAAACTCGTCGATGATTCACGAGTTACTCGTCAAAAGCTATGGTAACCTCATATTAGTACCGTATTACCGTCTATTTGGAATTCAAAAATAACAGGAAGATAATAACAATGGAAAAGACCGACTCTTGTGATAAACACGATTACCTTAAAACAATTTCGTGTTTAGGTACAACGGCCAGAGCAGGAGTACTACCGAAGATGCCCAAACATGCCTAAAGTTTTGACATAATTTGTGTGTAAGTATGCTAAGGGAGGAGGGAAAACTTCTCCAGTTATTTATTTATTTATTTATATTCTTTTTTACATTTTTGAAACAACATAAAAGCTAGTACTTATACTACTAGAGTACTAGTGGAATGAACACACAATTCAAACCACTCGAATGCTATTAACAATGATTAAAACCAAACTTTGTAACTGAACATTAAGTGTGATGTTACAAATTTTACTCATTAACAAGGCGAAGGTCCTCGGTAGTCACCATTGACCTAACAGTGGGTGCCGAAGGGTAGGTGGGTGGAGTTTTGCGTTTAAGGCGAAGGTCCTCGGTAGTCACCATTGACCTCGCCGTGTCTAGGTTTGGAAACCGGTCTCGATGGGCAATAATCCCAGCCACGAGATCAAACCGGTCACTCAAGTCATGAAGGGCATACGTGACAAGGGCATCATCGGGCATGGGTAAACCTCGATCAGTTAGAAGTGTTGCAATAAACTCAAATTAGAAAAATATGCATCAACAGTCATGTCACCTATGGTTAAGAGTCTTAATTCATCAAGAAGGAAGGTCCAAACATCTAATGTGGTTTTAGGATTAGCCTTAACGACTCTAGCAACAATAACCTCACTACAAGTTAGGAAAATTCAGGATTTGACTAGTAAATCTACCTTTAACCATTCCAAAGAATGTGGAGCAACGGCCTCTTTAATTGAAGATGCATCTGGAGGTTGAATGTGATCGGGAATCTACAAGCCGACAAGCCTTCACATTGAATTTTGAAGAAAAATCACCAAGATGAGTAGTTAGCTTTCGTGACATCGAGCTTTATCGGGATTTATGTGTTAATGGAAGGTTGGACGGCGAGTAACTTGTCCAACAGACAGATGGTGGTAAATGAAGGAGATGTAGTGCTCACCATTTGGAAGTGAATGCTATTGAAGGTTTAGGAAATTAAACTGTATGGAGATGGAAGGAAAAATACGACTAGAAAAAAAAAAAAAAAAAAAAAAAAAAAAAAAAAAGACGTGTAGATTTGTTTGGGTTGAGGAGAGTTTTTAGAGGGGAGGGAGTAATAACGCGATTCAGGCGTTATAGCCTATGTGGCATGTTGTTAACGGCGTTGCTGTGTTATCCCCACTCCCTTGTTGCTTGCGTTGCTGCTGCGTTTCCAATTACGTTACCATAGTAACGAGCGTTACTAAACTTGAACGCTATGTTTAAAAAAAAAAAAAAAAAAAAAAAAAAAAAAAAAAAAAAAAAAAAAATCACACCGCCCCCTCTAACAACAACAACAACGGCTATATTTGAATTCAAAAAAAAAAAAAAAAAAAATACAAACAAACACTGCCGTTCCAACGGCTAGAATTTGTAAAGTTTTGCAATTTTTTTTTAAACCTTATAAATAGATTGGGTATTCTAACCCTTTTGCAAACACAAAATAAAACCATCTTATATCCAAAAAAAAGTTATTTCGCAATGGATCAACATCCAACTTATGCCGCACATGTAAACCTTTCCGCTATCGAAGATGAACCCGATGCTTTAGCAATTATGGCCGCCTATGAGTACTAACGAATACAACAAGAAGAAGCCGAATCATCTTTCCGGTTAACCCGTAACCCAATTCACCGTGAGCATGAAGTTGCAGAAGAGCGTTTGAAGGCCGACTATTTTAATGTACATTGTAAGTATCCAGATAGAGACTTTCGTCATAGATTTCGTATGTGCCGGAAACTATTTCTAGAAATAGTTTCCGGTATTGAATCATATACTGCCGATCCTCTTCCTGCTCATTTTGTATACTTTAGCCAAGAACCCGATTGTACATGTCGAATGGGTATTAGTGTTCTCATGAAATGCACTATGGCCATTCGCCAATTGGCATACGGCAACTCACCGGATGCGTTCGATGAGTATTTGCAAATGAGTGCACGTACAGGACGTGAATGTCTGGATAATTTCAATATGTGTGTTATTGATTTGTTTAAACCTGAGTTTTTAAGAAAACCAACTATGCATGACATTCAAAACCTATATGCAAAACATGAAAAGGAACATGATTTTCCGGAAATGCTTGGTAGCATCGACTGTATGCATTGGCAATTGAAAAATTGTCCGGTGTCATGGAAAGGTCAATATGCTAGTGGTCATAAAAAAATACCCCACTATATTGCTTGAAGCTGTTGCGTCGCATGATTTATGGATTTGGCATGCTTTTTTTGGTATAGCGGGAGCGAATAATGACATCAATGTTTTTGATAATTCGCCATTGTTCAATGACCTGCTTAAATATGAAGCCCCTGTAGCTCCGTTTGCGGTAAATGGAGTTGTGTTTGATAAGGGTTATTACTTAGCCGATGGAATTTACCCACAATGGGCTACTTTCGTCAAATCATTCACAAAAGCTTCAGACGAGAAACACAATTTCTTTAAAAAGCGACAAGAAAGTGCAAGAAAGGATGTTGAACGTGCTTTCGGTGTTCTCCAAGGACGATGGGGAATAATACAACAACCAGCACGAGCTTACGAGGTTTCCAAGATACGTAGAATCATGTATTCTTGCATCATATTGCGTAACATGATTTTAAAAGACCAAAAGTTTGCTCTAAGTGAGTACAGAGCATTGTTTAGGAATCCGGCTAGACACATGCAAGACAGATGGATTGACAGATGTGATGTGCGTCGTCGAAGGAATAAGGAATTACGTGACAAAGATATTCATCTTAATCTCCAACAGCAGCTTATGGAGCATATTTGGCGTGAACGTGAGGAGTTTATGGAAGTAGATGACGAATAGTTTTAGTTATTTACTTATCGTATTTTTCATTTCGCATTTTATTTCGTAATTTCTTTTATGTCGTTTTGTTTAATGTAATATTTTTTATTTCGTATTGTAATGTTTAATTTTATAAATGAAGTGTTTAAATGTTTAATGAATGAAATTGTTGAGAGTAGAATTTGTAAATTGTTGTTTTTTAAAAAAGCGAGTCCCTGAAAATGGTGTTATTGGGTGTTATGATTTCTTGGTATTTTTGATGTTATGTTATTTGGTGTTAAAGTGATGTGTCGTTGACGTGGCAGTGGTGTTGGTGTTATTTCGTGTTACCACTCCCTGCTCTCTTAGGAGAAAAGAACCGTGGCTCTTGATATCATGATAATGTAATGTGATTTGATTGATTAGCAATGAATGAGTTGTTACAATCATGGTTGTCAGGATCCCCATCCTGATTTTAGGATCTTACGATTTTATGATATTGCAAAGTAAAAATGATCTGGATCTTACATAGGGTATTTGAAAGCTTAAGATTTTATAGGATCCCGATCTTGACCATAGGATCTTAAGATCTAATCCGATCCGATCCTACTTTTCTCGGATAACAAACCAAAAAACAGCAAATTATTTTTTGTAGAATTTAAAAAATAGCATGTTAATCTTATTAAACATTTTATAATTATAATTTAGGACAACATTTCGATGGAACATTCTAATTTCTGTTTATGATATTTTATAATTTATAAATTTGTGTAATATTACAAAAACTATTAAGAAAATGACATTATAGTAGGATCTTAAAATTCCGATCCGATCTTACGATCACGATCTTACACAGACAAAAACGATCCTTGGTAGGATCCCGATCTTGAAAACCTTGGTTACAATACAAATACAAGATTAAGAGTGCTAAGCCCAATATACAGTATATGTAGTCTGCTAATAAATACAAGTCTAATCACAAATTAGCCTTATACAAGCTAGCCGACATTTTCTTGCCTCAACCCCAAGTGGGATTTAAAGATGTTAGGGATGGTTTAAAAGTCAATGGTGATGGAACTACTACAGTTACTTAGCTGGAGAATGTTGAGATGGCCAAATTAATGCTTGAACACAATAATTCCGAGTGTGAAATAGCCAACTTGCGTATGTTAATACACAAATGCCAAGATGAGGTTATAGTCCGTCCATTGGCCCATTTTACCAAAATTAGTTTTGCAATATTTTCTCAATAATTTGAAACAAATTTGAAACTTGTTAATACTAGCAGTGTATCCGCGCAATGCAGCGGCGGATACCCAGTAATTAATTTTGTGGCGAACAAATTTTTTACAGTTATACATGTGCCTGTGAAATGCAACTTCAAACTCAAATAAGTGATACCGTACAAAAACCCCGTAGTCACTTTGTCGATAAAATACCAAATCTATCCCTACCTTTCGAAAATTAATAAATCCAAATCCAACCATAAACCACTTTTTAGAAATTAAGCCTAACTGAAATTATAGTCCAAAACCTATTTGCCATTACCTTGGCCCACAAAATTTCGAAAATTATAATTTAGGACAACATTTCGATGGAACATTCTAATTTCTGTTTATGATATTTTATAATTTATAAATTTGTGTAATATTACAAAAACTATTAAGAAAATGACATTATAGTAGGATCTTAAAATTCCGATCCGATCTTACGATCACGATCTTACACAGACAAAAACGATCCTTGGTAGGATCCCGATCTTGAAAACCTTGGTTACAATACAAATACAAGATTAAGAGTGCTAAGCCCAATATACAGTATATGTAGTCTGCTAATAAATACAAGTCTAATCACAAATTAGCCTTATACAAGCTAGCCGACATTTTCTTGCCTCAACCCCAAGTGGGATTTAAAGATGTTAGGGATGGTTTAAAAGTCAATGGTGATGGAACTACTACAGTTACTTAGCTGGAGAATGTTGAGATGGCCAAATTAATGCTTGAACACAATAATTCCGAGTGTGAAATAGCCAACTTGCGTATGTTAATACACAAATGCCAAGATGAGGTTATAGTCCGTCCATTGGCCCATTTTACCAAAATTAGTTTTGCAATATTTTCTCAATAATTTGAAACAAATTTGAAACTTGTTAATACTAGCAGTGTATCCGCGCAATGCAGCGGCGGATACCCAGTAATTAATTTTGTGGCGAACAAATTTTTTACAGTTATACATGTGCCTGTGAAATGCAACTTCAAACTCAAATAAGTGATACCGTACAAAAACCCCGTAGTCACTTTGTCGATAAAATACCAAATCTATCCCTACCTTTCGAAAATTAATAAATCCAAATCCAACCATAAACCACTTTTTAGAAATTAAGCCTAACTGAAATTATAGTCCAAAACCTATTTGCCATTACCTTGGCCCACAAAATTTGGGAATAAAAGACATAAGCCCATCTTTAAAGAACCCTAAATCATTTCACCAGCCCCCCCCCCCCCCCCCCCCCCCCCACACACACACACACACATACTTCTCTCTAGGGCTGAGCATCGGGCGAAAACCGGACCGGACCGACCAAGACCGGACCGGACCGAGGACCGAGAACCGAAAAAACCATAGACCGAGACCGGACCGAATATGGTCGGTCCGGTCCAATTAGGCAAGTTTTTTCGGGTTTTTGGTCGGTCCGGACCGGACCGACCGGACCGAGGACCGACTTTGGCAAAAAGCTTAGATCGAGGACCGGACCGAATGTGGTCGGTCCGGTCCGGTCGGTCTCGGTCCGGTCGGTTTTGTCGGTCGGTCCGGTCCATCCGGTCCGTTTGCTCAGCCCTACTTCTCTCTATCACAGTCACAAAATGGATTTGTAACCAAGTCAGATAATCCATATCATTACCTCCATTTTTCTGTTATTACTTCCATTTTCCATTACAAGACAGTCAATATCATTACCTCCATTTTTCTCTCTATCGCAGTCACTAAAATGGATTTCTAACCTTTTATTATCCGAAACACAAACATGAAACAACCCTTTTATCTTTTGTCTACACCTTTTATTTTCCTTTCACAAGATCCACAATCAACTGAAGAACTTTGCTTTATGAGTTCGAGACTGATGGTTATTGATTTGGAGATAGGATATTGTTGCATGTTTCGATTATTTTTTTAGTTTGCACTTTTTTTTTTTATTGAAGGCAAACGATTATAGTTGCTGGATTTTATTTATGTTTTGGAACATTAATTGGATTGTACATTGTGGTTAAGTAGTTGTAAATTTTGATGAAAGGGTAAATTAAATTGTATATTAATTGACCACTTTAATGTTGTAAGTCTGAAAATTACACAATGCTTATTTTGTTGTAAGTTTTAAAATTGTGTGCATTAAAGTGTTGTAAACAATGCTTAATTTCTTTTAAGTCTGAAAATTTTAGAAAGAGAATGATTCCTCCATTATATGGAGTATAGATAAGAGATTTAAAGAGAGAATTGCAAAAATCGTCCCTAAAGTTTGGCCAAATTGCACGTTTCGTTCCGGAAGTTTGGGGTAAAATTCGTCCCTGGCCTACATCAAATGACTAAAATACCTTTGCTTTTATATTACTTTCCAGTTTTTTTTACACAAATAGTCCCTGTGTTTCGCTAGGTTTTGTTGATTTAGTCATAATTTTTTTTAATTAATTTATTTAACTATTAATATCAGTATTATTTTTTATAATCTTTCATCCGTTTTTGTCCATTTTTCTTACGTTTATGTCCATTTTTCTCACGTTTTTTCCGTTTTATGTCCGTTTTGTCCGTTTTTCTTATGTTTTTATCTGTTTTTCTCAATTTTTTTTCCGTTTTTCTTACGTTTTTGTCCCTTCTTCTTACGTTTTTTCCGTTTTCATACGTTTTTGTCCGTTTTTCTTATGTTTTTGTCCGTTCTTCTTACGTTTTTTCCGTTTCATACGTTTTCGTCCGTTTCTCTCACGTTTTTTCCATTTTTCTTACGTTTTTTTCCGTTTTCATACATTTTTGTCCGTCTTTCTTACGTTTTTGTGCGTTCTTCTTACGTTTTTTTCCGTTTTTGTCCTCTCTTCTCATGTTTTGTCTATATTTCTTACGTTTTTGTCCATTTTTTTTACGTTTTTGTCCGTTTTCTTATGTTTTTATCCGTTCTTCTTACGATTTTTCCGTTTTCATACGTTTTTGTCCGTTTTCTCACGTTTTTTTCTGTTTTTCTCACGTTTTTGTCCGTTCTTCTCACGGTTTTTTCCGTTTTCATACGTTTTTGTCCATTTTTTTTACGTTTTTGTCTATTTTTCTCACGTTTCCCGTTTTCAAACGAAAAAATTTTCAAAAGAATTTTGAAATTTTTTGAAAAAAAAATTCTTAAAATATTGGAAAATAAAAAATACTTTTTCGGAATTTCTTTGAAAAAAATTTAAAAAAAATCTAAAATAAACTTTTTTCAAAAAATCGAACAAAATTTTCTTTTCGAATAAAGATTTTTTAGAAAAATATTTGAAAATAAAAAAAAAATTGAAAAAAAAGAATGGAAAAAATTTTTTTTTAAAAACATTTTTTTATTAAAAAAAGAATGGAAAAAATTTTCGAATTATTGAAATTTTATTTCGAAAATATGTTTTTGGAAATTTTTTGGTGGTGATGGACAGTATAAGTACGGACGAAAAAGTGAAAAAACGGAAGAAAAATGTATGAAAACGGAAATAAAACGTACGAAGAACGGACAAAAACGTAAGAAAATAAAAAAAACATGAGAAAAACGGACAAAAACGTATGAAAAAGGAAAAAATATAAGAAGAGCTGACAAAAACGTAAGAAAAACTGACAAAAACGGAAAAACGTATGAGAACGGAAAAAACGTAAGAAGAACGGACAAAAGCTTAAGAAAAACGGACAAAAACGTATGAAAACGAAAAAAAAGGTTAGAAGAACGAACAAAAACGTGAGAAAAACGAAAAAAAACAGCAAAAAAAAAATAAAAATAAAAAAATAAAAAAAGAAACGGACAAAAACGTAAGGAAAACGGAAAAAACCGTGAGAAAAACGGACAAAAAGGTATAAAAAATAATACTAATATTAATAGTTAAATAAATAAATTAAAAAAAAAATTATGACTAAATCAGCAAAACCTGGCGAAACACAGGGACCATTTGTGTAATAAACTGAAAAGTAATATAGAGACAAGGGTATTTTAGACATTTGATGTAGGCTAGGGACGAATTTTGCCCCAAAAGTTTCTCACAGGGATGATCGTTGCACTTTCCAAACTTCCAGGACGAAACGTTAATTTGGCCAAACTTTAGGTACCATTTTTGCAATTCTCTCATATTTAAATATATAAGATTCGAATATTTTGCTAATAGTTCGCAATACATCGCAAACTTTGCGAGAAAAAAAAATATATATATACTAGTTATAATACCCGTGCATGCACGGGTTTTTAACATGAGTTTTTTTATTTTTTTATTTTTATTTTTATTTTTTTGATCACATATTAATATCATAAACATTTTCTTAAGATTGTATATATTCAAATACCTTATTTTTTTGCTAATACAATATATTGCTATTTTTGTCAATCTAAAAAAAATGTGGTTTTTTTATAAAGAAAGTCAAAATGATTGTTTTACTGTCCCTATGCTCGTATGCTTTTATATCCTCAATGCTCGTATGCGTTCATGCTCATACGTATAGGCACTTTGCTATACAATGCCCACTGGATAATAGTTAAATGCATTTAATGTAATTCTTTATATATTTAAATTAGTTATGCATTTAATGCACAATAAATAAACATACAAATTACTTTAAATATACGTGATTTTTAATTTAAAAAAGTCCAAGTTTATTTTTATATTTATCTTAAACATTGTCTATCAGGCATCGTATAGCAATAACAACCCATGTATAACAAAGTGATACAATAGTAAATCAAACTCATTATATATGAGCTTTATTTCAAGTTCTGAATTTGATTTTCAAACTCGTCTTATGTCTTGCATAGAGATGATAATGTACACGATAATTATATAGAGAAGTCGAAGCATGTGAAGTGGATAGCTAACTCTAATGATGAAAGCTTCATCATAAAAAATTCAATAGTGGTTTCAAGCTGGAGACATTTGATTACCTCGACCTTTCTAAAAGGTCCAGGTTTTTACCGTTACATAAGCTCATAAGCTAGCGAAATGAATTATCCAAACACCAAAAAAGAGCTTCGGGCATTTTGGAACTGCGATAAGCCTTGTTTATAAGTTATGCTGATACCTGCCACAATTTTTATTTTTCTCGCATCACCTGCTTTAATGCTCTTGCATCATTGGTTATTTAGTTCCATCACCACACATCGATGTTATCCTTACAAAGGATTAAAAAGTGTTGTCCACTTGTGCTACCTTACAATGCTTGATATATGAAAATATTTTGTCATCTAATACCATTATAATCATTGGCCACATATTTAAATCTTCATAGGGATTTTACAACTACACATACTTACCGATTATGATGAAAGCAAAGGTATGTGACAACAAAAGCAATCACTTCAAACATACTTTCTATGACCCTTGGCTAAAGTGTCGACCATGTCCTCACTCAAATAGCAATCATATAACGTCTAAATATAATGTATAAGAATAGCTTCTTGAAAAGCACAACAAAAAGCCGTTTGTTAAGGTTCCTAATAAATGACATAATCCTAAAGGCATAAGCTGCACGAGGATTTTTCTTAAATATTTAATTATGTATTCTCATTGATTTTTTTCAATACAAACAAACTAATGTGTCTTCAACGGTTTTACTTGTAGTACTAAAAATAAGAATATGATTACTGTTACGATTATAAATGTTTTTATGTTTTCATTCTTTGATCTATAAATTATATAAGTCAAGTCATTGAATAGCTTCACATGATATATAAGAACATAAATGGGCTTTAAGTGGCAAGTAATTAGTCATTTTAGATGTTCATCACCATGACTTGTGCGAGGTATTTGTTGTCGAGAAAACCCGAGGCAAGGAAGGAAGCAAGAAATTCCAAAGTGTGAGTTGGTAACTTTTTTATGGATCGCTGTCTAAATCTATATCGTCACTCAACCCACCATATCTAGAAAACTCCTGAAGATCATAAAGGCATACACATATGTAGCACGGATTGGAGACTACTAACAAAAAATACAGCCAAAAGTTTAAATTATATGCCATCTCATCAGATGTCCTTGTTCCCGTCTTGTCCAAATAGCGTAGGTCCAACAGCAAAAGTATTAAATGACAACAAATGTAGGTTAAAAGAAGCATCAAAATACTTTTAACCCGAATAGCACATTATTAATTAGAGATGGTTTTGCTCACCTTCCTAGCAAATGGTGTACCAAAAGATTTTGTATTAATTTTATCACACCGTCTTAGTCCAACAAAAGTTGCATTAATAACCATCTATAAATCAGTAGGACCTAAGGGGGATCATATAAGTTATAATTGCATAACATACTATAAGAAGCTTGTGTCTTGTCCTATTTAGATCCTCAATGCCCTATTTAAACAACATTTAGGTTAATAATCATGGTTAAAGATATACCAATGCATGTCATCAATATGAAAACCATACATTACCTTTTTTAATCCACCACTCGCTTCTTTGGATGCCTTCATCTATCTTATAATGACATGAGAGGTCACGATATAGCGATATAAAGATACGTACAATATGACAACATCATTCCTCATAAATTTTGGTTTCATGCCATAAATAAATTTGATACCTAATATAAAATCGCTATAGAACACAACAAAGTCAAACAAATTTGATACCTAATATAAATTTATTAATCTACTAAAACCAACAGCTCATTCACTAAAACTATATACCTAGAAGACTTACTCCAGTCATCTATCTCACTGTCATTCCTTGGCCAACCAACATCTCCTTGCATACAATACTGCTATAAAAGCCTATTCATAAAGTAATTGGACATACATTTCCATAACTGATATCCAAACCAAACCACTTGACTGCAGAACCCTCCATACCTATCCTTTATGCAATCAGTAGTTTAATAAGATGTGTTATCTGATTCTCATCACCAAATATAAAGGGGTGACTTTGAGTCACCCATTTTGAGGCTGCTAATGGTTTCCCTGCATGAACTTTTGAGTAGTGCATAGTTAACAGTCCTTCCATCTGTAATAGCAATTAGGTATGAAGTACAATTACTCGACCACAATAAACGAACCCATTATTTGCTTTTTCTACTTTATATAAAACATTTAATAGCAAAAGGCTAATGTAAGAGTCTCTGTTTTTTCTGCTTATACAACCTATGAGGCTCAATATTCTACATTAAAACTAATATAAGTCGGCCTGTGAACCGCAGTCAGTTTCAAATTTAGCAATAACCTGCCTTGTTTTAGTTATCATGTTCTCTAGATCAATTTCTTTGCGATACGGAAAAACTATCAAATAATTATTTCATGAACAACACGAAAAACACAAACCAACTGATTAATAGAGTCCTGACATCTTAGATAAACCAAAATTGCATAGTAAAGTTTATTGGTTTCTAAGTAACTAACATAGTCAACATGAGCCCCTATGATATCAAATCAACCAAAATTCCAAATAGGCAAACATATTTGACCTTAGTAGCAATCTGATCATAAAACTACTAAATCAAACAGTAATCAGTTCCTAAGCGGCAAATTCACGTATCTCAAATGAAGGTCACTCGATCTAAAGTGTATTCAAATGGGTTGGAATGGGTTGAGCTAAAACGCATATTGTAATATTGCATTGCAGCACATTACACCAGATAGAGATTGAATCAAGTAACAGATTATACTTCCAACACCAATTGCGAGACTAAAATTCAATACAGACGTAGGTTAGAATGGTGATGTGTAGTTTGCAAACAATTGGCTAAAAGAAATTGGAAGTAGACTTTTTCTTGCATTTTTGTTATACGGGGTATGTTTTCTAATTTTTTTTTTTAATTTATAATTATATGCTTAAAAAATAGTAGTGGCTAATAGCCGTAAAGGGACATTTTATCTACTTACGGCACATTTCCATTTTTAGCTCTAATTTAATTTAAATGTGAGAGATATGCATATGCCTAAGCGACCCATTCATATGAAATGGGTCAAACTTGTCACTTAATATTAGTTTTACCCAAATTATATCTTATTTCAGTACCATTTACATCATGTAACCAAAGGCCAAGGTTGGCAAGTATAGATTGTTTAAACTAAATGTAGGCAAGAAAGGAAAATACTAACTTGTGGTATAACTTCCATGATGTACTGCCCACTCTTGACACTGAAACGTTCATTGGCAAAAAATACTTTCGAGATTATCCAAAAGCTCCTTAGCTTGAGACGAACAAAGTCTCGATCAACGTATTGATAGTTCCACATTTCAGTATACAACTTCATCACCGGCTTTGCAAGTTTCCCATTCTATATCCTTATTTTCCCTATCCACATAAATAGAAAACACTATAATCGGTGAAAACAAAAAACCATATCTTCTATTTTACCAGGAGTAACCCTTTTACCCAAAAAAAACTTACATATCTGTAAAGGAATACAAATGTGCTTGAGTTGACATATAACCCATCAGAATGCAATCACACTTGACCATTAGCCTTTAATAATGCATTAATTTAACTATTTAAGTGTATTTCCAAAAAGTTCAATCAGGGAAGTGAAAAAGGGCAAACATTCTCCTTTTTCGACCTAAGTCTGACAAGCCATAAT
Organism: Artemisia argyi; assembly: GCA_030686995.1. NCBI lineage: Eukaryota > Viridiplantae > Streptophyta > Magnoliopsida > Asterales > Asteraceae > Artemisia > Artemisia argyi. The sequence continues at coordinate 57,133,382 of CM060685.1, forward strand.
CTTGAATTGGAAGAACTTCGAAGTACCGAGTTGCATTATTTACTTGTAGTATTAACATCATACTTGTAATGAATCCATTCACATGTATAGAAAATAATTATGAAGTGTTTAAAGAAAGGATGGGAAGAAGCTGAAAACTCACCATTATAGTGACACCTAGAGTGAGGGAGGATCATGAATTTAAGAAGAAAAAAACATAACTATCATAGCTAACTGAACATGAACTACGACACCTATATGACTCTTAAGATATGATGTAGTTTGATTCACATTCAAAAGGTTTGATTGTTGAGATTTTCTACCTCTTCAGGCTAACTAAAACGATAGTAACTGATATAAAAACTACAAATAATACAACTTTAACTCTTTAAGTTATGTTAGCATCATCTTTAAAAAGTTATGTCAGCATCATCTTCAAACAATAACAAATCTTGGTTTAGCCAATGGTGTGTTTCCTTATGAGTGATCGATGTGGTGACCTTGGTCGGGTCACGGTCTCGGATATTTCAAGTTACCATATTCAGTTTCTAGTGCTTGAGAACCCTGGTACGGTTATAAACAATTTGGTTAAATGGTAGCTATTTTTTCAAGTGTTTGAGTATGTAGTCTACTATGGTTACAAACTATCTGATTGAAGGGTACCAAAGAAGGACTGATTACAGGCCACTAATTACTTTTCTTATCAGCTACACAAGTGGCAACCTGTAGACAACCATCTATTAACTTTTATGTTCACTAATTTATCATGGTGGTTATTGAAGAAACCATAATGTTACAGTAGCATTTATTTATAAAAAAAAGGCCAATAATTTTGAAATTTCATGGTATATCAAATTATACATTAAAATTTCATGGTATATCAAATTATACATTACCTGGACTCGAATAGTTGGTGGAGGTATATTGGCGGTCTCATCTTTCATACGCAAAAACACTGTTGCACATGCTTGTTGTATGGATTGAGATTTAGCAACCATTACAACTTCCAGTAAAGCCCGACATGGAAACCTCTTTGAAATCTGCAAGTAAATTAGCAACACATAAAGCTTTCATCTTTCTTTTGCGATTTTTACCAAGCTATATTTGAATATTTTGAATGGGTTCTTCAAGCATTTGGAACTGAATACATGTACATAATAATAGCATAGTTGGATTTTCTAAGATGTTACTTAGAATAACATGACTGAAGCTTCTAAAACCATCAAAAAAACATAATCACTTTTTGGTTCATATGAAGTTTGAAATTGGCTAAAATCTTGTTACTATTACAAACTTTTAAATTTGCTTATGTTAACATAATATTTAAAAAGTAAGAATCCTCAATTACAAAATCAAAACACATAATTGAAGAAATGTTGAGAAAGAGAATCCCTAATAACAATATCACAAACAAATGAAACCTATTAACGAAATCACATCTAAATAAAACAAATTACAAACCCTAATTTTTCCCCAAAATTAAAACAAAATTAACAGGAAAATTACAAACCTTTTTGGAATGTAAATAAAAGCCCTGTATCAATTTTAAACAAAATCAATAAATTAGGTATTAAAATTCATACCTTTAGACCAGAGTTTATGTTCTTCCATAAATAGACTATGAAGATTTTCTTCAGAATCACTGCAATATATTGAAACATCTTTGCTTCAATTTGTTTTAAAATCGCTCAATTTTTTATTTAGGGTTTACATTGGAACATGGTTTGAGAGAAAAAAAAAAAGGTTGAAACTGGGTCGAATTTGGGTGGTTTTGTTGTTTTAAATTTTAGTTTTGGACCCTAAAGTTTTTGTAAATCAACTCCGCTTTTCTAAAGGTTTTTTTTCTTTACACTTTTGACACATATAATTTTTAACTCAATTTTTCATTAAAAAAACGAATTTATAAATTTTGTTGTCAAAATAAGAAAGTATTAATGTTTTTTAATTAAACATGTTTAAAAAAATTAACAATAATAATAAAATTATTTCTTAATAAGGAATGATTTGATTTTTTGAAATGAAAAAGTCCTCACTAGGGGTTTTGTTTTATTAGGAAAAAGATATGGTCTTTAATGATATGATATTGTTTATTTTGATTCTTAACTTAAAACAATAAATTCATAAGAATCTCTCTAATATCACCACATACATAACATAATTTGGCAATTAGAAAATAACAAAAAGTGATAATAGCTTATCTTTACATCACCACAAATCATTTCCAATAGGCAAACGTCATATGCATAATCATAAAAAATACAAATACGCTTGTTCATTTACTTTATAAAAACTCGTATACTCCCCTTCTAGAGCCAAACTATCTATGCAATCCCTAGTGAACAAATAGGTTTGTTCATTTACATAATATCAGTACATCTTCCACAAAAACTTATTGCAAGCAAGAATGCACACAACAAAAGTTTGTTCTAAGATGTGTGATACAATGGCGGAGCTAGAAAAATTTTTGTGGGATGGCCAAAGCAAAAATTTTTCCGAAAAAACATTAGATGGGAGGGTCGAGATGAAAAAAAAAAAAAAAAAAAAAAAAAAAAAAAAAAAAAAAAAATGACACATAAAATCGCAAATAAATACAATAACGAGTTTAGACCTAGGAGGGTCGGGACCCTTCACGGTCCTCATTAAGCTCCACCCATGGTGTGAAACCTACATAAAACAATGAATAAATTGTGATTAAAACATGAGCAAATTGAAATTTAGTTAAACAAGTTTTTTAGGCATCCAATGAATCAATTGAAAGATGAGTTAAAATTCTTAAAGGGATGCGGTGATGCCCATCACCATGCGTAAAAAAATTAGTTAAACAACTTTGATAAAAAAATATTCTCTCTCCTCAATTTGGTTATCGGAAAAACTTACGAAGATACCGTAGAGTGCGTGGATGCCACGGAATGGGTCAGATGACATATTCTTGTTGGGTCGGGCCCAAGTGGACCGTAAATATCCAAAGGAATTTACGAAAATCAAAATCTTTTATATAATAAAATAAAAATTCTATCAGAAATTTTTCATTTCAAAAAAATCAATTCATACCTGATTTAGTAATAATTTTATTAAAAAAATTATTTTATTATTAGGTAATATTTTATATTTATCCATAACACAAGTAGTAGATAAATACAAAAAATATGGATAAGATATTAAAAAAAAATTATTTATTTTATATTTATCAACAACATAAGTAGAAAATAAATACAAAAAATATAAATAAGATGCAATTAACAATAGGATTAAAAATTTTAAATAATTATTTCAAAAAATTTTAAAAAAAACTCGCGCGACCGCGGACATTATAACTAGTTCTAGATTTATAATCCTTTATACAATTGGTCTTAGAACATACAAAATAACTCTTTTGGTCTCATGACGTGAGTTTCTTTTAAGTTTCACTATATGCCTACAAAGTTTAGAATTTTGTCCCATCATATTGTATTTCGTATTTTTAGGTGTTAACACCAGGGTCATCCCTGAAATTTTAAAAATTTTGAAGGCCATCAACAAAATTACATAATAGCATTTCGATAAAGAATGTTATATATAAAATATCACTGTCTATAAGATATAATGCAATTAGTAGTCTAAACGTTCAACATATTACTAATTTAAGATATTTTCTTATCTAAATACTTTTTTCTTCATGAAAAATATGTGTACACATGCATATAATTGTTAACGAGACAAATTTTGAGGCCCTTAAATTTTTTGAGGCCCTGAGCGGTCGCCCACCTTGCACACTTTTAAAAACGGCCATGGTTAACACGTTAGTAAAAAATATGATATAAAGAAAAAAGTTAAAATTTTGTAGATAAAGTTTACATGTATAATAATCTATACCATATTATAAAGCATTTGAAACATTCTTAAAATGCAAAGCTTAAAAAATTAACATTCGACAATTGCTTATAATAGCAAATTTTAATAAGTACATACTACCTCCGTCCCATAATTATTGTCCAGGTTTGACTTTTTAAGTCTTTCCTTTACAACTTTGACCTTAATAATTTTATTTTGTGTTACATAATACTTTATGTAAAATATATGAATGGATTGAGTTTTAAATGTACTTTTCATTGGTATAATTTTTGTGAAATATTATATCATACAAACAAAAATATATACGGTCAAAGTTGAAAAAAAAAAGACTTGAAAAAGTCAAACTGGACAGTCAATGTGGGACGAAGGGAGTATATAATAGCATTGGTTGCAACACTTTAAAACACTTCTTGTAAACATGTTTTTTTTTAAAATAAATACAAAGTAATTTAATAAAATTAAAAAAAAAAAAAAAAAACGTCTATAACAATAATTACCTAATTAATGTTATGTTTAGAATACCCCTAATATGAAAAATACTTGTTATTATACATATTGTACAAACTAATAAAACACACAAAGTTTCATACAATTTACATATAGTTTTAAAAAACGGACCGGACCAACGTATTCAACCGAAAACCGGAGTCAACACCGGTTCGAAAACGATATTGTTAAATCAATAGAGTTTCAAAATACATACTAAATTACAATTTTAAAAAAGTATCATTAAATCGCAATAGTGCCTTGAGAACCCAACATATACACCTTTTATAATTTTTTTTGATAAAACTTACCGTAATAACTAAATATTTTGTTTTATTAAAATTGGACGATTTTTTCAAAGCAAAATATGCAAAGTGGTATGTGCTAATTTTATTTTTTTATAATATTATATATATTTGTAGTAATAATTATACTCTTTAAAGTAACGCACATTACTTCTTGAATATTTAGTTTTTCTTTCTCTTTATAAATACTCTTTTACTTGTATCATCCATCTATGTGGGACTAATATAAATAAATTATTTTTTAAAGCACTAAATTTTCTTTAGTATAATGTAAGAGATTTTTAAATTTTGCGATGGTGTTATTATTTAATGATAACTTGTGAATACGGGTTATTGTCAACTACTTTAACAGCATACCTTTATAATATATCAGATACCAACTCAGTACTGTCACAAAATCACGTGGATAATCTACAATTTTTATATGAAAAATATTGTTATTGCATTAAATTATTCAAAACTGAAATTGTCATCATCCGTATGTCTATTGTATAGTAAAATATAGAACTAATTTTTTTTTTCGGTTAATACTATTATTGTATGGTATTCGTTACTGTAACGCGCGGGTACCATTCTAGTGAAACATGAAGAAGTTATGTTGTTATTTTGCTATCATATGACCCTTTAACCTTTGTAAATATAAATACTACTCCGCCTTTCGCCTTTTCGAACCTACTATGATCAGCAAGTGCTGAAACCAAATATTTGTTTATAAACCAACCACTGACGGGCTAAAACGAGACGACAATAAAGAAATGATCTCTTTTACTTGTTACCGAAATAGCAATACTGGCAAACAAGAAATAATATATCTTGATTCTTATACCCAAAAATGTTGTCTGTACATGTGTGGAAAATGATCATTAATTATTGTTTTTAAACTGTTTTATAGGGATTTGAACAAAGAAAAAAGAGTTAAGAATAGCATAATTTTTCAACCTACTATAGCAACAGCCATTACTTGTCGAATTTTAATGGCGTTGATAACACAGCTGAAATATAATACAATTCTATTTCGCAAATATTCTTTGCATACAATGATATATAAGCTATTAATATTTCTTGCCACAACCTATGTGGGATACACTATTGAAATGGTCATAGTACATGAATCATAATTCCAAATGTGAAATGATTAAATAGTTTACATCAATACACAATACGAAGACGAAGTTATAATCCGTCCATTTGGTCATTTATATAAAAATCAGTTCTGCAATTTTTTTAATGGGTTAAAACTTGTTAATTAGAGTTTTAAATATATTAGATTCACGTAGTTGGTAATATATCACAAACTTTACATTTTTTTTATTTTTTATTTTTTTTCAATGAAATAATATATCTTGATTCTTATAGACATTCTAACTTTTAAATAACAAACTCACTAAGAAGCTCTTTATTTTCGCAAACTCTCTATTCCTCTTTATCAATTAACGTGCACCCGTGTGTGATCTAGTTGTTTTATCAAGCCCGGTTACACTTGGAGAGTTGGAGTACTTGGTTCAAGAGTCTAATTTAATTGTCAAGATCATCTATGATGCTCGGAGTTCAATATAATAAAATGGTCAATCACAAAAAGAGTAAATTGGAAACAAAGAAAAGTTGTAAACTGCATAATGAAATCTTTATTTCTGGTGCTTCAACTTAAACCAATGATTAGAATAAACATAGATAAGTTACTAACTACTTGAGTGATTATTAATGTCTCGTGTTAGTCATATATATCCCATACTATACGCTACAATACAGTGCGGAACTACAAAATATTTTTTTGGAAGGCCAAAATGCACATACACATATTTTGGGAGGGCCAAACTAATAAATTCTTATTATAGTTAGCGTTAAGCTTACGAAGTTGCAACAACTTAAGAAAAGTTTCCCAATGGCGATTCCCAATGGTGATCCTCTGCCTTTTTTTATTCTGATCTTTTCTTTCCTTGTTTAATTACCATTCAGTGAATAACGTTCGATTATTGTTGATTAGTCGGTGGTTATTTACTCTTTGTTCTTTTTCAGATTCGACAGTGAATTAGTGTGTTAGGGTTTCGATTTTTTTAATTGATCCTCTATGCTTGATTCATCATTCATCTGTCAAGGATCTTAGGGTGTTAACTTTTGATTAGTCCTTTATTTTCTTCGACGTAGTCATTAGGGTCTGATTTGGTCGTTCTAAAATCAAGCCTTTTGTATTCCTGTTTTTTTATTTTTTTGGCGTATAATGGTGATAAGTTCTAAGGAGGACGACGTTCAGAAGGTATCGACGTCGATTTTTGTGACTAATTTTCCTGATAATGCGAGGGCTAAGGATCTTTGGAATGCGTGTAAACAATATGGTTATGTAGTGGATGCGTATATCCCTGTTAAAAGAACAAAGGCGGGTAAGAGATTTGGTTTCGTTCGTTTTATAAAAGTTTTTGACGTGGATCGTTTGGTTAGTAACTTATGCACGGTGTGGATGGGGAATTACCATTTACATGCGAACGTGGCTAGATTTCATAGAAATGTTGGTTCTACAGAGGGTAAACCTTCTAATCGGAGTGGGGAGACAAGTGTAAATACTCCTGTGGGAATCAACAATAATGGACAGAGGGTTGAGGCTAATTCATATGCATATGTTGTAAAAGGGAACACGTTAGGGAAAGAAACTTCTGAGACTAATCCTGTATTAGTTTTGGATGATACATGCCTTAACAAGCAGGTTTATTCCCTTTGCTTAGTTGGGAAAATGAAGGAATTTAGTGTCTTATCGAATTTAAAGGTGGTTCTGGGAAATGAGGGATTCACTGATATTGAGTTACGATATTTGGGCGGACTTTAAGTAATGATTGGATTTAATTCGGAAGACACGAAAGCAAAATTTTCGTCATGTGTGGGAGCTGCTTCTTGGTTCTCTCAAATCAATCAAGCATCTACTGATTTTGTTTTAGATGAGAGAATAACTTGGGTGGATATAGAAGGTATTCCTTTAAAGATGTGGTCAGATAATACTTTTAAGAAGATTGCAGCAAAATGGGGATCTATTATTTATATGGAGAATGTGGAAACAGGTTTTCTCCATATTAAGAGGTTATGTATTCTTACTTCCGGCACGTTGAATATTTTTGAGTCATTCAAAATTATTTATAAAGGTAAGGGTTATGGGGTGAGAGCTAAAGAGGTCACAGGATGGGTTCCGGATTTTGATGATCAAAGTGAGGAGGATAGTGATTCTGAAGACGAACAATCTGAAGGTGTCATTAAGGAAGATTTTGTTAACAGTGATGAGGAGAGCATGGTTGATTGGCTCAGAACAGTCAACCTAAATTGACCAAGTATATGGTCAACAAGGTCAAACTACCTAGACCAATGCTTCCGGGTAATAAAGGGTATCACCAGGTCGTTATGTCCCGACGAGGTGTGGATTGTGCTTTAGCGTACTTGTGATCGGGTGATTATTCACAGAAAAGGGTTGTGATAAGAATTATTTGAGAATTATGAAATGAAATAGCTTAGGAAAGCTATGTGATTGATTACGGGAATTGAGATTAAGAAGATTTGAGCTAAAACCTAAAAACGTACGTTTTAATTAAAAACGTACGCTGACGAACGAAACAGAAAGTACAACTGATGGACGGAAAAGGTTACAAGTGTAAAATTATTATTTTTACAATCCTAACAAATAAATAAAATTTTAAGAAAAAGAAAAACTATTTTTACACAATTTAATTATTAATTATTAATTAATTACTAATTATCTATTTATTAACTAATTAAACTAATTAGAATTATTAAAAATACTAAAAAGGCTTAGAAAATTAAGAAAAAATTTAAAAATCTAATTAACCATCGTAGGAATCCTAAAAAATATAAAAAGTTAATTTTATGTATTTTTAAACTAATTTACTAATTATTAATCTAATTATTAATTAATTACCAATTAAATTATTTATATTATAAAAAATAGAAAATGAACAGTATAAATTCTAGAAAATTTTATAAAAATGTTTTCACTTATATAAAAGCTAGAAAAGTTATAAAAACTAGGTTGTACTTTATAAAATATAATTATGCTATTTAATTACTTAATATTAATTAATAATTAATTAAACTAAAATTAATTCTAAAAACCACTAAAAGACAAAATAAAAATCTGGAAAAATTTCTAGAATTACTTTAACCTAAAAGAGAATTAATAAAAATATAAAAATGATATATTGCTTATAAATAAGCTAAAAAGAAAATTAAAACGATAATTTCTATTAAATAGAAGCTATCACTAAAAGTAAAATTGGTTTTTTTTGAGTTTTTCTTTTTCCAAACTAATTTTACACTAAAAACTAATAACTTTTATGAAAACACTTTTTATACAAACCAGAAATAAGCACTTTGAGTGCTTATTAGTCCACTCAGTTGACTTTCTTTGACCAAATGGGAGTGTGTGGGGTCCACAATGATAAAATTGGTTCCTCTGAGTTATATGAACTGTATTGAGCAAGTTTCATACAAATTAGATGGCTGAATAAGCTACAAGACCACAATAAGCACTTGCTTATTGTGGGTTCTGACACAGAAATGGGACAGAGATGGGAAGGGGTTTCAAGTGGGGTCCACTGGTCCCTAAGTCAAACAAAGGGTCAACTATTGAACCCTGGTACGAGGGGGGTTGGGAAAACCCAATTATGGAGTGTGGGACCCACTGGGGTGGCCACAAACAACCACCAAAGTGGTGGTGGTGAGGTGAGGTCTGATCTGAGCAGGTCACCTATAAGGCCTCAATAAGCTATAAGCTGAGAAGCTGAGGTCTAAAATAAACCTTAAACTACAAAGATGGATTAGCAAACTACTTAAGAAGCTAATTTACAACTAGTGGGACCCACAGGTTAACCCTAGGGAGGTCTTGGATTTTGGAGCACAAAACATGAATGGGTCAGTTTGGGGGGGGGGGGTGTAGACAGGCCAACAAATGGATCAAATAAATTGAGCAATCAACAAGCCTAAGTCCAAAATAAGCTATAAGCTAAAAATCTGGGCTGATAAGCTCTGTAAAAAGCCCAAGGGGCAAGTGTGGGGTCCACTGGATAAGCCAGAGGTGACCCAAGAGTTTTGGTCAGACCTTGGTGCAAGGGAGGTAACTCTCCCTGCAGGCTACTTTTAGCTTGCACACAAGCTACAGAAAAATTCCCAAAAATAAGAAAATTGCTTGTTCTTGTAGTTAAGCTGATAGACTTTAGTCCCAAGAAATTCCAAAGCTTAATATTCAACACAAAATTCAAATAAATTCCTGCAAGATTTGACTTTTTCTAAAACCTATAATTTGACTTTTTGAGATTTTGTGAGATTTGACCAAAATGACTTTCAATCACTGATTTTATGACTAAAGATGTTGAATGAAGTTGTTGTGACCCTAAATTAAGCTATACTAACAACACCTAAAGCTGTGGTGAGGAATTGGTTGATCAAAAGTCCAACAGTGGACTGATATACCTATGAGAAAGAAATTTTGACTTTTATGTAATGGATACTAGTTTTTATTACTGATTTGATACTAATACCCTACTGAAACATGTTTTAAACAAACAACACTAGCAAAAGATCCCTCTGAGTCCTTGAACTCAGCTAATCCAAACACCCCTTATGTGGGCTGTTTTGATGAGTTATGAAGCTAATTACCAATCTAATCCATAAACTTAATTAGTCACTGTATAATAAGCTAAAACAAACTCAAATAAGCAAAAATAAACAACCAAATACACAAATTACTCTAAGTACCTAATGTGAGAAAAACTGAGTACAAAGTCTTACTTGAAATCCAAGCCTGAAGAAAACTCAGTACCAGGAATTGAATCACACCCTATTATCCCCCATGGGATTCTAAACCATGATCACCTTCCATCACAGCTTCTGCTTCATTCTTTCTTAAATTTCCTTTTGAATTTTTTTTGTTGCAATTTTCTTTTTGTCTAACTTTTTAATTCTGAATTGAAGCTTTACTTTTTGTTTTCTTTTTATGTTAATCAAGTACTGAGCAGCTCAGAAGAGCTTACAGATAGCTTATTAGCAAGGCTTTATATTAAAAAGAGATTTCAGATTTTATACATAAACTAAAGATTGGAACATATGAACCAAAAACTTGAAAGCTTTGTATTACTTGTTAAAAGATTACAACATTAAGTGAAATTACAACTGAATTTAAAGATACTACTAGTCTACATGCCTTTATGGCTTACAAATACTACTTTTTTATACTAAAATGCCTCCTCTGCCTTCTCTGCCCACTTTTTCTTTAAATTATTTGCTCTCTTGACTTCCTTGCACCTTCCTGATCAAATCCCACCCATTGGATTGGGTGGGAATAATCCTAGCCATTCAAACAAGTTTTGCCGCCAAAATTGTCAAAGGGCAGTTGGGGTTTGCTTGGAGGGGTTCTAGGGCAATTAATGCACCTTGGAGCTTTGTGGAGGAGGGGGAACAAGGAATGGGGATTATTAATTGGAGGTGAGGGTGATGGAGTGTTGGGAGAGTTAGCAGGTCACGTGGGAGGGGAGAAGGAGATGGTTGACTTTGGAGTTTGACCGAGGGGTATATATTAAACGGGGGTGGGAGTGTTATATTGAGATGGAGGTGGGCTGGGTGAGGGAATGGGCTGGAGTTGGTATTTGGGCCTGGGTGGATTGGAGTAATAAGGTGGTTTGGTTTGGTTTGGTTTGTTGGGTTTAATTTATTAAGGGTCCGGTTGGTAGAGTAGTGAACATAAGGACCAAAAATGAAATTCCACTAAACCAAGGGACTGAAAATGTAATTATCCCATAGTATCACCAAGGACCAATGTTGCCAAGCTTAATATTCCAAAAACCATTTTTGCAATTTTTTTTAATTTTCAAAATTCCCAGGGACAATTTCTGCAAATTTCCAAACTTTTCACCCAAAGTCCATTTTTGATAACTTTTAATTTTTTAAGGACATGGGTTGACTTTTCTTTCAAAATAAATGCATAGGGACTATTTTTGACAAATTTTGAAACTTGGGGGACTGAAACTGCCAATATTGCAAACTTTGATCGTTTTTCATTTGTTTTTGCTCATTTTGCATTTAAAACACATAAAACACAATCCCTGGGATAATTTAAGTATTTTGATGACTTTTCGATTGTTTTTGTATGTTTTGGCAGTTTAAATACGATAAAAATGATGAGTGTTTGCGCACTCATCAATGGTGCCGGAAACTATATTGGAAAAGGAGGATATTCAGAATGTAGCAAGAGAGGGTATAAGTGGTACTAAAGATCAAAAGTCTGATGACCCGTTAGATCTATATCCTTTACTTAACCAAAAGAAGGATAATGAGACATTAAATAGTTCGGATAGTTTGAAATTTCCACCTGGTTTTACACCGTGTGAGGACATTGAAGAGGGGCGGTGATTGAGCCCGAACCACCTAACTTATATTGACCAAGGAATGGTCAACAAAGTCAAATAGCCTAGAATCAATGCTCCGCGGAAGTATAAGGTTTCCCCGGGTCGTTATGTCCCGACGAGGTGTGAATTGTTAACAAACGGTTATTTGATCGGGTGAAATTGGACAGGAAAAGGTTTTGAGTGATTAGAACTATGGAATTTACTAGAAAATAGCTTAAACAAGCTATTTGAATAAGACAAGAAAGTGGGAAAAACCAGAAACGATTTAAACCTAAAAACGCGTACGTTACGTTTAAATAAAACGTAGACGTACAAAATAAAACGCGAGTTTTAACAAAATAAAATACTTACAAAAGTGAAAATCACATTTTTACAATCCTAATAATAAAATAAACTTTTTAGAAAATTAAAATTACTTTTTACACTATTTATATAATTACTATTAATTAAATACTATTTATTAATTACTTATTAATTATTTAAAATAAACTAAATTATAACTAATTATGAAATTACACTAAAAATATGAAAAATAAATTTGGAAAAATCTAAAATATTATAAAACTAATTTTTAAACCTAAAATATATTTTTCCTACTTTTTATATAATTACTATTAATTAAAAACTAATTTAAACTAATTAAAATTACACTAATTAATAGGAAAATGTGAAATAAGCTAGGAAAAATAAAATTAAAATTTAGAAAAGTCTAAAATAATATTTAACTAATTTTAAAACAGAAAATATATTTTTAAAACTATTTAAATAATTACTATTAATTATTAATTAATTATTAATTAATAAAAACTAATATTAATTATTAAAAATACTAAATGAAAAGACAAAAATATGAAAAATTTACAGAAATTATTTTACAACTTTATGAACTTAAGAAAATTTTAAAAACAGAAAGTGCTTAAGGAAAATAAGCACTTATGCAATAAGCTTCTTAAATAGAAGCTATCACTTTAGGAATTTTTGGCTTTTTCTGATTTTTCTTTCACAAAACTATTTGAATACTAAAGAAATAAAACTTTAATGAAAGGACATTGGCCAGAACTCAGAAATAAGCTGGATTCAAACCAATAAGCCAAACAGTTGGCTTATTGATTTGTTAAGTGGATATAAAAGCTTAAATAAGCTATCCAAGGACCAACTCAGCTAACTCATGCTACAAACAACTTAAGGGAATGGAAATGAACAAGAAACAACAAGGAAATCTCAATAAATAAGCTGGGAGCATGAAATAAGCAAATTCCATAAGCTACTCAGATGAGCAGGACTGCAGGCTTATTCAAGCTTGATTTCAAGCTTATCCAAGGAGCATTAAGGCAAATGGATACTGGAATTAGCAAGGTTGGCACCAGGGCTTTCCAAAAAGCCCAAGTTTGGCATGTGGGACCCACTTATGAATCCTGGAGAGACCTAGGAAGTTGGGTGTTGGGACTGATTAACTGTGTGCAGGGCAAAGGTTTGCCCTGCAGCCTACTTTGGAGCTAAGTGGTACTCAATACAAAAATTACAAAAATAAAAGAACAATGAGATCTCAAAGGTGAGCTGGTAGGCTATCAAATGAAACAAGTTTCAACCCCTAGATCAATACACAAAATTATAATTAAATCTGTGAAAAAATGGAAAATCTAAGAAAGGTAAAACTTGACTTTTTATAAAAACATAATACTTTGACTTATTTGAGTTTCTAAAGACCCTAACTGATTAAATAAGTTACACTAAGATGAAATTAATCTAAAATAAGCTGAATGTCAAGGTTTTAACCCAAATGGGTGAAAATGATGCCAACAGATCCACTCAGTGGACTGTTGTGAGATTTGCAATGCTATGTTGACTTTTTATCACATGAGACATGTTTTTAATGGTGAATAATACTTATTTGAACATAAGCAAGCCTACTGCAATTCACAATTAACAGCAATAACATCCATAATTCTCCCTGAGACAGTTAACCCAAACAGACCCTTAAAGCTAATCTTACACTATATCTTGCAGATTTTGAACTACTAATACTGACTTAAGGCTATGAATGAGTTAAGTACACTTAAATAAAAATCAACTGACCAAAAATTAGGCAAAGACAACACTAGAACAAAGGTATGCAAAGTTTGAGTTTAAGACTTACATATGATGCACATCTGAAACAATGAGAAGCAAGGTATCACATCACCACCTAAGGTCTCCCATGAGACAGTTTACCCATGAAAATCCAATAACAACCATTACCATTCTTCTTAATCACTAATCCACAGCCATGAATTTCTGTTTGACTTTTATTGACCCATTGAGCTTTTTGAACTAAAGTCTGTTTTGAACCTGCTGAGCTTATGAAAATTATGAAAGAGCTTATGTTAACCACAATTACTACTAAACAATCATTTCATAACATCACAAAGGAAATAAATTTCTTAAATGAAAATTGCAATGGGAAGATAAAAACTTGAACTGGAATTCTGAATTAAATAAAATTGTTGTTACAATGAAAGCTTTTAGAGGTACAAATCAAAGTTTTCACAAACACAGGGAATGAAATTACATTTTTAATAATTAAACTAAGCTACATCTAATAAAAACCAACTGCCTAAAAATCTACTACTCTACAACTGCTTCATTTCTTCAATTATGTAGGTCCTGGAGCTTCTGTGGGACCCACTCAAGCTTTCCCATCACTTATTTCAGCCCTTGGATGAGTCAATCAAATCCTGGCCGTTTAAAGAGTTTTGGCGCCAATTTTTCTTTGGCGTTTTTCTTGGATGATTAAAGCCAGTGGTCTGGTTTTTGGAAGCTAGCTTTTGTTTGATGTACCAAGGGGGGGGGGGGGAAGAGTGTGACAGAGGAGAAGGGTAGGGGTGATGATGGTTTTTTGCTTGGAGTGTAGCAGGTGTGGTGAGGTGGAGGGGATGGATTTGACCAGGTCAGCGGGGGTGGGTTATTTAGAATGGTTAGGGTGTTTTGGGTGGGCTAAGGTATGGGCCTGGGTAGAGTGTTATTGGATCAGACCATGGTGGGTTTGGTTTGTTTGTTTGTTTATTCATTTTGCAAAATCACAGGACTACTTCTGTAATTTCCAGAAAGTTAAGGGGGGGGGGGGGGCTGTGGTATTTTTCCAAAGTGTTAACAAGCATAAAAATTACCAAGTCCCATATTCCCAAGGATAAATGATGTAATTTTCCAAAATGAAATTTCCAAGGATTATTTTTGACAAAAATGAAACTTTAGGGACCAAATATGTAATTTCTTAAAAATTTCATTCCAAGGACCAAAGTTGACACTTGTGACTTTCTAGGGACCAAAAGTGATTTTTCTATCAAAAATATTCCATCAGGGACCTTTTCTGCCAAATACTGAAACTCCAGGGACCATTTATGTCAATTTTGGATTTTGAGGGGTAAAAGTATAATTTTCTCAAACTTTTTCACCCAAGGACTTATTTTGATAATTTTTGATTTTTCTTTGCCTTGGGTTGACTTTTCTTTTATTTTAAACTTCCAGGGACTAGTTTTGCCAAATTTTGAAACTTGAGGGACTGAAACTGCCAATTGTGCAAACTTTGTTCGTTTTTCATTTGTTTTTAAACATTTTGCATCTAAAACATATAAAATACACTTTTGGGATAAATTGTGTATTTTGATGCGTTTTTGGGTGTTTTTGGATGTTTTGGCAGTCCAGATACGATAAAAATGATGAGTGTTTGAGCACTCATCAATCCCCCACACTAAGCTATTGCTAGTCCCTAGCAATCTTTTGAGAAAAACTTGATGGATTTTAAACTCTTTACCAAAAGCCATCACTTCTGGAGTAGCCAGGTGTAAGAACTGTGGCACACCTGATAACCGTGTGATTTTAAGCAAACCACCAGCTGTCAACGGATTTGATAAGTCTTTACCAGGAGCCGTTTGCTCCTGGACTAGCCAGCATCTTGATGGACCTAGTCGACATCTTGGTGAGCTGATTACCAATTATGGTTTTTCCACGGCCTTTACCACAAGCCATAATCTTGCGGGCTAGCCAACTCATTTATTTTCGGGGAGTTGATGAACCATACAATTTTGGGCAAATTGCAAGCCGTAAACGGATTTGATATGTCTTTACCAAGAGCCGTTTGCTCCTGGACTAGCCAATCCCTTTTGTCGCTTAGACAAGGCGGACTGATTACCAAAAAATTTTGAAGCACCAGTGAAAAATTTTTGAAATTTTGGCAAAAACGGGGGTATTATATAGTAAAATGTGATAAAATTCGCTAGCGAATACCCCCCCACACTAAGCATGAATATTGTCCTCAATATTCAAAATCCCGGCTATTATGCCGACATTTTGAACGTAAAAGGGCAACATTACAAGCTAAGCGTGGAAAACACCATTTTGTATTTTCACTCATTTGTAACCATAGCATGGGGGACTCCCCCACACTTAGGGTGAAAACCCTATATGCCTGCTACTGTTTTTGTTTACCGAGTCGCTAGCTTGACTCGACCCCTAATTCATTTGTCATTAGGGAAGCATGATGTGGAAGAAGCAATCTCAATCGGACTTTCATTCAAAATGTTTGGACAAACATATGAAGCACGTGAAAGTTCCACACCGATGAGATAAGTAACCGGCTCAAGATAATGATATATGAAAATGCCGGGATCAAAGATAGTGTCCTCACTCCCGAAGGAGTGAAGAAGAGAAGAAGTCACCTTATAGGTGAAGAAAAGGAAGAAAATCATGATAAAAAGCATGATTTGATCTTCTTCCTCGAGAAGAGGCTCCGTAGCCTGAGTTTGGATTTCAAAAGGTAAGCTTGTAAACAACCCGGGAGGGTGGGTGGGAATTTGCAAATTCTCATAATTGAGAGCATCTCCCCCCGGGATATCAAACTCTAGAGGAGTTTTGATATGATGAGTAAGTTCACAGGAGAACTCCTCAAAGGCAAATGAATCATATATGGGAAGAGAATTATGAGAATGAGAAGTGGTAATGCCACTAATCTTCTCTCCCATATGATCAAAGGTAAAGGCTTCAAATTCCGGTATAGGATCATCGGAAACAATGTCACTATCCTTTATGGGGATAGGAGATGAAATAGGTTTCATTTTGAAAGCCTCGATTTTGGAAATGAGGAGATCGACATTCAATAATGTTGCACGAAGTGCTTCATCCTTGATTTCGGTGTCAATCTCGTCATTCTCTTCTTCTAAGCTGACTAGCTCAGAAGGTAATTCTTCCATATAAACGATGTCCTCACAAGATAACGAATTGTCATCAGTAGAATCGGAGAACATCTCATCATGATTAGATGGGAAGAATAGAGGAGGAGGAATATCACACATATGGTCAGAAGTCCCCTGTGACTCTCTCGGGATTGGGACAAGGATCTCAACACTAGACTTTATTAATTCGTCCGATTCCTTATTAGGAACAGTGCTAAGATGCTCATCCCCCATGATCAGAGAGTGAGTGTGAACTTCGGGTGTAATAACAGCAGACTGAGGGAGATACAAAAGACTAGCACACATAGATTCTATATTTTTCATGTGTTCTTCTGCTAGCAATTCTTGCATACTTTTATCTCCCTGTGCTTCCACGGAAGGAATCTCAACTGATGAACTGGATGAAGCTTTGTAATATTCTTTCATTTGAATAGAATCCTCATCATCATCGTCATCATGAATAAAACGGAACAAAGAGCTAGATTTGGCTGCTTTTTCTTTTGCATAAGCTTCCGTAACAGCTTTTTCAAAATCATCTATGGTTTCAATTTTAGCAACCTGCTCTTCCGTCAATATTTTAGCCATGCATTTCTCATGTGAATTTAGAGTAAATGAAAATTGCGGGGGTGGGGATTTGTCAAAACCGGAAGGTTGACATTGGTAATCATCATGAGGACCCCCACAATTCACACAAGAAACACTGGGTGCATTATGAAGTTTTGTGGTACCCAACTCCTTAAGTTCTTTCAATATCTCAAGAACCTCTACTATAATGTCAGTAGCAGAAGGAGTTGTGTGAATCATTTGGTGCTGTGGAGGTGGGTCTGAAAACGAATAGTCGTAATTGTTACAAGGAATTGGATTCCTTGTTTGACAATCCGAGCTAAAGTGAGGACCTCCACAGTACTCACAACAGTAAAACTGTTGAGTTAGGCTTGGTGTATTTTGATACGAAGCATCATTGAAATTTGGGTAATGTGATTCTTGCTCGTATGAATGTGATGGGTAATCGAAAAAATTTGAAGAGTCGTTGAATGAGTTTTGATTAGGATCATAAGCAAATGAATTACTCGACCCACAAAACAAACAACTCCCGTTGTGGATATCATTACCACATTGTACACATGTACACCAACGACATGGAAAACCGAAAAGTGGCTCACCACAACCGACACAAGGAACAAAATCTGGAGGTGGGACAAGTGGTGTGCTCTTAGAGCTAGCAATTTCCACCACTTCCGTTATGGTCTCGGGTTTTGGTTCTTGATAAACGTGAAGGTTAGGTAAGTCGTTCTTTTCAGTCTCTGCCCTAAGCTCAGCACGTATGCTTGACAAACTTTTGACCGTAAACCGTGAAAGGTTAGGATCAATTCTTGAAGGTTTAGGAGCAATTGTGAGCTTAGGTTCTTGGACAACCGTAGGTTGGACGTATTTAGCACTTCCATCGTTAGAGGGAAGTACAGGGTCCTTTGTCACCTCGGTTTCTTGATTCATTTCCCTCACCGGAGAGGGAATAGGAATCGAAGGTCCATCATAATCACTACGACATCTCGATATTTTTGATAAGGCCATAAGTTTTTCAATTTTGCTCTCAAAGGTCCATTGTTCAAAGAAATCGTCATCGAGAGATGTCATATAGAATTATACATGAGAGGGGTATAAGAAGGTAGAATCAAACGGATAGAGGGTAAGGAAAAATATTTTTGGGTTTTTATGGAAAAGATATGAACAAAGATGGATAAATGTACAATGGAATGAGTTCCAAAATCACTAATCAGAAAAACCGTTTAGATAAACGCGCACAACCTCCCCGGCAGCGGCGCCAAAATTTTGATTGAGCCTGAACCACCTAACTTATATTGACCAAGGAATGGTCAACAAAGTCAAATAGCCTAGAATCAATGCTCCGCGGAAGTATAAGGTTTCCCCGGGTCGTTATGTCCCGACGAGGTGTGAATTGTTAACAAACGGTTATTTGATCGGGTGAAATTGGACAGGAAAAGGTTTTGAGTGATTAGAACTAAGGAATTTACTAGAAAATAGCTTAAACAAGCTATTTGAATAAGACAAGAAAGTGGAAAAAACCAGAAACGATTTAAACCTAAAAACGCGTACGTTACGTTTAAATAAAACGTAGACGTACAAAATAAAACGCGAGTTTTAACAAAATAAAATACTTACAAAAGTGAAAATCACATTTTTACAATCCTAATAATAAAATAAACTTTTTAGAAAATTAAAATTACTTTTTACACTATTTATATAATTACTATTAATTAAATACTATTTATTAATTACTTATTAATTATTTAAAATAAACTAAATTATAACTAATTATGAAATTACACTAAAAATATGAAAAATAAATTTGGAAAAATCTAAAATATTATAAAACTAATTTTTAAACCTAAAATATATTTTTCCTACTTTTTATATAATTACTATTAATTAAAAACTAATTTAAACTAATTAAAATTACACTAATTAATAGGAAAATGTGAAATAAGCTAGGAAAAATAAAATTAAAATTTAGAAAAGTCTAAAATAATATTTAACTAATTTTAAAACAGAAAATATATTTTTAAAACTATTTAAATAATTACTATTAATTATTAATTAATTATTAATTAATAAAAACTAATATTAATTATTAAAAATACTAAATGAAAAGACAAAAATATGAAAAATTTACAGAAATTATTTTACAACTTTATGAACTTAAGAAAATTTTAAAAACAGAAAGTGCTTAAGGAAAATAAGCACTTATGCAATAAGCTTCTTAAATAGAAGCTATCACTTTAGGAATTTTTGGCTTTTTCTGATTTTTCTTTCACAAAACTATTTGAATACTAAAGAAATAAAACTTTAATGAAAGGACATTGGCCAGAACTCAGAAATAAGCTGGATTCAAACCAATAAGCCAAACAGTTGGCTTATTGATTTGTTAAGTGGATATAAAAGCTTAAATAAGCTATCCAAGGACCAACTCAGCTAACTCATGCTACAAACAACTTAAGGGAATGGAAATGAACAAGAAACAACAAGGAAATCTCAATAAATAAGCTGGGAGCATGAAATAAGCAAATTCCATAAGCTACTCAGATGAGCAGGACTGCAGGCTTATTCAAGCTTGATTTCAAGCTTATCCAAGGAGCTTTAAGGCAAATGGATACTGGAATTAGCAAGGTTGGCACCAGGGCTTTCCAAAAAGCCCAAGTTTGGCATGTGGGACCCACTTATGAATCCTGGAGAGACCTAGGAAGTTGGGTGTTGGGACTGATTAACTGTGTGCAGGGCAAAGGTTTGCCCTGCAGCCTACTTTGGAGCTAAGTGGTACTCAATACAAAAATTACAAAAATAAAAGAACAATGAGATCTCAAAGGTGAGCTGGTAGGCTATCAAATGAAACAAGTTTCAACCCCTAGATCAATACACAAAATTCTAATTAAATCTGTGAAAAAATGGAAAATCTAAGAAAGGTAAAACTTGACTTTTTATAAAAACATAATACTTTGACTTATTTGAGTTTCTAAAGACCCTAACTGATTAAATAAGTTACACTAAGATGAAATTAATCTAAAATAAGCTGAATGTCAAGGTTTTAACCCAAATGGGTGAAAATGATGCCAACAGATCCACTCAGTGGACTGTTGTGAGATTTGCAATGCTATGTTGACTTTTTATCACATGAGACATGTTTTTAGTGGTGAATAATACTTATTTGAACATAAGCAAGCCTACTGCAATTCACAATTAACAGCAATAACATCCATAATTCTCCCTGAGACAGTTAACCCAAACAGACCCTTAAAGCTAATCTTACACTATATCTTGCAGATTTTGAACTACTAATACTGACTTAAGGCTATGAATGAGTTAAGTACACTTAAATAAAAATCAACTGACCAAAAATTAGGCAAAGACAACACTAGAACAAAGGTATGCAAAGTTTGAGTTTAAGACTTACATATGATGCACATCTGAAACAATGAGAAGCAAGGTATCACATCACCACCTAAGGTCTCCCATGAGACAGTTTACCCATGAAAATCCAATAACAACCATTACCATTCTTCTTAATCACTAATCCACAGCCATGAATTTCTGTTTGACTTTTATTGACCCATTGAGCTTTTTGAACTAAAGTCTGTTTTGAACCTGCTGAGCTTATGAAAATTATGAAAGAGCTTATGTTAACCACAATTACTACTAAACAATCATTTCATAACATCACAAAGGAAATAAATTTCTTAAATGAAAATTGCAATGGGAAGATAAAAACTTGAACTGGAATTCTGAATTAAATAAAATTGTTGTTACAATGAAAGCTTTTAGAGGTACAAATCAAAGTTTTCACAAACACAGGGAATGAAATTACATTTTTAATAATTAAACTAAGCTACATCTAATAAAAACCAACTGCCTAAAAATCTACTACTCTACAACTGCTTCATTTCTTCAATTATGTAGGTCATGGAGCTTCTGTGGGACCCACTCAAGCTTTCCCATCACTTATTTCAGCCCTTGGATGAGTCAATCAAATCCTGGCCGTTTAAAGAGTTTTGGCGCCAATTTTTCTTTGGCGTTTTTCTTGGATGATTGAAGCCAGTGGTCTGGTTTTTGGAAGCTAGCTTTTGTTTGATGTACCAAGGGGGGGGGGGAAGAGTGTGACAGAGGAGAAGGGTAGGGGTGATGATGGTTTTTTGCTTGGAGTGTAGCAGGTGTGGTGAGGTGGAGGGGATGGATTTGACCAGGTCAGCGGGGGTGGGTTATTTAGAATGGTTAGGGTGTTTTGGGTGGGCTAAGGTATGGGCCTGGGTAGAGTGTTATTGGATCAGACCATGGTGGGTTTGGTTTGTTTGTTTGTTTATTCATTTTGCAAAATCACAGGACTACTTCTGTAATTTCCAGAAAGTTAAGGGGGGGGGGGGGGGCTGTGGTATTTTTCCAAAGTGTTAACAAGCATAAAAATTACCAAGTCCCATATTCCCAAGGATAAATGATGTAATTTTCCAAAATGAAATTTCCAAGGATTATTTTTGACAAAAATGAAACTTTAGGGACCAAATATGTAATTTCTTAAAAATTTTATTCCAAGGACCAAAGTTGACACTTGTGACTTTCTAGGGACCAAAAGTGATTTTTCTATCAAAAATATTCCATCAGGGACCTTTTCTGCCAAATACTGAAACTCCAGGGACCATTTATGTCAGTTTTGGATTTTGAGGGGTAAAAGTGTAATTTTCTCAAACTTTTTCACCCAAGGACTTATTTTGATAATTTTTGACTTTTCTTTGCCTTGGGTTGACTTTTCTTTTATTTTAAACTTCCAGGGACTAGTTTTGCCAAATTTTGAAACTTGAGGGACTGAAACTGCCAATTGTGCAAACTTTGTTCGTTTTTCATTTGTTTTTAAACATTTTGCATCTAAAACATATAAAACACACTTTTGGGATAAATTGTGTATTTTGATGCGTTTTTGGATGTTTTGGCAGTCCAGATACGATAAAAATGATGAGTGTTTGAGCACTCATCAGGCGGATTAGGGATGATATGGGGAAGGCGGACAGTAGCGTATTGAGGGGAGAGAATCATGTGTCTGGTATATCAAATTCGGGGCCTGGAAAACACACTGTTAATGGTGAGGATTCAGCTTATGTTTCTGTCGCATCAGGTGAGATTAAAAGGTTGAAATTCCGTGGCATGGAGGGTCTATTTTAACTGTTATGGAGGAATTAATTAAGGTGGGGCAGACTATGGGGTATAATATGAAAGGTTGTATGAAAAATATTGAGGAGATAGTTGAATTACAAGGAGTGGTAGATGTTTTTGGATGCATATGGTATCACTTAATATTCAAGGCCTTAACCCTAAGGCTAAAAAAGATTGGGTAAAGGAGATTTGTGTTTCTAATAAGGTAAATTTTCTTACTTTACAAGAAACGAAAATGGAGTCTATTGATTTGTTTGATGTAAAGAAATGTTGGGGAAATTTGGCGTTTGATTATGTTGTTAGTCCAGCGGTAGGGTTTTCAGGTGGAATTTTATGTGTGTGGGAGAAATCTTCATTTCAGAAAATTAATTCGATGGTTTCGGATTGTTTTGTCTTAATAAGAGGGAAGTAGGTGTGTAGTGGTATAAATCTTTTGATTATTTCGGTCTATGCTCCTCAAGAATTTTCTGAAAAGAAAATGCTTTGGGATTACTTGGAGCATGTGATTATAAATTGGAATGGTGAGGTGATTGTTATGGGAATGGTGAGGTGATTGTTATGGGGGATTTTAATGAGGTTCGGAATAAGAATGAAAGATATGGGTCGGTTTTTAATGCTCAAGGTGCGGATGTTTTTAATACGTTTATTTCAAAGGCAAATCTAAAAGAGGTCCCTCTTGGAGGTTGTGCTTTTACTTGGTGTCACAAATCTGCTACGAAGATGAGTAAGTTGGATAGG
Organism: Artemisia argyi; assembly: GCA_030686995.1. Taxonomy (NCBI): domain Eukaryota; kingdom Viridiplantae; phylum Streptophyta; class Magnoliopsida; order Asterales; family Asteraceae; genus Artemisia; species Artemisia argyi. The sequence continues at coordinate 57,157,034 of CM060685.1, forward strand.
TTTCTTATGTCGGAAGGTTTGTTGAATGAGAATCCTAAATTTTCTGCCATTACGTTAGATAGATATCTTTCAGATCATAGACCTATCATGTTACGTGAGTTTTCTCATGATTATGGTCCAATTCCGTTTAGGTTATTCCATTATTGGTTTGAGATTGATGGTTTTGTAGAGATTGTTAAAAAAGCGTGGAGTGATTTTCCAGCAGGGGAGACGAATCCCATGTTGAAATTATTGTATCAAATGAAGTTTCTTAAAAAGCGATTCGAGAGTGGAATGGCTTGAGGAGCAGTAATATGCGAAAAAAACATGAATTCAAAAAAGAGCTTCATGACGTGGAGGTTCTTATTGATAATGGAAATGCCATGGAAAGTACGTTGATCAAACGAATGGAGTTAATTAAAAATATTCAAGATTTGGATAAATTGGATTCTATAGAGGCGACTCAAAAAGCTAAGATTAAATGGGAGATTGAAGGAGATGAGAACTCGAAATACTACCATGGGATTCTTAATAAGAAACGTCATCAACTTGCTATTCGTGGTGTTTTGAAAGATGGTATTTGGATTGACGATCCGGTTTTGGTTAAAAAGGAATTTGTTACGCACTTCAAATGTCGCTTTAATAAACCGTCGTATGTCCGTCCCCTTTTAAATATGGTATTTCCGCATCAATTAACTTCGATGCAACAATTAGATTTGGAAGCTGATGTTTCTTACGAAGAGGTAAAAAGGGTGGTATAGGATTGTGGTATTGATAAATCTCCGAGGCCAGATGGGTTCACGTTTGGATTCTTTAGGCGGTTTTAGGATTTAGTTGGAGCGGATGTAGTAAAGGCGGTCATTCATTTTTTTTATTTCTGGGATATTTCCTAAAGGATGCAATGCATCCTTTATTGCTTTGATTCCAAAAACCCCAGATGCTAAGATGGTAAAGGATTTTAGACCTATTAGTCTTATTGGGAGCTTGTATAAAATTATTGCTAAAATTTTGACAAATCGGCTTGTGGTGGTTTTGAGTGATATTGTTAGTGAGGTTCAATCGGCTTTTGTGGCGGATAGACAGATTCTTGATGGTCCTTTTATTCTTAACGAGGTGCTGCAATGGTGTAAAGTGAAGAAAAAGCTATCTTTCATTTTTAAGATAGATTTTGAGAAAGCTTATGATTCCGTTAGATGGGATTATCTAGATGATGTGTTAAGGAGATTTGGCTTTGGAGATAGATGGTGTGGTTGGATTCAAGAATGTCTTCGCTCTTCAAGGGGTTCGGTGTTAGTAAATGGTAGTCCTACGGAGGAGTTTCAATTCTACAAAGGTTTAAAACAAGGTGATCCACTCTTTCCTTTTTTATTCATTTTGATTATGGAGAGTCTTCAATTGTCTTTTAAAAGAGTGGTGGATGCGGGGATGTTTAATGGAATCGTGTTAAACTCTACCATGCAATTATCTCATATGTTCTACGCGGATGATGCTATTTTTATGGGACATTGGAGCAATAGGAACATTGATACATTAATGTATATGTTAAAATGTTTCCAACGTGCATCGGGCCTTAGTATAAATCTTAATAAAAGTAAATTGATGGACATTTCGGTTTCGGATGACAAGGTAGAAGAGGCCGCGGTTAAATTAGGATGTGGTGTTCTCAAAACTCCTTTTAATTATTTAGGATCGAAAGAAGGGGGTTGTATGTCTCGGACATAATATCGGAATGAGGTGGTGGATAAAATGGTGAATCGTCTCTCGAGATGGAAAATGAAAACATTGTCTATAGGAGGTCGTTTAACACTCCTTAAGGTGTCTATGCCGATTTACAATAGGTCTATTTTCAAGGTGCCTATGCATATTCTTCAACGCATGGAATCTTTACGTAGTCATTTTTTTAATGGTATCGATCTTAATAGTAAGAAGTCGATATGGGTTAGATGGAATAATGTATTGGCTTCTAAAGAGAAAGGTGGTCTTGGTGTTTCTAGTTTGTTCGCGTTAAATAGAGCTCTTTTGTTCAATTGGGTGTGGCGGTTTTTCACTCAAAAAGAGACGCTTTGGGCTAGAATTATAAGTGCCATTCATGGTGTGGATGGAGGGTTCGGAAGTACAAAGAAATCTGGTCACGCGTATATCTGGTGTAACATCACAAAGGAAATGGAAAGGTTAGCTTTGCATGACATTGAACTTTTTACTTTTATGCAGAAAAAGATTGGAAACGGGCTTAATACATTTTTTTGGAATGACTCATGGCGAGGAGATACATAACTGAAAGATGATTTCCCTCGATTGTACGCGCTGGAACAGGATAAAAACATTACAGTAGCTGCCAAGTTTGCGCAAGAAAACCTTCAGATTTCTTTCCGTCGTTTACCTCGAAGTGGAGTTGAAACCGAGCAGTGGCTGAAATTTTTGGAGAGGATGGAAGGTGTTTTACTAAATTCCATAGACGACAGATGGTGTTGGAACTTAACCGGTTCGTGGGACTTTAATGTTGCTTCGGCTAGAAAGTTTATAGATGATAAAAGATTTCCGATCGTCTCTACTACAACCAGATGGATTAAAGAGGTGCCCATTAAAGTAAATATTCTTGCGTGGAAGGTGAGATTGGATTGTTTGCCCACTTGTTGGAATCTATCTCGTAGAGGTATGGACTTATCTTCTATTAGCTATCCTTTATGTGATTCGGCGGTGGAATCGTCGACACATTTGTTCTTTGATTGTCGTATTTTTAAAGAGAATTTCCGAAAGATATGTATTTGGTGGAATGTTTGTGTTACGGAGTTATCATCGTTTGATGGTTGGGTGTCTTGGATTCATAATTTAAGATTACCATCTAAGCTCAAGAGTTTATTAGAAGGGGTGTGTTATGGATTATGGTGGTTTATATGGGCTTTTCGGAATAAGATGGTGTTCGGCATGGCTTCTCCTTCAAAGGCATCTATCTTTGACGATGTAGTGTTAAATTCTTTTTATTGGTGTCGTTATAGATGTAAAACCTCATTTAGTTGGGTAGATTGGTTAAAAAATCCCTACTTAATTTCTTTGTAATTTTCTAGCTTCTTGCTAGCTTCATCAATAAAAGTGCCGTTCAAAAAAAAAATAGTTAGCGTTAATTACGACATGAGTACTTTTTCTTGATGCATTTCTCAACGAATGACAAAAGCAGCTAGTGTTCCCAATTTAGTCAAGTGCTAATGTGCGATCGTGCGATCCCATTAGTATCTTGACACGTGTCTCACCCACTATCTCTTGTCCCCCACTACCACTTGTCACTTGTACCACCCACTATCTCTTGTCCCCCATGTGTCCAGACAAAAATTACTTATTTACCCTTAGTTCTATAAGTCAAATAAATGTGTGATTTTGTACCTATTAAATGTGCTAATGTGCTAATTCGTTTTATTTCCAGATTCAAATGTGCGATTTAAATGTGCGAATGTGCGAATTCGTTTTAATAGCTTAATAGGACCAATTAATAGCTTACTTTTTCTAGCCAAGCATTTATTCCGGCCAAACATTTTTTTTCTCCAAAAAATTATCACAGTGGCTAGCCTCGTCCATATCAAAACAAACCCACTTCAAACCAACACAAATCCGAAAATAAATCTATCCTATCTCCTTACAACTACTAGCATCGTCATTACAATCAATAAACTAAATGAAAAAAAATGTTAAGAAAGATCTCAGCTTTAGTTCAACTCGTTTACTAATCTTTAAAAGATTTTAAGGTTGAACTTCAAAACCATCATTGATCCGAAACTGAAAATTTCATTATAGATCTGTGAAAATTTCATCATAGATCATAGATCTGAAAATTTCATCATAGATCCGAAACATAAAGACAATAACAATAATTGTTACTATCCATCTCTCTTTGGTTCAAAACAATAACAAACACATAACATCAATACCTATCTTACATCTCATATGAGATCTTTAAGCTGAATCGTGAAGAAGTAAGACGAAGGGTGGCTTGTGTTTGTTATTCAACTTTAAGCAAATCTCCAAGAATATCAAGCAATGGTTGGATTTGTGAAGAAGAAATGATAGAGATGAGGGTGGTGACTGGAAAAAAGAGAGAGAGAGAGAAAGTGGTGGTATAAGAAATAAATGAGAAAGTTGGAAAAAGATAGAGAGAGAGAAAGGGGTATTATAGTATTTAATACTTACCTAGCCATTTACTTTATTATTAAAAAGGTGGACACATGTTGCACAATTAATGAGATCGCACATTCGCACGTTAGCGCTTGACCAAATTGGGAACACTAGCTGCTTTTGTCATCGGTTGGGAAATGCATCAAGAAAAAGTACTCATCTCGTAATTATTAACAACATTTTGTTTTCGTATCAAGCTTTGGTAGATAACATATCCCTTCGTAATATGCGTGTTTGTGATCGATAACGTGCAAATGATATGTGTTTTCGATTCACTGATTTACCAAGTGCAGTGAGTATTTCATCCATATTACGAAACTACTAAGTGCATATCCTTAATTGATACATACATTCAAACCATAACCTTGTTGATATGTGGAATCATTTGATGCCGACAACGGTTCTTGACCGGATATGACCGAGTCTTAACCGGATGTGACCGGAAAAGTACAATGTCTGTGACTGTAAAAATCAATGACCATAGTATCATACTATTGCAGGTGCATTGATAGCTAAATATAACTCAGCCACACAAGTATTTCATAAAAGAAAGAAGAGAGAGGTATATATGATGGCTAAATCGCATCTCCCGTGTTCGAGTCATCCATGCAGTCAGTGGTAACGTTTTTTTTTCTCCCTAAATTTTGGTTTTTTATTTAGGGTTTTGCTAACAGCAGCCCTTAAGGTTGTGGTTAAGAGGATATTTTTTCTTACAATGTGATGTAATAGACTATTTCAACCAATCAGAATTAAGTGTTAGTTATGCATCCACTTTTTTCGAAATTATTTCCGCAATTTTAGTGATTTTCATCCAATCATGATAATTCATTAATAACATTGTAATAACAATCGCTTGCTTAAACACAGCCCTAACGGCTCTTGTTTGTTAGCAAAACCCTTTTATTTATTAACATGTCTTTGAATGTTATCAGCGAAATTAGTTTTTTATTAATCATAATTCTGGTTGTTGTTATTCTGGAAATTAGTGATAATTATATTGATAAGGTCATTTTCCAAAAAATATCTAAGGCACCGAAATAGTTTACATGATATATGCCGTCGTAATGCGCGAATATCCTCCGATTAGAAAATAATGTGGGATCTAATACTCCACCTTTTCGAACTTACAATGATCAGCGGTGACTGAAATCAAATATTTGTTTGTAAACCAACCAGTGACGGACCAAAACGATACCACAATAAAGAAATGATCTCTTTTACTTGTTACCGAAATAGCAACACTGGACAAACAAGAGAGGAGATGCGATATGTTAGCTTTATATACATGTCACTTGACTCACTTCTGTCATATATTTACCCGGGAAGTTGACGAATATGTGTGGAAAATAATCACTAACTATTGTTTTTAAAAAGCCTTACACGGATATGTAAAAAAAAAAAAAAAAAAAAAAAAAAAAAAAAAAAAAAAAAAGGTTGAGAATAATATTATTTGGGAAAATTACCAAAATGGCCCGTTGCCCTGTAGTTTAGGCATTTTTAGCCCTTTTTTTGAAAATTCTCGTTTTAGCCCGGGTTGCCCTGGGCAACTAACGTATAGCCAACTATAGGATGACACATGTCCGACCAACCACTGTTGGTACGAGGTACACGCAACGTATTGTATTTTGGGCAACCAATACATGAGCAACTGGGCATTTTAGTCATTTTACTTCTTACCCTCAAAACACATCTTTCACATCTTAACTTACAGATCTGATTTTGTAGCAACTGGGTTCAGATCTTTAAAGCCTTATAAACACATCTTCACAAACAAAAAAAATGTCATTATTCTTCCCATCAACAACAAACTGCAATATCATAATCCAAACATCAATCTCACTAATCCTCACACTTCTCTTCACCCTCCTCAACATCCCATCCTTCCTCCTTAATAGTCTCCACACTTACATCCACCCTGATGATGTCACTCCCCAAAACCCTACACAAACAAATATGCTCGTGAGCTTGAAACCAAGCTCGAGTCAAGAACTAGTTGAGGCGTACGAGAGCCTAAGCTCTCGGCACGCGTACCAATAGGAGAACTAAACACCAGAAAGATGATACCATGTGTTTTAGTCTCGTTGTTACCAAGTTTAATATGTTTATTTTTTGTTCGTGTCTCACCGATTCACACAAGGGTGAGAATCAGTGAGTTTATAACCCAAACCCGAAGGATCAACTAACCTAGTTACCCAAACTTCAATAATAATGAGATAATGGTGGTGGTGGTGGCGCGTTTAGGGTTACGAGGCGCGTATACCACGGATCTAAGATGAGGGAGGTGAAATAAGGGAGGGTTCGTTTCTAGGTAGTTTGATTGTGTTTTTATTGGTTAATGAAGTTTTCCCCAATTGGGTAGTTGATTTTGAGTTTGGGAGTTTAAATGGGTATGTGAAGATTTGTTTTGCTCTAGTGAAAATTTGAATACAAGGTGCTCAATGAAATGCTCATGTGTTTATTGTTAATTAAGCTTAAATTTAAGTAGTTAATGTTGAATACATTGTCTTAGTTTTGATTTGAATAACTGATATTATGTCTTAGTTTCGATATACATACAGGGTTAAGCTGATGGCACACTACTTATATTTATTGACATATTTCTGTAGGTTCTGAGGACTGTTTAAGCTGATGGTATTCGGGGGACTTTCTAAGGCTGAGCGTAAAACTTATGCTCCTCCAGCTGGTTCAGGATTTATATCAGGATTTACATCGATCTCGCGTAGACCATCGTTGATTTCTTATGGTATTCTGCCGCCAGACCATGCACAAGAAATTGCTTTGACCGTACTGAAATTGTTCGAGTCATGAATGCAGCTGTCAGAAGGCGAGACGCGTTGCCACATGTTAGTGGACCTATTAGTTACATATACATTGGATGAATCGCTTTTGACTATTGGGTTTGGGAAGTTCCAAGTTGGCGTGCTCGCATATGCTGGATTGGGATGGGTAGCAGAAGCAATGGAGATGATGCTTTTTTCATTTGTAGGACCAGCGATACAGCCTGAGTGGGGATTGTCTGCGAGTCAAGAGAGTTTGAAATCTACTGTAGCTTTTGGTGGAATGCTCGTTGGAGCGTACTCATGGGGTGTCGTGTCTGATTCTTGTGGAAGAAAGTAAGTTCCACCACATTTGATCTGTAACTTACCATTGTTTTTATCTCGATATTTATTTACCTTTATATGCAAAGCGCATTATATGTCGCTTCAGTGGATCATGCCTACCTATGGTTGGAGGTTGCTACTTGGACTATCCGCAGTGCCATCTCTTGTAGCACTAATGTTTTATGGTCTCGTGCCAGAGTCTCCAAGATACCTTTGTACACAAGTAAGATTAACCGAGGCACACTCTATTCTTGCCAATGGAGCTGCACTTAACTATAAAGATCTCCCGAAGGGTTTGCTTGTATCTGATCACATAAACGAGTCGACCATCGAAGGGCAATCATCAGAAAGTTTAAAAGTACCAAAGGCTAAAAAGAGAGTTTATTATAAGAAAGTTAGTTACGACGGGGGCGAATTCGCTATAGGGGATGATGTTTACGTTAAGAAGCGAGAGGACGATGATAACGAGGATCCAGAAGTTGAGGAGTGTAGGACTTGTTTTAAAGTTGAGAGGAGTGTAATGATTGAGTGTGATGATTGTTTAGGTGATTTTCATTTGAAGTGTTTGAAGCCGCATTTGAGAGCGGTGCCTGATGGTGAGTGGATTTGTGGTTAGTGTGAGGGGAAGAAGTGTAACAATTCGCATTTTCAGGTTACTATCCAATCCCGAATTTTTACTATTCACTCCCGAAATTTTTATTTCATATTCTCTTAAGTTAAACTATTTTAATGATAATGCGAGAGTTTGACACTCGTCGGATCATTTCTTCAAAAATCACGAAACCGTGTCCGAGATTTACTTTTAGGTTTAAACGTCATTCCAGAATCCCGATATGTCCATAAAACACTCTAAAAAATAGAAATATGATTTTCTCTCATTTTACGACAATTCCAAAAGTTTTGGAATTTTACGTTTTCCAGTTCAGCGTTTTACGTGAATTACGCGTTTTAGACCCGCGTTTCCAGTTTTAGCAGCGTTTAAGCAACCCGGTAGAACTTGTCACTCATTAAATATGCTAAGATAGGTTATATTAATAAGTTTTAACATATTTATAAGTTTCATATTTTTAGGATACCCGATTTTAAGTTTCATGACTTAACGACTTACCGTTAGCGATTACCGGGTCAAAACTCACTCCATAAAAGCAAGATATTATCAAAACACATAACTAGTCATCCAAGATAGGCATTGAATGAAATTTTAAGCCACATGGGGCATTTTTTTTGGTCACTAAGTTAAGGATAGGAAGCTTACATAGGAAGCTAAACATTTTGCAAGTAAACTTGGCCACTAAGTCTTGGAAAATATCCTAAGTCTCTAACCTCCTCAAGGAAACTTCCTAGGCACCTTCCTAACCTCCTCTTCATGCTATAAATACAAGCCTAATCCTTTCCTTTCTCTTCATTCCAAACGCCCAACAACAAATCCATAAACCATGATCCTTTGATTTCTAAGTTATAAGTAACATACCAAAGTTGAAGGCATAGTTAGTCTCTACATGAATCAAGATTTTGTTTGGTGATTCCATGGTTGAATTAGGAGCTACACAAGGTGGTTAGGGGCTGAACACATAAGGTTCTTACAAGGTTAGACCAAGCCTAGCAAGGGTAGTGTTGAAGGATTGGAAGCTAGGGTTTTCGATTGAAGGATTTAGATCTTGTCTTAGTACATAAGTTCCCTTTTCATTAAGGCCAAAAGTTGTAAGAAACCCTAATACACTTTCTTGCTCAATATCATTTTCATGCTTATTATGTTTCTTTCATTCTATATATGGTCTTTGTGTTATGTTCATGATATATAAAAACTATTAAAACAAGTTTTGAAAACTATATAGTAACTTATATTAAGTAATCAAGGAAACTAGTGACATATATTGAGAACCACTACCAAAATAGAGTAACCATGATATGAAACACTTACCTACTGTTATAGAGGACTTAAAGAAGAAAACATAGCAATTTGAACCACTTTGAATGAATACATGGGTAAAAAGTTATGACCATTTGAAGTTACCAAAACTTTGTGGCAAAACTGCCTAAAAACCTTCTGTAACAGAATTAAAACGCAAAAAGAGGCCCTTCTGTTCCGTTTCACGAAAAAGTTAAAGCACGAAAGTTGTCTGGAATCACGTTTTCTTCAAAAACTCAGGGGCACGTATCCAGAAAACCAATAACGAATGAGATTTTCTTCAGTTTCTTAACAACTATTTTATATACCAAAGTTACTATATAATAGTTATGGTTTAATAAGACCAAGAGGTCTAATGACATAAATTCAAGACCACAACCATGGCTAAAACCAAGGTTGAGTCTCAAGACCATGGAACAATGACCAAAGGTCACGGCAAGGCCATGACTAAATGACCATATAAACATACCTAGGCGAAAACATGAGCTAAAGAGTTAGCGATAACTTAAACATGCAATTTGGATGTACTTCATCTAAAGAACCATGAGATCTCTAATAACAATCTTCATCCAAAAGTAAACTTTCCTAAGTTTATTCAAATATTGGACATGTAACTTTTCGGATCAAAACTTATATATATATATATATATATATATATATATATATATATATATATATATATATATATATATATATATATATATATATATATATATATATATATATTATCAAATACTACAATAGTAGGGAGCCTCATGTGAGGAGTTCATTAAGTAAACCGTCGAGATGAGTTGTGGATTTACGAATTAAAGTGTCCTTGCTCCTCGAACGTTTACTACATGACTTCTGAATTATGTCGGCCCGAACGGTAGTAAGCGATATATAAACTATACATGTTTCATAAACCATTTCTTTTCAAAGACTTACACTATACTAAGTACTACATCATGGACTAAATGCAAGAGATATATAGGCATTTCTTCATATTCTTTACTCCAATCCTAAGTCGCAACATTCTATTATAGGTTGCTCGTAGAAACCTTCGTGATTCGACCATCACATTCACTACTTGCCATATAACTTAAGGTGAGTTAATAGCCCCACTTTCCATTACTTAATTGTTTTACAAACCCTTGGGGGGAATACATGCTATTTTAAACCGAACACAATGCTTTTGAAATTATATACTACCTGATTGTTTTATTATTACTAAGTATCATCCTTGCTAAACCCAATATCCCTTATTATGAACCATTTAATCACTAGTAATAGTGAGCGCGAGTATTGTTAATAGGCCTATTGGGATTGACGAATCCCATTTGTTTTGACTAAGTTCAAACAAATGCATTAATATTTGAGACATAGGTATGACGACAAAGTACCTACCGGGATAACTCCGCCGATTGATATTGGTACCCGTTAACGTTTTGGTGTCATGAGCTTAGTGTAATAATACGTTTTATGGGCGTATAACAACGTAGCCCATCGTTTTCGAGTCTAATTAACTCACACTACCAACATATTGTGTTCAACCATTAAACAAACTCTATGAATATCACTCAACCTTTGTGTTGACCTTTTAAGCATGTATTTCAGGTCCATGATGATCAAGGATGGCACGGAAGGGCACGGATATTCAAGAGGGGCTATAAATTTTATTATCATTCAAAAACTCATTTAATGTAATTTGTAAACATGGAACCATCTGGGACCTCATTTTGTAATCTCTAATATTTATATAATTTGAATGATAAATCTTTTAAAACGACTCAATTAGAGTTCGTTTTCTATTATTATGGCTGTTGTGCCGTCGAGTAACACCCAATTTAAATTCCGCTGCATCATGAATTGGGGGTGTTACAAGAAGGCGGGGAAGGAAGTGGTGTTTCCGAGTGGGAAGAAGTGGCGTAGGACGGCAAAGGAGAAGCTGTTTTCGAGTGATTTGTGGGCGGTCCGGATTGAAAGGTTGTATTTTTTTTACTTTGGTTTTGATTATTAGGATTTTGTAAATATGTAGTGGATTTGGTCTAGGTTATTTAGGCCACTGTTAGGGGGTATTTGAACTAGCTTATTTTTAGCCCACCTATGAGCTTATTTGATTTTGGAAAAGCCAATGAGCTCGCTTTTTGAAGCTTATGAGCGTGTCAAGTTAAGCGTATTGGCTTACGCCAATAAGCTAAAATTGATAAGCTCTGAAAAGTGAGCTTATTGACTTTTCCAAAGTAAGCCCATAGACGGGATAAATAAGCTAATCCAAACACCCCCTTAGCTGTTATTAGGTTTATCTGAATCTTGGAATCTAGTTTAGAGGGTGTTTAGGATTGCTTATATTTTTTGCTTATCTGCATATACGCGGTTTAAAGTGTTTGGATAAAACAAATTTCTGTCATTTATCTGCATATTTTTGGGCAAAATAATCACTTTTACCATTACGAACAGCATCTGCTTATTTTTGGAAGGGCAAAATAAGTAGTTACTGTTTTACCATAATGAACTGTTTTTGCTTATTTGGGAATACTCAATTTACCATCAGGAAGCTATAGCTTAGTTAAGAGGGTTTTTGGGATTCAATATTTACTTATTTATTGTTTGAGGTGTTTTGATAAAACACACCAATCTGGCTATCTTCTTATTTTGTGGCGATAATACAGGTGATGAAGATGACGACATAGGAGATGATGGCGATGACAATGATGAGGACGGTGATGACGAGGATGAAGATATTGCAGAGGATGGTCCTGCTTTGATTTCTCTTGCTGATACAGGTGTGGAAGGTCATGAAGAAACTAGATTGAGAGATGAATATGACGATGACATGGAAGATGAGGAGGATGATGACTACCATGAAAGTGTTATTGAGGTGAGATGGAGGGAGTCTGTTGACCGTTTAGACCATATACATGAACATGGGTAACTAAGAATTGATAGAGGGCTTATTGGCATGGCTGTCGAGCCTCCTGAGAGGGTGAATGCTCATAACTTTTTTGGTGTTGGGAGACCTCCAGGTAGGGGTGTTATCGGGTCGGGTTATCGGGTTGTCGGGTCTTATCGGATCGGGTTGAGTCGGGTTTTGATTTTTAAAAACTCACCCGCAACCCGACCCGATAAGGAATTGGGTTATCGGGTTCGAGTGGTAATCGGTTCGGATTTTGTCGGTCGGGTGATTCGGGTTATCGGGTGATACTACAAATTCAAACAACAGCTTATTAATTAGTAATACTATAGAAGCGTCCAAATTTATGTAAGTAAGGGATCATAAACTCATGGTTCGGTGATTTACAATTTCTTTATTTAAATAAAGAGGCGTCCCAATCCATTTAAATAAGGAGATTCTAAATCATCCTACTAAAGAATTTCCGACACAAACTTGATTTCTGAGGTAGATAATAAAATAATCAAGTCATCAAATCCCTAAAGCTAAGCAATAATATTATTTAACTCAAACCTTATGTCTCATCAAACAAGAACTGTCACAAGATCAAGTTAAATAATTAGTTATTACTGAGCTCCACATTTCTAATGACTTGACTAAATTTTTGGGGTTCCTTATAATACTAAAGTCATATCATCTAACAGCGTGGAACAAAACCAATAACTAACAAAAAGCATATGCGTAGTGTGTGCAAGGCAAATAAAGATGAGAGTCTTAACGTATATAGCAGTTATAGTCTAGGCACTAAATGCAACCTAGTTCTCTATAACCAAAGATCTGATACTAATCTGTAACACTCCCAAAATACCGCAGCGGAAGACTGTGTTACTGGGGTGCTACTTCATAATATAAAGTACAAGTTATAGAAAACGACATCTAAATGAGACGTTTTGAAAAGTTACCATTCGATTAATGAATTCAAAGTTACAAACATGAGATTTCAAAGTATGATACATAAATTTATACAAAATGTTTTGAATGGTATATGATAAAAAGCGTAAGTCTTCAGAATATGCAGCTTGACTCTAAGTTCCACGCACTAGCTATCGCCTTACTAACCTGAGATAAACATGCTAAAGTGTCAACACAATGGTTGGTGAGTCCATAGAGTTTGTCTTAAAATAGTTGAAAAGTCTATAAAGAATGTTCACACAGCAAAGGCATTGTGAATCCACTCAGTTGCAAGTCCCGCCCATAACAACACTTGCAACCTGTGTGTTCACAACCCACTGCTAAAATATAGTATGATAAAGGCATGTATAAGTTCATCACAACAGTTAAGCAATTAGTTGTGAGTCTACACTTCATCTCCGAAGACCTCACTTGGGTATGCTGCTCACAAGGAAGGTAATAGCATTGGTTCTACTTCATCTTCGAAACCCAATGCATGTGTTATCCAAGGAGACTTTATGATGCTCACAAGGAAGGTAATAGCATTGGTTCTACTTCACCTCCGAAACCCAATGCATGTGTTATCACAAGGAGACTTACAAGTTTAGGTATAACGCAATCAAGTATAATGCAATCAAGTATAATGCAATCAAGTATAAGACAATCAAGCATAAAACAATTAAGTATAAATGTTTTGAGTATTTGTACAAGTAAGCAAGTAGTTGAGCATGTATCTCCCCCAAACAGTTAAAACAAGTATAAAAAGAGTAGGGGCTATGACTCACCTGATAATAACTGATAAATGATACTAGAAAATTGGGCAGCGCTTCCGCATCTAAATTCAAGAATCCATTTCCTAAACCTTTAAAACCTCTAAAATCAACCCAATAGCTCCCATATTAAAAACCCATCATTCGAATTAGCCGATCTATTCTTGCCAAAGTTTTAAGAAATTTCTAAGGACCACAGCTCCTATCCACCATTGTGTAGCTCTTAATCTAACCGCGTAAACACAAAATAAACTATATTTTTACGTAGAGAATACTTATGCCATCAACTTATCTGTATAACTCGAAGCCTAAAAATCAAGTATGGAGGATGTATGGAGGGAGAAAGGTGGAGGAGGAGGGAAATGTGTGTTTTTCTGTGAAATAAAATGAACTAGTTTCCTATCTATTTATAGTGAAAATTTCTGAAAATATCTAGATATTTTGATGAATAGTGTTTAGATATTTTGATGAATAGTGTTTAGATATTTAAGAAGAGAATTTTAACTTGACTTCTCTTAATGAGATATTTTGTATGATATTATCTAAATAATATTTAGTTGATGACTAGGTATATGATTAGGCAAGGTCATTTAAAATGTATTAGTCAAAAGGTGGTGCGGGTATCGGAGTGAATAGTAAAAGTGAATAGTAATTTTTAGGAAAAAGTTTCAAGTTTCTATACTGACCCAAAATACGATGAATAGTAAAAATGCATAATAAAGTGAATAGTAATAGTGAATAGTAGAAATGAATAGTAAAAATAAATAGTGAAATTTTCGGGAATAGAAGTTAACCCGAAAATGTGAATTGTTACAGTCTCTACCCCTTAAGGAGAACTTCGTCCCGAAGTTCAGTTGATGTAAACTACTTACGGTGTGTTTAAGAGAATTTGGGGTTTCAGGATCTCTAAAATAGTGGTGTTTACTCTGATTCATCTAAGATTGTGGTTAAGGAGTCGTATCAGATGCAAATAAGCCCACTTGTTTATAACTCATTACTTATATAAAGAAGCGTCCAAATTTATGTAAGTAAGAGATCATAAACTAATGGTTCGGTGATTTACAGTTTCTTTATTTAAATAAAGAGGCGTCCCAATCAATTTAAATAAGGAGATTCTAAATCCTCCTACTTAAGAATTTCCGACACAAACTTGATTTCTGAGGTAGATAATAAAATAATCAAGTCATCAAATCCCTAAAGCTAAGCAATAATATTATTTAACTCAAACCTTATGTCTCATCAAACAAGAACTGTCACAAGATCAAGTTAAATAATTAGTTATTACTGAGCTCCATATTTCTAATGACTCGACTAAATTTTTGGGGTTCCTTATAATACTAAAGTCATATCATCCAACAGCGTGGAACAAAACCAACAACTAATAAAAAGCATATGCGTAGTATAAAGAGGAGAGTCTTAACGTATATAGCAGTTATAGTCTAGGCACTAAATGCAACCTAGTTCTCTATAACCAAAGCTCTGATACCAATCTGTAACACCCCCAAAATACCGCAGGGGAAGACTGTGTTACTGGGGTGCTACTTCATAATACAAAGTACAAGTTATAGAAAACGACCTCTAAATGAGACGTTTCGAAAAGTTACCATTCGATTAATGAATTCAAAGTTACAAACATGAGATTTCAAAGTATGATACATAAATGTATACAAAATGTTTTGAATGGTAAATGATAAAAAGCGTAAGTCTTCACAATATGCAGCTTGACTCTAAGTTCCACGCACTAGCTATCGCCTTACTAACCTGAGATAAACATGCTAAAGTGTCAACACAATGGTTGGTGAGTTCATAGAGTTTGTCTTAAAATAGTTGAAAAGTCTATAAAGAATGTTCACACAGCAAAGGCATTGTGAATCCACTCAGTTGTAAGTCCCGCTCATAACAACACTTGCAACCTGTGTGTTCACAACCCACTGCTAAAATATAGTATGATAAAGACATGTATAAGTTCATCACAACAGTTAAGCAATTAGTCGTGAGTCTACACTTCATCTCCGAAGACCTCACTTGGGTATGCTGCTCACAAGGAAGGTAATAGCATTGGTTCTACTTCATCTTTGAAACCCAATGCATGTGTTATCCAAGGAGATTTTATGATGCTCACAAGGAAGGTAATAGCATTGGTTCTACTTCATCTCCGCAACCCAATGCATGTGTTATCACAAGGAGACTTACAAGTTTAGGTATAACGCAATCAAGTATAATGCAATCAAGTATAATGCCATCAAGTATAAGATAATCAAGCATAAAACAATTAAGTATAAATGTTATGAGTATGTGTACAAGTAAGCAAGTAGTTGAGCATGTATCTCTCCCAAAGAGTTAAAACAAGTATAAAAAGAGTAGGGGCTATGACTCACCTGATAATAACTGATAAATGATACTAAAAAATTGGGCAGCGCTTCCGCATCTAAATTCAAGAATCCATTTCCTAAACCTTTAAAACCTCTAAAATCAACCCAATAGCTCCCATATTAAAAACCCATCCTTGGAATTAGCCGATCTATTCTTGCCAAAGTTTTAAGAAATTTCTAAGGACCACAGCTCCTATCCACCATTGTGTAGCTCTTAATCTAACCGCGTAAACACAAAATAAACTATATTTTTACGTAGAGAATACTTATGCCATCAACTTATCTGTATAACTCGAAGCCTAAAAATCAAGTATGGAGGATGTATGGAGGGAGAAAGGTGGAGGAGGAGGGAAATGTGTGTTTTTCTGTGAAATAAAATGAACTAGTTTCCTATCTATTTATAGTGAAAATTTCTGAAAATATCTAGATATTTTGATGAATAGTGTTTAGATATTTTGATGAATAGTGTTTAGATATTTAAGAAGAGAATTTTAACTTGACTTCTCTTAATGAGATATTTTGTATGATATTATCAAAATAATATTTAGTTGATGACTAGGTATATGATTAAGCGAGGTCATTTAAAATGTATTAGTCAAAAGGTGGTGTATCGGAGTGAATAGTAAAAGTGAATAGTAATTTTTAGGAAAAAGTTTCAAGTTTTTACACTGACACAAAATACGATGAATGGTAAAAATGAATAGTAAAAAGTGAATAGTAAATTTTAGGAAAAAGTTCTAAGTTTCTATACTGACTCAAAATACGATAAATAGTAAAAATGAATAGTAATATTGAATAGTAGAAATGAATAGTAAAAGTGAAAATAGTAAAAATGAATAGTGAAATTTTCGGGAATAGAAGTTAACCTGAAAATGTGAATTGTTACAATATTAATCCACAAGAAGTTCATTCGAGTGTGGTTGTGGAACAAACAGAAGATATACAAGCACACAGTACCAGTTTTGATCTTGTGCCTTTGTCAACTTGTCAAGTTAACATGGAAACTGGTGAAAGAGATGGAAATGTCAATGAGCAAGTAGAGACACCATGTAATTTCCATCTTATGTTTATTCTTGTCATATACTGACATGTATTCTGATATGTTTATCCATGATGCATTTCAGGACATGCGTGGTGGCAGGCTTTCAGCATCTGCCAATGTGACAGGTGATCATCAACTGGCAACAGAAGGTGACAATGAACCCAATTCTGGTGATTATCATGCTCCTATTAGAGAAACTGCTGATGTTGATATGAATGTTGCTGATTCAGAAGGAAATGAAAATGCTTATCCACTGCAGTCATCTGAGCAGAACACTTAGGTTGCACTGGATAACAATCAAATTGCTTAGTCTGATGAGACAGGTACAACAAACGTAGCCCCTAATGAAAATGCTATAGATCCAACCTTCTTAGAGGCACTTTATGAAGATTTGAGGGCAGAAGTACTAGCTTCACAACAAGCGCAATCTACACCAGCACCGGCTGTTTGTTCTGCTGTTGCTGAAGATATAGATCCAGAATTTTTAGCAGCTCTCCCTCTAGATATTCAAGCAGAAGTTTTAGCCCAACAACGTGCAGAGAGGGTTGTGCAGCAGGTTGAAGGATAACCAGTTGATATGGACAATGCTTCAATCATAGCTACTTTTCCGGCTGAATTGCGTCATGAGGTTTGCATGATGAACTCAACCACTTAAATCAGTTTCTAAAATATGTTAAATAGGCAATAACTGTATTTCCATAAGAAAAATAGACAGTGATGGTATTCCCTTAATTATATTAGTTCAGAGTGTTATGGATAGTGAGATCTGCTTTAGTATGCATGATTTGACTAGTCTTTAATCTACAGTTAAGTTGTTCACAATTAGGGAGAGACTGTCTCTTAAAAGCATGCTGATTTTCGTTTATGTAATATTTTCTATATTTTTAGTAGAAGTATTATCTAGGTCGTATCAGTACATTAATTTCTGCTATTCACTTGTATCTAGGTGCTTTTGACGTCTTCAGAATTAGTTCTCTCAGCATTGCCCTCTTCACTGCTCGCTGAAGCGCAAATGCTCAGGGATAGAGCAATGAGTCACTATCACGCTCGTAGCTTGGTTGGAAGTAATCATAGAAATTCCGCAACCTGTTGGACTGTCAATGAAGTGTCATGTTCCAATGCTTTTGTTCACGAAGCTCTTGAATCACCGCAATATTGCTCATCTGGAACAGGTATGTTAATCCATGTGTATCTTTTCCAGTTTGTAGGTCCTCTCGTAAATTTTAATGGCATGATAACAAGTTATTGATGGTATTATCACACGTGGGTTGGTTGGATAACAAGTTATAATCAGTTTGCATTGAAAAGGGTATTATTTGTTCGGAGCGGTTGACCCAAAAACCCTTTGCGTGCAATCTTCACATTTATCATAAACAATTTAGCTGTTAATCATGATTTCATGAGCAATACTATTACCTTAATAGCATAAATCTTTGAATTCAGGAGATCATATGCACATTTATAATAGGCGTGTCAGCGAGTGATTTTTAATTCATTTGATACAATACCCTATGCTAGTTTTTATATTTGATCCATTTAAATCGCAACCGAAATTTGCCCATTCATATGAAAATTTCACCTCTAGCTTAAAAGCCTTGTTGGCTGTGCTTTTGATTTTCTTTTACATGTATGGTGCAGGTTTTGGGTCTACTTCATGTAGTTGTATACAATGCTGCCTCAAAGATAGACTGCGACTCTTCTACTGAACCTGCAGTAACCAATTCTGAAGATCTTCCTAGCAGTGAAGCTGCTGGTTGTAGAGTTTTGTGTTGTTGACAAAATTCTTGATGCTTTTTTGTAATTTTTGGGACACATATGAAGGAAATGAAATGATATTGGTATATGTTTCTTATTCTAATCCAATACTAATTTCTTGTAGCATCATCTGTCATAAATTTTGTTGTAATTAGATCATGTTTTGATCTTGGGGTTAGTTCTCTATCCTTGCATAGTTCTTGTCTTCTGGTAATTTTACTGATGATTTGATAGGAAGGCGAGTAACTTAACTATTTGTGAATCACATTCAGCTGAAACATATTTGAAATGATTCTCAAGTATTATTAAGTTTAACTTAATTAACATAAGTTACAAGAACTAAACATACTACGTACTAGAGTTATCTTTACATTGTTATTCCTAGAAGAGCACTACAAAAACTCGTTTTTTATCGCTTTCAAGAACTTGAGGACATGAAACATGGTAGGCATGCACGTAGGATTTTCAGAAAGACAAATAGCTGCAATTTGTATTTGTATAAAGAGAGAGAGGGGGAGGGGTATAGGTGAATAGTGTATAACATGTAAAATAATCAAAAAACCAGTTGCCCTGTATACGGTTGCCCAACAAAAAACAGTTGCCCAAAATACAATACGTCTCCCTATGATGGAAGTTGCCCAATTTTAAAAGTTGCCCAGGCTAATACGAGAATTTTCAAAAAAAAGCTAAATATACCTAGTCGTAGAGCAACTGGGCTATTCTACTATTTATCCCATATTATTTTTCAATCCATATACAACAACACCCATTGCTTATCAATTCATAATGAGTGATGGTGCACCCTGATTGAAATATAACACAATTCTATTCGCAAATTCATCTTATACACAATGATATTTAAGCTATCAATATTTTCTTGCCTCAACCTATGTGCGATACACTACTAAAATGGTCATAGACTCATAGTACACAATTCATAATTCTGAGTGTGAAATGAATGGTTTACATGAATAACAAAATTAGTTCTGCATTTTCTTAATAAGTTAAAACTTGTTAATTAGAGTTTTAAACATATTAGATTCACATAGTTGGCAATACTAGACAAACTTTACAAAAAGTTTCTTTTGTCTTCACAAAAATAATTATCTTGATTCTTCTAGACATTGTAACTTTTAAATAACAAACTCACAAAAAATATCTCTATTCCAACATCGCAAGCTTTTTATTCCACTTCAGCACCCTATGTGAAAAGTTGTTTCATTAAGCCCGATTACACTTGGTTCAAGAATCTACTAAATGGTCAAGTTCATCTATGGTACTCGGGAGTTCAAGTTGCGTTCAAGAGCTCAATTTTACTTTTTTTAAATGCTTCCGGTAAAATATTATTACTCTAAAAAAAAATTAAGAACAAAGGGCGGTGGCGGAACCAGGAAATGTGATCACGGGAGGCATCGAGCGAAAAGTTAGATAATGGGGGATGTCATATTTCTAGCATAATTTAAAATAAACCGGATCAGGTTTCATATAAAGGTAACTAAAGTGTTCTACTAGGAAGTAATTAACACTAATCAATTAATCATAAGTTTATGTGTTTGATAAAAGATTCGGTTGATGATTTTAGTTAGTTTATTTAGAAAAATTCAAATATCAAGTATTTATAGATTATATTAAAGCATTTACAATTTTATGGATGATTTAAGTAAACTGTACACAATGATTATATCAAAAGATAATCACTAAAAACATTTGAGAATCTTTCTGATGCTAATAAATTAAGGGTGCGTTTGGTATCCCAATATGTGAATGAGTTTATGACTTTGAAAGTCATAGATGTTGTTTGGTTGGTTATGGCCCCCACCACAATGGAATGAGGATACCCATGATATGTGGGTTTCCTCATAGGAGTATGATATTGTGGGTATGTGGATACCCATGAAAAGTGATATCTACATAACCATTTCTATTCCACTCTATTCTCAAACATATACCTATAATAATTCCATCAAGCATACCAAAGGCACCCTTTGTAAACAATATCTTGCTAAAAAAATGTCTAGTATTCACGTCATTTTAAGATTCTAAATTAATATACCAACAATATTAAATTATAAACCACAAGTTACTCGTACAGTTTTGAAAAAGAGATAAGTTATAAATTTCACCTACTTGCCAACTCACACTTTCACACCCACTTTCACATTTCCCTATTATATCTTCTTCTCTATATTGCTCGACTGAAAAAACCTGCTAAAAATAAGTTTTTTCATTAGAGAGCA
Organism: Artemisia argyi; assembly: GCA_030686995.1. Lineage (NCBI taxonomy): Eukaryota > Viridiplantae > Streptophyta > Magnoliopsida > Asterales > Asteraceae > Artemisia > Artemisia argyi. The sequence continues at coordinate 57,178,186 of CM060685.1, forward strand.
CTCAAATTGTTGGCGAGATGAGATCAAAGAGGGCATTTTGATTTAAGTAAACGGTACACAATGGACAGTTAAAAGAAATGGATGGATATACTAACATACAGTTGTGTGTGCTTGTGTCGACGTAGTACAAATGTACAATAGAAAGGGGTGTGGTTATCATACCATTAAAAATAATAATAAAATAAAAATAATAAAAAATAAATAAATAATAAATAACGTAAAATTTATGAGAACAATGTTCCTTTACTAAATGTTTCAAACTTCAAACACAATGTACTCAAAAATTTTGTGTTGACACAATCCTAGAGGTTACAAATTTATTGTTGAAATTGTTAGACATGTTTAATGTTGGGGTGGTTCAGCTAATCGAGTATTTTCAACGAAGAGGGAAGTTCATTAGTTCATTCACTACCTGAAACTTTATCACGCTAGACGGGTTATCGAAAATGTGAGTAATCGTAATAAATGGTTATGCACTCCTGATTCGAGTTACGGTTAATCATTATGACAATTAGTCGAGTTAAACTTAACAAAGTGTGAACTTATATAAAATTAACATTTTTCGAATGAGAAGAATTAGATATAAATCAATTTCCTCCAATACCTAAAGAGTTGAAAAAATAAAGAGGTGTCTATCAACACAAAAAAAAAAAATTCAAAAAAATCTTGAATTTTTTCACAAAATAAACGAAAACCACTGAATAAAATAACTTTCATCACAAAAAAATAATAACAATAGTATTTCTCGGAAATTCTTAAATATTTTGTCTCGCCTTTGTTATGAAGAGGATTTGAAATTTTTGGAAACTTTCCTTTTTGTTTTTTCTTCGGTGTCATATTCTTATTGCTTTAGAGAGTGAGTATTTCTTTTATGATCCTAACCTTTTAATCAAATAGCAATGTATGTTTTTAACCACTTGGTTTAGATCAAGGGGCTATCGGGGTAATATTGGTTTTTTTTTTTTTTTTTTTTTTTTTTTTTTTTTTTTTTTTCCGATGTTTTGGGTTCGAAGATTGCTAATGATGTTTTCCTCCTAGGTGCATTGGAAAGCGGGAAAAATGAGTGGCATTTATTTTCTTAAGATGAAGGTTTGAGGAAAACATATTACCCAATTGAATGTCAGTGCATAACTTGAATCACTAAATGATAACAAGCCGTTGTAAGAAGATAATAATAATAAGTTATATAAGTTATCAATATTTTATTGCCTTAACCTATGTGGGATTGACTACTGAAATGGTCAAATACTTAAATAATTCCGAATGTGAAATGGTTAGATGGTTTACATCAATACACAATACCTTCAGGAGGTTTAATCCGTTCGTTTGGCCATTTTTATCAAAATAAGTTCTGCAATTTTTTTTTCAGCAAGTTAAAACTTGTTAATTAGAGTTTTAAATATATTAGATTCACATAGTTGGTAACTGTTGGAGTATGCTCGTGTCATAATAAATAATTATATGGCTAGACATATGTGAGCCTATGGGGTCACACACTTATACACAGAGACACCATTTTATAGATTGTTTTTATCGTATTTACAATATATAAACTACTACGTAACTCGGGATCAATAATGGGCTACTAATAACTAAGCTAGTACTTAGTTTATTGGATTGGACCAACAAATGGGCAAGCCCATTTAAGGCCCCCATATGGCCGGACATGGTGGGAAATAAGAGGAAAAAGAGCAAGGGGTTAAGTGTAACATTTTTGTTATAACCTCCTATTGAATTGGTCAATTAAGGTGATCAAATATAATAACCACTTACCAAAAGTCTCTCCTCCTTCCCCTCCTCAAAAGCCACGAAATTAAACTCAACCATATGAGTTTTTGGTGTTTTTGATCTCATCTAACCTTATTATAGTGTAGTTCAAGGCTAGATCGCGTGTTACGGGGTCAAGACTAGCATCGGGTGGTGATCTATGACGTGTAGTGTGTTTTCATCATAGAGGTGATCTATTTTGGTCACTTGGTTTCATAGGTGGTTCATGGTGTTGGTGATAGTCTCCATACGATTCTACCGATCACGCTACAAAGGTATAACATGTTGTTGTTTATTGTTTGATTGATCATATGGCAATATGGATCCGTTGTTGGTGATGTTTTTCCGCTGCGTTTATATGTTTCTTTTATGATTTATATTCATACATCACCTATAGTAACTAGTTATAATACATGTGCACGCACATGGTTTTTTAAAATTCGTTTTAATTATAGATTATTATCGATTAAGAAATGAACCACTTAACATATTTCAAATGGTTTTACTTGGTGCACTAAAAATAAAAAATCATATGTATATGTTATAACCTACCTATTATTTTAGGAGAATTCTTTTAGATTAAAAATTATATTTTATTATTCAAGCAAAATCACATGCTGATACTTGACTTGCATGAGATGTTAGTGATATATGCTTTTAGTTTTGCAAACCCGTGCTATCAATTTACGATGTGTTTTGTAATTGTGGTATTTCTTTTACTTATATTTCGTTAAAATATGTAGCATATTTAGATAACTTTGAAGATTGATACATTTCGTTAATTATTAATAACCATCATATCATTTTTACTAATGTACCTTTTTGTTTGGAAAGTTATATTTTCATAAGTTTATGTAATTTACTTCTCATGTTTAATTATAAAATTACCTGATTAACATAGATGCTTACACTATAACTTTATTATTACATAAAGAGAAACGAAAAAAGATGTAATAGGTATAACTCAAATCAAATTTAATCAAGATTCTATCTATCTCATATATGAGCTTTTGAGGTTATTCAAAAATGTACTTTAAAACAAATTAACTACATTTTGTTTTCGTATCAAGCTTTGTTAGATAACATATCCCTGCGTAATATGTGTGTTTGTGATCGATAACGTGCAAATGATATGTGTTTTCGATTCACTGATTTACCAAGTGCAGTGAGTATTTCATCCATATTACGAAACTACTAAGTTCATATCCTTAATTGATACATACATTCAAACCATGAACTACAACGAAACAAGAAAAACACACGATACCAGTAACCTTGTTAGATAACATATCCCTGCGTAATATGTGTGTTTGTGATCGATAACGTGCAAATGATATGTGTTTTCGATTCACTGATTTACCAAGTGCAGTGAGTATTTCATCCATATTACGAAACTACTAAGTTCATATCCTTAATTGATACATACATTCAAACCATGAACTACAACGAAACAAGAAAAACACACGATACCAGTAACCTTGTTGATATGTAGAATCATTTGAAGCCGACAATCATTTGATACCAGTAACCTTGTTGATATGTAGAATCATATGATGGCTAAATCGCAACTCCCGTATTCAAGTTATCCATGCAATCAGGGCAAGATTTTTTTTTTTTTTTTTTTTTTTTTTTTTTTTTTTTTTTTTTTTTAGGGAAAATGACAAAAAAATGCATCGAACTTGACACTTTTTGTGATTGTATGTGTTGGGTCACTGAATTCCTCAATCTTCTTCTAACAAGGATTTGAACGTAAAATAACCTAAGTATAAACAAGTCACTGAGTGAACAGTAACTCAGTGAGTCATCTTCAGGATGCTTAGACCGAGTCTAAGAAGAAAGGTTCTCCATTCAGTGAGGCGGAACTCAGTGAGTGTGATCTAAGCCAAGAAGAAGGTGATGGGTTCAGTGAGGATGACAATAACTCACTGAACTCCAAGACTCCTCAACAACTATCATGGTACTGAAGACTGATGACTTGAAGACTGGATTTTTGGCGGGACTGGGCGGGAAAGTTTGAACTGGTTCACTAAAGTGCTTTATCACTTTAAGGTCAAACTTTCTTCAAATGGTTAAAATCATGCTGTCATCAGAAAGTGCCTTTTGGACTTAACACAAAAAAGTTTCCCTTGCCAGAGAATAAAATCTATCAAGATTTATTAAGGAATGCTTAGGTCCATTGTATAATAGAGTTGTTCACATTTGTGTATAAATAGGTAGCATAAGTGAGGAGTAAATGTTGACAAGTTTGTGCAAATAATGCTAAGCATTCACAAACCACTTTTACTCCTTCAAAGAACAACATAACCCCTGAGATAGCTTAGTGGGTCCTGAAGTTGTCACTCAACATTGTTTGAGTTTAGAGAGGAGTATACCACACTTGTCATTTTCAATCCCAAGTGTTATTCCGCAAACACTTGGGTACGATTCTTTTTGATTAACTTTTAATAAAGAATTAAACGTTGAAAAATATTGTCTCTTATGTTTACGTTGCTTTATTGTTAATCATTTATACATCTTTGTTAAAAGTCATACAACTTGGTTACTTTAGCTTTTTAGTTACTGTTAACCAAGTAAAAGGGACCAACAGTATGTTACCAACTATTTTTGTTTTCATTGTATCACAAAACTTTTGATTTTTTGTCATTGTATGTAAGAATTCTAGCGTGTCACAACACTTGGACTGCCACTCATTTCCCGACTATTATTTTTTAGGGATAATAACAAAAAAATGCATCGAACTTGACCACTTTTGTCATTGTATCACAAACCTTTTAAATTTTAAATTTGTATTATTGTATGTCCAGTCAAGCTAAACTTGGCATCGTTATTCCTTTATACTAACGGCCATTAGTACATAACTTAAAATTCCGTTCTCTTACGTTTTCATCCCTTTTATGCGTTTTCGTCCATTTTTTTACGTTTTCATCCATTTTTATACGTTTTCGTCAATTTTCTTACGTTTTCGTCCATTTTTATATGTTTTCGCCTATTTTCTTGCGTTTTTGTCCGTTTTTGTACATTTTCTTACGTTTTCATACGTCTTTATATGCTTTTATCCGTTTTTGTAAGTTTTCATACGTTTTCGTCTGTGTTTTATACGTGCTCGCCTATTTTCTTATGTTTTCATTCGTTTTCGTGCATTTTGTACATTTTCTTACATTTTTATCCGTTGTTATACTCTTTCTTTTGTTTTTGTATGTCTTTATACGTTTCGTACATTTTCTTCGGTTTTTATATGTTTTTGTTTGTTTTTATATGGTTTCGTCCATTTTATACGTTTTCGACTGATTTCTTACGTTTTCGTTCGTTTTTATATATTTTCGTTCAATTTTCTAGGTTTTAGTTCGTTCTTACACGTTTTCGTTCGTTCTTATGCGTTTCTATACGTTTCCCTGCGTTTTCATACTTTTTTACACTTAAAAAACTGAAAAAAGCAAACAAAAACTTATGAGAACGGATAAAAACGTATGAAATCAGGCGAAAATATATAAAAATAGACAAAAATGTGTAAAAACGTATAAAAACAGATAAAAACATAAGAAAATGGACGAAACGTATGAAAACGTACAAAAACGGATAAAATCATATAAAAATGGATGGAAACGTAAGAAAACGTACAAAAACAGACGAAAACGTATAAAAACGGAAGAAAATAGGCAAAAACATATACAAATGGACGAAAACGTATTAAGATGTTACAAAATGGACGAAAATGTATAAAAATGGATGAAGACGTAAGAAAACGGACGAAAACGTATAAAAATGATGAAAACGTAAGAAAACGAAATTTTAAGTTATGTACTAACAGCCTTTAGTATAAATGACTAGCAATGCCAAGTTTAGCTTGAGTGGATACATACAATAACACAAATCCAAAAGGTTTGTGTTACAATGACAAAAGTGGTCAAGTTCGATGCATTTTTTTGTTATTGTCCCTCAAAAATAATAGTGGGGAAATGAGTTGGCAGTCGATGTGTAACAAGCGGACACGCTGGCTGTTCAGGTGTTGTGATACGCTGGAATTCTTACATACAATGACAAAAAATCAAAAGTTTTGTGATACAATGAAAAAAAAAAATTGGTTGACAACATACAATAACAAAAAGTGTCAAGTTTGATTTTTTTTTTTTTTTTTGTGAAAATAGTTTTTTACTAATCATAATTCTGGTTGTTATTGTGGAAATTAGTGATAATTATTGATAAGACCATTTTCCAAAACATATCTTAGGCATCGAATCGAAATAGTTTACATGATACTTGCCGTCGTAACGTGTGAATATCCTCCTATTAAAAAATAATGTGGGATCTACCACTCCACCTTTTCAAACTTAATGATCAGCAGTGACTGAAATCAAATATTTGTTTATAAAGCAACCAGTGATGGACCGAAACGATACCACAATAAAGAAATGATCTCTTTTACTTGTTACCGAAATAGCAACACTGGACAAACAAGAGAGGAGATGCAATATATTAGCTTTATATACATGTCACTTTTGTCATATATTTACTCGGGAAGTTGGCGTATATGTGTGGAAAATAATCACTAGTTATTGTTTTTAAAAAGCTTTACACGGATATGATAAAAAAAAAAATAATAATAATAATAAAAAAGTTGAGAATAATACTATTTTTCAATCCATATACAACAACACCCATTGCTTATCAATTCATAATAGGGGTTGGTGCACCATGATTGAAATATAACACAATTCTATTCGCAAATTCATCTTATACACAATGATATTTAACTTATCAATATTTTCTTGCCTCCACCTATGTGGGATACACTAATGAAATGGTCATAGTACACAATTCATAATTCCGAGTGTGAAATGAATGGTTTACATGAATAACAAAATTAGTTCTGCATTTTCTTAATAAGTTAAAACTTGTTAATTAGAGTTTTAAACATATTAGATTCACATAAATGGCAATACATGACAAACTTTACAAAAAGTTTCTTTTGTCTTCACAACAATAATTATCTTAATTCTTCTAGACATTATAACTTTTAAATAACAAACTCACAAAAAATATCTCTATTCCGATATGCAAGCTTTTTATTTCACTTCAGCACCCTATGTGAAAAGTTGTTTCATTAAGCCCGATTACACTTGGTTCAAGAATCTACTAAATGGTCAAGTTCATCTATGGTGCTCGGGAGTTCAAGTTGCGTTCAAGAGCTCAATTTTACTTTTTTTTTTAAAGGGTTATTCCCGTTAAAATATTATTACTCAAAAAAACAATTAAGAACAACGAGCAGTGGCGGAGCCAGGAAATGTGATCACGGGGAGCATCGAACGAAAAGTTAGATAATGGAGGATGTCGTTTTTCTAACATTATTTAAAATAAACCGGATCAGGTTTAATACAAAGGTAACCAAAGTGTTCTACTAGGATGTAATTGACACTAATCAATTTAGTTTATTTAGAAAAATTCAAATATCAAGTATTTATAGATTATATTAAAGCATTTACAATTTTATGGATGATTTACATAAGCGGTACACAATGATTATATCAAAAGATAATCACTAAAAACATTTGAGAAACTCTCTGATGCTAAAAAATTAAAATTAAAATAAATATGTTGTAAACAATATCATGCTAAAAAATGTATAGTATTCACGTCATTTTAAATTTCTAAATCAATATACCAACAATATTAAATTATAAACCACAAGTTACTCGTACAGTTTTGAGAAAGAGATAAGTTATAAATTCCACTTACTGGCCCACTCACACTTTCACACCCATTTTCACATTTCCCTATTATATCTTCTTCTCTATATTGTAGGCTCGACTAAAATAATCTGCTGAAAATAGGTTTTTTCATTAGAGAGCACTCAAATTGTTAGCGAGATGAGATCGAAGAGGGCACTTTGATTTAAGTAAACGGTACACAGTGGACAGTTAAAAGAAATGGATGGATATACTAACATACAGTTGTGTGTGCTTGTGTCGACGCAGGACAAATGTACAATAGAAAGGGGTGTGGTTACCTAGTGCACTTATCATACCATGAAATAATTTTAAAAAAAATTAAAAAAAAAATAGATGGATATACTAACATACAGTTGTGTGTGCTTGTGTCGACGTAGGATAAATGTACAATAGAAAGGGGTGTGGTTACCTAGTGCACTTATCATACCATGAAATAATTAAAAAAAAAAATGACGTAAAATTCCTGAGAACAATGTTCCTTTAACTAAATGTTTCAAACTTCAAACACAACGTACTCAAAAACTTTGTGTTGACACAATCCTAGAGGTTACAAATTTATTGTTGAAATTGTTAGACATGTTTAATCTTGGGCCGGTTCAGCTAATCGAGTAATTTAAATTATTTTCAACGAAGTGAGAAGTTCATTAGTTCATTCACTACCAGAAACCTTATCACGCTAGATGGGTTATCGAAAATGTGAGTAATCGTAATAAATGGTTATGCACTCCTGATTCGAGTTACGGCTAATCATTATGACAATTAGTCGAGTTAAACTTAACAAAGTGTGAAGTTATATAAAGTTAACATTTTTCGAACGAGAATAATTAAATATAAATCAATTTCCTCCAATACCTAAAGAGTCGAAAAAATAAAGAGGTGTCTATCAACACAAAAAATGATTTTCAAAAAAAATCTTGAACTTTTTCACAAAATAAACGAAAACCACTGAATAAAATAACTTTCATCACATAAAAAATAATAACAATAGTATTTCTCGGAAATTCTTAAATATTTTGTCTCGCCTTTGTTATGAAGAGGATTTGAAATTTTTGGAAACTTTCCTTTTTGTTTTTTCTTCGGTGTCATATTCTTATTGCTTTTGAGAGAGTGAGTATATTTCTTTTATGATCCTAACCGTTTAATCAAATAGCAATGTATGTTTTTAACCACTTGGTTTAGACTTTAGATCAAGTGGCTATCGGGGTTTTTTTTTTTTTTTTTTTTTTTTTTTTTTTTTTTTTTTATGTTTTTGGGTTCGAAGCTTGCTAATGAAGTTTTCCTCCTAGGCGCATTGGTTTAGATCAAGTATATCTTTCACAAAAACTTGTTGCAAGCAAGAATGCACACACCAAAAGTTTGTTCTCAGACGTGTGATACCTGCATAAAACCATGAATAAATTTTGTGTAAAACATGAGTAAATTGAAATTTAGTTAAACAAGTTTTTTAGGCATCCAATGAATCAATTGAAAGATGAGCTAAAATTCTTACACAAGATGTGGTGATGGCCATCATGCCAAAATTTTTTTATAGATTCAACTTTTATCATAAAACCTATCTAGCAATCTTAGCAACTAATTTTTTTTATCAAAATAAAAAAATAAACTTTCACCTCTTTTTTTAAAACTTAAATATTTCGCAAACCGTAAATCGTCAAGCTACAAAAAAAATATCATCGTGACAAGAATTAAATTATCTTTCTATAGACATGCATTATTATGTACTTTCGGCGAACTTTTTTTTCGATGAATTTTTTTTTTCGCCCAGAAAAATCGTGTATGATTCATAAGAATCATATATGATTCGATTTTGACAAATCATATATGATTTGTAAGAATCGAATCATATATGATTTTTTACGAATAATATATGATTCTTTCTGGGCGGAAATTAAAAAAAAAAAAAAAAAAAAAAAAAGAATGTACAATGCATATTTATAGAAAGATCATTTAATTCTCGTCGCGATGTTTTTTTTTTTTTTTTTTTTTTTTTTTTTTTTTTTTTTTTTTTTTTTTAGCTTGAAGATTTACCGTTTGCAAGATATTTTTTTTTTTTAAATATATGAAAAATATAAATGAGTAGCTATTATTGATTGATAGGTTCTATAACATGTATAGGTTCTTCATAGATCTCAACTCGGCCATCACCATGCGTAAAAAATTGATACGTCGCCAAATAAAAGGGGGTATTGCGCGGGGTTTTGTACGTCGAAACCAATGTTAAAAGGTATTGAATTTAGCCTTTTTGTCTGCGTAAGAGCATCAACAATGCAAAAAGTCTTTAATGACTTTTTGCATTTAATGCATACATTTTTTAGTGTTATTGCATTTAATGCCTTTAATGCATTAGTCATTAATAACTAATAGGTTTTTGTAAAAGCTTTGTGTTTGTCAAGTCTTTCATGAAAAGCTTTTAGAAAACCTTATGCTACAATGCAAAAAAGTTTTTCCAAAAGCTTTATAAAATAGTAAAAAGTTTTTCATGGTTTATCCGATGCTCTAAGAACTTGTGAGAAATCTACAGGTCGAATAAGGCCAATAAAACAATAAAAATTGACACGTCGACAAACTTTGATAAAAAAATATTCTCTGTCCTTAATTTGGTTTTCGGAAAAACTTACGAAGATGCCGTAGAATGCGTGGATGCCACGGAATGGGCCAGATGACATATTCTTGTTGGGTCGAGCCCAAGTGGACCGTAAATAGTAAATACCCAAAGGAATTTACGAAAAGTCGAAAACCAGAATTCTATTTATAATCCTTTATAGTTTATAATTGGTCTTAGAATTGATGACTTTTTTGGTATCATGACGTGAGTTTCTTTTAAGTTTCACTATAAGCTATAAAGTTTAGAGTTTTGTCCGATTATATTGTATTATTTCGTATTTTTAGGTGTTAACACCAGGGTCATCCTTTAAATTTTAAACTTTTTTAATGCATAAACGAAATTACATAATGGCCTTTCGATAAGAAATGTTATTATTAAATGTCACTGTCTATAAAATATAATGCAGTTAGTAGTATAAACGTTCAAAATATTACTAATTTAAAATATTTTTTCATCTAAATACTTTTTTCTTCGTGAAAAATATGTGTACACATGCATATAATTGTTAACGAGACAAATTTTGAGGACCTTAAATTTTGAGGCCCTTAAAATTTTTGAAACCCTGCGCGGTCGCCCACCTTGCACACCCTTAAAACAAGCATGGTTAACACGTTAGCAAAAAATATGATATAAAGAAAAAAGTTAAAAATTTGTAGATAAAGTTTACATGTATGATAATGAAATATGAAGAAGTTATGTTGTTATTTTGCTATCATATGACCCTTTAACCTTTATAAATATAAATACTACTCCACCAACCTTTCGCCTTTTCGAACCTACTATGATCAGCAAGTGCTGAAACCAAATATTTGTTTACAAACCAACCAGTGACGGACTAAAACGACACGAAAATAAAGAAATTATCTCTTTTACTTGTTACCCAAATAGCAATACTGGCAAATAAGAGACGAGATGTGACATGTTAGCCTTATATACATGTCATTTTTGTCATATATTTTCCCAAAAATGTTGTCTGTACATGTGTGGAACAAAGGAAAAAGAGTTAAGAATAGTATAATTTTTCAATCTATATTATTGCAACAGCCATTACTTGTCGAATTTTAATGGCGTTGATAACACAGCTGAAATATAATACAATTCTATTTCGCAAATATGCTTTGCATACAATGACATATAAGGTATTAATATTTCTTGCCTCAACCTATGTGGGATACACTATTGAAATGGTCATTGTACATGAATCATAATTCCAAATGTGAAATGATTAAATAGTTTACATCAATGCACAATACGAAGACGAAGTTATAATCCGTCCATTTGGTCATTTATATAAAAATTAGTTCTGCAATTTTTTTAATGGGTTAAAACTTGTTAATTAGAGTTTTAAATATATTAGATTCACGTAGTTGGTAATATATCACAAACTATACATTTTTTTATTTTTTATTTTTTTTCAATGAAATTATATATCTTGATTCTTATAGACATTCTAACTTTTAAATAACAAACTCACTAAGAAGCTCTTTATTCCGAGTTTGCAAACTCTCTATTCCTCTTTATCAATTAATGTGCACCCGTGTGTGATCTAATTGTTTCATCAAGCCCGGTTACACTTGGAGTACTTGGTTCAAGAGTCTAATTTAATTGTCAAGATCATCTATGATGCTCGGAGTTCAATCACAAAAAGGGTAAATTGGAAACAAAGAAAAGTTGTAAACTGCATAATGAAATCTTTATTTCTGGTGCTTCAAACTTAAACCAATGATTACAATGAACATAGATAAGTTACTAACTACTTGAGTGATTATTAATGTCTTGTGTTAGTCATATATATCCAATACTATACGCTACAATACAGTGCGGAACTACAAAATACTTTTTTCGAAGGCCAAAATGCACATACACATATTTTGGGAGGGCCAAACTAATAATTTCCTATTATAGTTATATGTATTGTACCATCAAAGTTCCCTTTTTATGATTATAGATTATGTGTGTGGGGGCCGCGTGTCAAGTCTCTATTAAGCTCCGCCTTTGCTACAATGTGTATCAATCCCGTTCACGACTTACTTGACCTCATACTTGTTTACACACATGTTTGAAATGTGATAAGCTTTAACATGTGAAATTATATATATACTAAAACCCAAGAGGTTACTGTAGCAACCACTGTAGTTGCTACAGTGGATGCTACAGTAACTTTTTTTTTTTTTTTTCCTTTAACATTAACGGCTGTTAACTAACGACCGTTATCTTTAACATTTTTAGTCCTCAAATAATTTACATAAATGGTCCTTCATGTTATACATCAATTATATTGCAAAGTCAGTTCTAGGTAACTAACTTCACGTTAAGTAGCTAACGGCAACAAAAGAATTCCGCAGCAACGCGTGGGTACCAAACTCGTTGATATTATGATACCTTATTGACGACGTTTTTATAATTGAGGCAGTGAAATTTCAAGTTATGGTAAAAAAATAGCTTTGTTAGATACTTTCACTAGAAATAGTGATCAAGTACCTAGAGTGTTTTTGCCCGTCTTTCAAAAGTTTGTCTCATTCAATTTCTAATATGTTACGAGGTGTCAGGTTTGAAGGTACACATAAGCTGATAAGCAAATTTTGACCATCTTTGTAGAACTAGACTCACGATACTTGTTAAGAAAAAGATTGAAGTTATATAAATAAATATTTTAGAAGTAAAAGAAAACAAAAATAAAAAGTTGGGAATGATATAAATTTTCATATCTATGTGTTAGGCTGATACCATGTAGGATAATTAATGAATCGTATATATTCTGTAAACAATCTCGGTACTGCGGTACATAAACATTACAAGAGAATAGTCTAGAACCGGGCTTGAGCCCAATACAAATACATGCAAACTATATGGGCAAATATATGGGCTAACACTATGTTGTAAAGCGAATTTGTCACACACATTTGTTAGCCACAAAATCTTTCAAAAATATGAACGAGTATTATCCGTACAAAACTTAATTATATTCAAACAGATTCATTGTTGTTTTTAGAAAAAAAAGAACGTAGAAGTATACCTTTCCCATGATGTCGAGTTTTTCTAAGAGATTGTGGCAGGAAACTATACTGCAAACACAAACCAAAAAACTTAAAACTCTCATACACTTGTAAATAAAGGTCTAATATAGTACAGTATCACCTAAATAAAAGATCAAACACGGATTAACTATATTGGTACTATAAACGTACCAAGCTCCAAAAATGCTATAATCGATTGAAAACTAAACTAACAAGGAACTACTAACCTAGCGAATATGAATGCTATGATGGCTGCTTTTTGATATTTTGTAATGTCGGGTTACCTCTTTTGTTGCTAAAAAATAATGTGGGATCTAGTGTTCTACCTTTTGTCTTTTCGAAGTTACTCTGATCAGAAGTGACTGAAACCAAATATTTGTCTATAGACCAACCATTGACGGACTAAAAGTATACGATAATAAAAAAATGATCTTTTTTACTTCTTTCCGAAATAGCAACACTGGACAAACAAAGAGAGGATATGAAAAAAAAAAAAAAAAAAAAAAAAAAAAAAAAAAAAATGTTAAGAATAGTATCATTTTTCAATCCATATATCACAACACTCATTACTTATCAATTTATAATGAGTGGCACGAAGACAGGGTTGAAATATAACACTAACTCTGTTCGCAAATTTGCCTTAGACAATTCCCATTCATAACTTGAGTTAAGTTATAACTCAGCGTCACGTCAGCGCCACATCAGCTTTACCACTTTAACTTTAACTCTAAAAAAAATACCCTCATTTATAACTCAACCTTAACTCACTTTAACTCAATTTTTTAAATATTTTCAATTTCAACCCTAAACTAAAACTAATATTTCATTTTTTTTAAAACATCACATTAATTCTTAGAATATATTACATTACGAAAACGAAAAAAAAATAAAAACTAAAATAAAATAAAAATACAATATGAAAAAAAATAAAAATACATAAAAAGAAATTAAACCACAACACATTTATTCATTCCGTACGCTTTGGCAACCCGTATTTTTCAATGATACGATCCTTTTCCATATTCACCGGCGTCACGTAATAGGGATCTTTGCCGGTAGTGTCGAGCAACAAAAACTCAAAGTCCCTCGAGCGTATTGGTTTTCAGCGGTTGCTTTGTAAGACAAGGCCGCATCTTCACGTTTAGCCCGATATTCCTCGCGCAAAGCGTCCCCGAATTGGGCAGACGAAACAAAGCCACCGGTACTCGTTCCCCCAGTGCTTGTCGTTGTCTCGGACTTTTGTTTCTTCGTAGCCCGCTTTTTCCCCATCGGGCGTGGTTGTGCATCATTACCAAACAACGCCTCGTTTGCTTGGCTCGGGACATCACCGGTTAAATCAACCGTGTCCGGTGCGTCCCATTTCTTATGAGTACGCAAAACACTCCAAGCCTCCTCATTATGAAACGACGTGTTTTTACTCTCGTTTCGATACATTTCCTTGGCCCATGTGAGTATATCCATGGCATTTTCCCCACTTTTTTTTATCACGGTCGGCACGTTTGTAAATCGCGTTGAACTTTGTGCAATCGCGGTTCAACGTTCTCCACTTCGATTGTATCATATCTTTGCCGCGTCTATGATAACTATGCTTATTGAACTCATTTATAACCCGCTGCCAAAATGTATCTTTGGATTGGGACCGACCGACTAGCTCATCCTCACTTGCAGCCACCCAACATGTTGCAAGTAATTTTTCTTCACTTGCTTGCCAACGTGTAACGGCTGGTTCGACCTCGTCATCATCATCGACTGGTTCTTTCGATTTTTTGGACTTTCGTTTAACACGAGTTTTGGTTTTTTTTGGAGGCGACGTAGGTGTTTCGGAAACTTCGTTAGTCTCTGTGCGGGATTGTTGGGATGGTTGAGTGAATCGGAGATTTTGGAAATCGGTGTTTAAGGTGTTTTGGTGTGATTCTTGCCATAATCTAAAAGCTTCATGTTGTTGGAACACTTCTTGACTCGACGCACCGAATAGGTTTGGGTTCTCCCAATTCGGATTAGGCTTCGGGTTTGATGATGAACCCGTGTATGGGTTCCCCCACCCACCGAGGAGGTTTGTAAACGAGTTGGGATCGTTGTTGTCGCCTTGAGACATTTTTTTTTTTTTTGGATATTAGAAGTTGTAGATAGAAGATAGTGAGTAGTGAAAGTGTGGGAAAAAGAAGTAGGGTAAATGGGTATTTATATTGGTTGAAAAAAGGTTTTGGAAAATTTTTTTTTTTTTTTTTTTTTTTTTTTTTTTTTTTTTTTTTTTTTTTAGGCTAACTAGCCCTTTTTTTACGTTAGTTAACGTTAAGGGGGCAAATTGTAACTTTTTTAAAAAACTATCCGTTATTGTGAAGTGGGGAGGGGGCAGAATGATTTTTTTTTTTTTTTTTTTTTTTTTTTTGACACGAATGATACCTTAACTTGGCGTTAGCCACATAACGCCCCACGTTAACGTAGGTTTAACGTTGGTGGATGCAATGGCTAACGTGCCTTAACGCACGTTACCAAACCTTAACGTGGAGCCTCACGTTACGAATGGGGATGCTCTTATACACAATGATATAATAAGTTATCAATATTTTATTGCCTTAACCTATGTGGGATTGACTACTGAAATGGTCAAATACACAAATAATTCCGAGTCCGTTTGGCCATTTTTATCAAAATAAGTTCTGCAAATTTTTTTCAGCAAGTTAAAACTTGTTAATTAGAGTTTTAAATATATTAGATTCACCTAGTTGGTAATATATCACAAACTTTACAAAAAGTTCTTTTGTCTTCAGTGAAATAATTACCTTGATTAATTCTGAAACTTATAAATAACAAACTCACTAAGAATATATTTATTCCGAGATCGCAAGGTCTTTATTCCTCTTCAGCAATTAATGTGCACCTCTATGTGATCAAGTTGTTTCATCAAGCCCGATTACGTTGGGCTCAAGAGCTCAATTTTACTTACCAGTTCTCACTTTGTCGATAATAATTAGTTTTAATATCACGAGTGACGCCGGCAATTTTTACCTCTTTAAAGTGAGAACTTAGAATTACTACAGTACTACAAATCATTTTCAATAGGAAAACATCATTCATGAAATAAAAAAGCATTATAAGTTTGTTCATTTACTTGATAAAATTCGTATACTCCGTTCTAAAGCCAAACTATCCATGTAAACCCCTAGCTAGCGGCTGAGATATAAGTATATCTTCCACCAAAACTTGTTGCAACCAAGGATCACACACCAACAGCTTGTTTTCACGACGTGTGATACCTATATAAAAACATGTGACACACGTACTTAGTCTTTGCATATCCTAAATTAAAAATCCTTAAAGAAAACAGAAGACTACCATTCTATATATGTTGATATACATTATTAATGATTTAATGTCTCCTGTTAGTCATATATATCTGATATCTCATACTACATGCTACAATGTATAGCAATCCCATTCACAACTTACTTGACCTTATATATACTTGTTTCCACACATGTTCGAAACGTGATAAGCTTAACATATGAAATTGGTATTATGATACCTAGCTTATTGATGACGTTTTCATAATTTATCTCATGTTTCAGTGAAATTACAGGTTATCGTTCAAAAATAGCTTTAGATACTTTCGTTGGATATAGTGATCAAGTCCATAGATTATTTTTGCCCGTCTTTCAAAAGTTTGCCTCATTTTATTTCTTCTAATGGGTCGTATTGTTCTTACCCCTTACCCATGTTATCCTCTATTAGTCTACTAGTCGTTTTATTGATATGTTAAGACAATTTTTGATTGTTTTTATTACTTTTGATTTATCAAACTTTATATCTATGTCTCGTACTTTTTTCTGAGAGTTTTACCTAATTTATTAACAGGAAAAGACAATTTTTTTTTTTAAAGTTTTCTACTTCGTACTTTTTGCATTTTACTATTTTGATCTATCAAACCTTATATTTTATGTTCCGTAACTTTTGTTTCACAGTTTTATAATAAAAGCAAAAAGAAAGAAAAAAAAAAAGACACTAGTATCACTTTTGGGGGTGTAGCAATAACAAATCCCATTTTATGTTACGAGGTGTCAGGTGTAAAGATATAAATAAGCAAATTTGACATCTTTAAAAATTAGACTTACGTACGAGACTTGTTAAGAGAAAGATTGAAGTTATTTAAAAATATTTTGGAAGTAAAAATAAAAATTAAAAATTAAAAAGTTAGGAAAAGATTGAAGTTATTTAAAAATTAATTTGGAAGTGAAAATAAAAAGTTAGGAATGATATATATTTTCATATCATACGTAAACTTCACCTATTATGTAATAGATGGGCAACAATATGATATGAAAATATAATATCAAACCCATTCACGTGTAATCCATATACTCTATCGCATATAAGCTAGCAACAATTTCTTGCTTCAACCTATGTGGGTTTAAATTTTGGAGTGATCTTCATAAAAAGATATACAAAGGTACCTCTATGTATGTCGACTCATTCAACTTTATTAACATAATCTGTACCATCTGTATGGTTATTCAGTATATCTTTCGAAGCTATTTGATCAAATGGCACCTCTAAAGATTTCTGGGTACATGATTAGGGAAGAATATGAATGCCCGTATACATAAAAAATGAAATATGTTATCCTTTTCGATTTCTAGAAAAAACCCATTTGATAACAGCTAATTATTAATACAGTACCACAAACATTTCTAATAGGCAAACATCATATGTTGGTTCCATCCGGATCTTCTTTGTTACGAATCAAACATGTCTATGAACAAAACACACGACACACAAACTCACACTTTTATATATCATGAATTTTGTTATGAACCTTTATAAACGATATTTGATACGTGGGAATCGTACCAGACTTTACCTCTCAAGGGATCTTGAGAAGCTTACAACCCCCACCAGGCAGTGTACCTGATCGTTGTAGTATAGTATAGTGACAAGTACCGGGAGATTGATCGTTCAGCTAGGAATAGTGTCGTTAGGATTGAAATTAATCTAACTAGGTCTAAAGGTGAAGGATGATTCTTTTTGTATTTTTATATTTTATGAAAAGCAAGTAAAAATCTCGGGTATTGGGAGAGTGGGCGGAATTAGTTGCTAATCAACTAACCCAAAAGCTACTAATTAAACTAATTAACAAGAAAAACTAAACTAAGGTTCTACAAGATAAGTGAAGCATGTCTACCTATGATATGTTATTCCTTGTTAGCTATCCAATTCTACCTATTGAATTGTAACCTTGTTTTAATTGACGGGTTGTATTCCTTAATACCATTCATGGGTATCGCACATAATTCCCCAATTCTATGAGCTCTTATCTCCTCCTATACCATGCCCAGCACAACCATATAGATTATAAACAGTGGCTCATGCATTAAATACAACCAATAAAGACCTTAGTGCAATAGGTTCATGTTTCCTAAGACGTTCAAGCATGTTACCATTTGGAGATCTGCCAGTTTTCTTAAGCCTAATATATAAATCATTCAATCAAAACAAGAATCAATAGGAAACAAGAAAACCAACTAGATCTATTGAAGTTGTCACGCCTTAATTGATGGAGATAGACACACACATCAACAAGCCCTCATTGATGGAGATAGACACAACCATCAACAAGAAATCAATGAGATCTAATCAATTATATACAAGTTTCACATAATCATAAGTAGACACAAGGTGAATTAACAAAACATAATCAAAGAAGGACAATTAACAAGAATAATAAAAGACATAATTGAGATAGAATCATCAAACCAATACATGATGTTTATGGAGTGATTGAAACCCTCTAAGTTGCTGGAAAAACACCCACCTAAACCCAGGAATCGACCTTAGAGATTAGGGCTTACAAAAAGTGAAGTTATGATGTTATATTTATAGCCTAATTTCTGCCCGGCCCGGTCGTGACGGCTTCAGACCAACCTTGACGGCGTCACGACCAACTTTTTTTTACCAAATTGTAGATCTCTTCGTCCTCTTCGCGTGGGCTTTTGAATCACCTAAATCCGAGTTCGTATGCAAAAGTTATGACCAAAACAATATCAGCTACTCCGCGCGCAAGTTTTGACAACTTTACACGTGATGGCCTTGGTGACGCCTTCAGGTACACGTGACGGCCTAGCTTGACGCCGTCATGAACTTACTGGACCGTCACGTACTTTATCCACTTCCACCTCTTGTATTACTCTTGACGCCGTCATGAAGAAGCTTGTGACGCCGTCAGGTACTGTTTCAGCAAGGAAAATTAAGACTTTGTCGTTTTCTTCACTTTTATGCTCCAAAAACGTCCAAAATGCTTCCTTTTCCAGAATTCACTCACAAAGTACCTAAAATCACAAAAGGAACGATTTAGGGCAATATTTGATCAAATAAATTCAATTCCGGGCTTAAATGACCCCCTAAAAACGGTTCATTTTTCGCCTTATCAATATTTTATTAACTGAAAAGGTTAATGTTTACAATGAATTCTATCCCTATATATACTACATGAATCGGTGCCACAAGAGACATGTCGATTCATGAATAACCGTTGCAACCCTAACTAAACGTTGTAACTATAACTGACTATAACTGCCTGCGAATGGGCTTATTGGGTTAATACATTGGACCCATGTTGCAGGCTACTAACTTGACCCAATCACTAATATAACATACGAATTACATATACTAATTAAAGTCTTAATACTTAAACACTAAACTAATTCCACAATGACCTCTAAACATGGATTAATGAATTATCATCCAACATTCCTCCCTAATTTATTAATCCGTGTCTTCAACATCTTCATGTCTTCAACTCGATCATCATCTTGATCTTTGAATTTTAGGTTGCTTTCCCTTCCTTCTTATGTGCAATAACCAGTTCTTCATCCACGATGTCTTAAAGAACCATATCATCTTTTCTATATACCCAATTCTTCCAGCATCCGAGTCTTTCTTGCAGTTGGTTTCTTTCTCCTGATCTTGCTTTCTTCTTCGTACACAATGTCTAGTATTTCCAGATATTCTTCATACACTTCTCTGAACTTAACCCAATCAAGTTCATTAAAACCAAAACTGCATGCCACTTAGACCTATCCTCTTTCTTCTCTGATGTTGTAATGGTCCCTGCACTTGTTTCTCAAATGCTTCTTCTCTTTCTCTGAATCAGTTCTATAACCGATGTCTTCTCTTTTCTGTTAATCGATTTCCACTCTCTTCTCTTTGTCTAATCTCCAAACTTGATCCCTTATCAAATTTCTTCTTTTTTCTGAATTAACTTTGTCTCTCTTGATCTTCTCTGATCTGTCTTGATTGATTCCCTGAATCAATCTCTTCACTATCTTTCTCTCTTATTGATTAACCGGTATGCGCACGGTTTCTTCTCTTCTCTTGATTGATTCCCTGAATCAATCGGTCTCTTTGGATCTTTTACAATAGCACTATCAACCACTCTTTGGATCTTTTACGTTAGTACCATCACCCACTTCTATCTCTTCTCTGAAAACGATTCCCTGAATCGCTATTCTTCTCTTCTCTCTGGTGTTTCCTGTTTTGTTTCTTGCAATCTGTAAAACGTACTCCTCTTGAATCGTTGCACTCCTGATCGCCTTGGTGAAACACAAACTGAACACGGGGTTTGATTCGAACTTCTGATGCTCTTGATACCAATGTTGGTCCCATCCGGATCTTCTTTGTTACGAATCAAACATGTCTATGAACAAAATACACGACACACAAACTCACACTTTTGTATATAATGAATTCTGTTATGAACCTTTATAAATGATATTTTATTAACTGAAAAGGTTAATGTTTACAATGAATTCTATCCCTATATATACTACATGAATCGGTGCCACAAGAGACATGTCGATTCATGAAAAACCGTTGCAACCCTAACTAAACATTGTAACTATGACTGACTATAACTGCCTGCGAATGGGCTTATTAGGTTAATACATTGGACCCATGTTGCAGGCTACTAACTTGACCCAATCACTAATATAACATACGAATTACATATACTAACTAAAGTCTTAATACTTAAACACTAAACTAATTCCACAATGACCTCTAAACATGGATTAATGAATTATCATCCAACATCATATATGCATGAGCATGTCTAGTGGCCTAAGATAAGTATATCACTGAATGTATATCTTACACAAATACATGCTGCAACCAAGAATGCAAACCCCAAAAGTATGTTTTCGCAACGTCCGTGTGGTACCTACAGTAATCCTTGTTGTATTTATCCTTTTCACTCTTTGGAATTCCAATCATAACCGGCCTTCCTTAAAGTCTGAAACCTTCCAGGTGTAAGTTTCTAAATCTACTGGATGAAAGGTGCCCTTTACAGTCACAACGTTAGCATCCACATCAAAACTGACAGTTTGCACTGCTGTTAAATAGATCTGTTTAGCATCCAAATCACATAAGGAATAACCAATTTCTGTTATTAGAATTTCAAAACTAAACTACGATAACATATTATTAAAACCGAGAATTTATGTGAGCATTAATCCAGTGGCAAAACCAGGGATTGGTAATTAACACTTTGTTCTCAAAATCATCAATGAATACTAATCAGAACATGAGAATGACACTAATAAATATCTTTAATTAAAAGAGCAATAAGGATTAGTAATTAAATCACCTTTGAGTGATTTCACAACACTTTCAACACAAAGTTGAGGTTGAAGGTCAACTCCCAATATTACGACTCCATAAGTATTTTCCTTGTTCATATCTTTGGTCGTGGTTTTAATGTATTAGCGTTTACATCTACTGGTGCTCGTGTTATGTCTAAAGGCCCATTTATGTCCAACTAAATTCTGGTCACTAAAGGCCCTTTTCTTGTAGTGTAATTACTTACATATTCGGACGAAAATCAATTTCATGGTTTATGATCTTCTGCACTCTGAATCCATGGTTGGTAAGCAACACTAATTTTCTCTACAAACCTTGCCATGAGTCCTACCTACTATTTCTATACACAGATACGCATCCGCATAATAAAGGTCACCAACAAACACTATCGCTTGCCCTTTTGGGTTTGACTCATAATGAGCTAAAGTCCGGCCGGAAACAAATGTTTTGACCACTATAAGCTATCCCAATGAATCGACAAATCTGGAAAAAAAAAGGGGGCTTGGATGTCATGTGGTGGTACAAGTAAGAGATTGGGAGTAGCTAGCTATATGTATGCACCTAAAACCCACATTCACTCCATTAGACCTATGCATAATACCCGTCCCGCTAAAAAGAATGAAAGTCTATCCAATTACAGGGATCATGAATTTGGAGCACTTTAAACAGGTACATTTCTCAACGTTCTACTGCTTTTGTTTATGTTTACTTTAGAATTTATTTACCTAAAGAGCTCTAGAACCTTGATCCTAAAATCTTAGTCCATGAATTTAAAACACAGTACATGGATCTATAATCCAAAAAGGTTAAGAACAATAAGAAGAACCAATCAAGAGTAAGAATAATGGGTAGAAGTAATAAGCAAATCGGACGTTACTTTCGATCGGTTTGATGCTTTTATTTTTAAGGACGACAGCGATGGGGATTGAACACGCCACTAGCAACCACCATGGCACCTATGCCTGCTCGATCTGACCGCCACTGTTAGTGAGAAAAAGGTATGATGAACACTCGACATGTCTTGCTGAGGGTGGAGAACAAATTAAACAAGATTCTATCTATCGCATATTCAAAAATGTACGTTAAAACAAATTAACTACATTTTGCTTTCGTATCAAGCTTTGTTAGATAACATATGCCCACATAATATGCATGTTTGTGATCGATAACATGCAAATGATATGTGTTTTCGATTCACTGAAACTACTAAGTTCATCTCCTTAGATGCCGGATCTCTTGCAAAGTACCCAAACATTGCAAAGCCTAAAAATAAATTTTGTGCTGCCACGTGTCCCCCTTTATTTTATTTAAAAAATCTGGATAGGGGCAAAATAGTAAAATTACTCGTTTTTTATTTTTCCACCTCAAATTTCAAACGTACATATCTCTTAAACGACAAACTTTTAGAAAAAAAAAAACGATTTCACCATAATTTTTAAAATTTTATCCTCTTTAATTTGGTATAAATTTTGTTAAAAATTTCGAAACTTTTTTTTACATACGAAATGGGTGTTAATTTTCTTTATTTTTTGGGCATTTTCGACCTTCTTTTGTACCATCATAAATGCCGAATCGTGAAAATTTTAAAACATGAAAGTCGTAGCTTCTTGGCCATTCTTTACCCAGAAATTTGAATCACTCAAATCCAATATGATATGAGTGAGATATCGTATGTTAAAGATGACGTTTTACTCATATTTGTTGCATACAACATGTTTGATGAAATGTTTAGCTTAGATTTTTAGTCTTAAAATCGAGTTAAATTCACTAATTTTTGTACAACAATGCACCTTTAGTCATTTTATTAATGTAAGATTCAAAAAGTTTTTTTTTTTTTTTTTTTTTTTTTTTTTTTTTTTTTTTTTTTTTTTTTAACTGATGAACCTTATTAACTGATTTAATAAGTTCATCAGTTAATATAGTTCAACCAGTTAATAAGGCTGATGAACCTTATAGACTGATTTAATAAGTTCATCAGTTAATAAGGCTCTTTAACTGATGAACCTTATTAACTGATTTAATAAGTTCATCACTTAATAAGTTTATCAGTTAATATAGTTCAACCAGTTAATAAGGCTGATGAACCTTATTAACTGATTTAATAAGTTCATCAGTTAATAAGGCTCTTTAACTCGCGATATGTCTTTTTTAAAAATCAGTAAATAAGGTTCATCAGTTAATATTGTTCAACCAAAGTAACTGATGAACAAAATGTCTTTTTTAAAAATCAGTTAATAAGGTTCATCAGTTAATATGGTTCATCAGTTAAAAAAAAAAGAAAAAACAAAACTTTTTGAATCTTACATTAATAAAATAACTAAAGGTGCATTGTTGTACAAAAATTAGTGCATTTAACTCGATTTTAAGACTAAAAATCTAAGCTAAACATTTCATCAAACACGTTGTGTGCAACAAATATGAGTAAAACGTCATCTTTAACATACGATATCTCACTCATATCATATTGGATTTGAGTGATTCAAATTTTTGGATAAAGAATGGCAAAGAAGCTACAACTTTCGTGTTTTAAGTTTTGCAAAATTCGGCCTTTAAACTAGACAAAATTAGAGCCGAAAATGCTAAAATTTTCAAGAAAATCATGACCCAATGAATGTCAAAAAAAAGTTTTGAAAAAATTAAAAAAAAAATATATATATATATATATATATATATATATATATATATATATATATATATATATATACCAAATTAAAGAGGATTAAATTTTAAAAATTATAGTGAAATCGGTTTTTTCTAAAAGTTTGTCGTTTGAAAGTTATTTGCATTTGAAATTTAAGGTGGAATTAAAAAAATGGGTCAAATGACCAAAATGCCCTCTAACCGAAAATATTAAAGAAAAAAGAGAGGGAGTGGGTGGGGGACACATGGCACTAGCTTAGTGGCTAGAAACCTTTTTAGACTTTTTAATTTTGATCCTCTTTTTAGAGGATCACAACTCCATTTCCTTAATTGATACATACATTCAAACCATGCAGTAGTAGTACAACGAAACAAGAAAAAAACATGATACCAGTAACCTTGTTGATATGTGTAATCATTTGAAGCTGAATATGGGTCTCGGCCGGTTATAGCCGGGTCTAACTGGGTCTTGGTCAGATATGACTGGGTCAACCGGGTCTTAGCCGGATATGACCGGGTCAACTGGGTTTTGGCCGGATATGACCGGGTATAGCCGGGTCTAACCGGGTGTTGGCCGAATATAACCGGAAAAGTACAATGCCTGTGATATAACTCAGCCACACAAGTATTTCATAAAAGAAAGAAGAGAGAGGTATATATGGTGGTTTTCCATAACATATACGCACTGAAATAATTTACAGTTGGTCTAGTGATAAAAGATCGTGTCTTTTTTAAGTTTAAATACACATTTATGCAATTTCTTTTATTAAAAATAAAACTTCATTCGTGAACTTAATCACTTTTTTTCTTGAGAAAGCACAACTACTAACAACCAGTAGTAACTAAATATGTGAAAGGATAAAATTCAGTCACAAACAAAAGAGAACACTAAAAAGTATAATCAATATAAAGGTTTATTAAAGAAACGAAATCAAAATAGAACGCAGTTGTCATTTACACAATTAAAGGATACTTCAAAGTTATCAAAAGTATTATAGACCAAAACAAAAGAAAATAAGACAGTAGTGTGGTGTAGGGAGCACCGGGTCAAAACCGGACCGGATCGAGACCGTTTTAGCCTAAAACCACGGACCAAGGACCGGACTGAATTTGTTCAGTTCTGGGTCGGTCCGGTATTCGGTTGGTCGACCGAGAATGCATTATTGGTTATTGTACGTAAGACCGGAGTGGACCGGACTGAAGACCGAACATGAGTTAAAGTGTGGATCGAGGATCGGATTGAAATAGGTTCGATATGCTCCCCCTAGTGTGGTCGATATTTTTAGTAGAAAAATCAATGTTTTTGAAGCCCTTTGAGTGACCCTGCTTAGGCATTGCGGTGGACATCCGATCTGTCTGATATCCACCCGATCCATTGGCGTTAAACAGATGAATAATGGATACATATATAAAATATGAATATTTAGTTTTTTTTTCAACGATGAATTGCATTAAAGAAAAAAAACTCTCTAGCAAGGAGCTAGAAGAGGGAATACAAAGGATTGTTTAGCCAAGAGTTCCAACAATGAACTTTACGACCTCTATTTTTAAGCCAAGAAAAAGAAAAGATACGAATATTATCGAATATGTCACTTTTCTTCATAGGATGAGAATTAAAAATGACACTATTTCGATACCGCCACAATAGCCACAAAGAAGCCGCGGTAATGACATACACACGATCTTTAGAATCCTTTGTAGTTATCCAATCGTCGATCCATTGTAACCATTCGTAGCAAGAAGAGAAAGAAGGCATATTAACATCAATCCACACGCGAATAAGCCTCCATAAATTGATAGCCGTATCGCAACCAAAGAAGATGTGGTCATTAGATTCCAAACCCACATTGCAAGAAGGACATGTAATAGACATAATCTCTAAACCCCGCGAGGATAAATTTAAACGATTCGGCAGTCTATCCAAAACAAGACGCCAAATGAAAATATTTACCTTTCGAGGCAATAGCTTAGACTACCTAGTACTTGGGCTTAGAGACGGGAGGAGGCAGTTATCAACATGAAGTCTCGTATCAAGCACAGAGAAAACGCCATCAGGAGCAATGTTCCATTGCCAAGAGTCCGGAAGACTGCTTATATTAACGTGACCTATTTCTGAAATCATAGCCTCCAAAGCTTCTTCATTTCGACTTCCTAAGCTTTGCCTATTCCAATTCCAAGACCAATTATCATTAGAGATCCGCTCCGATAATAAGCAATTTGCATTTGAATCCAAGTGAAACAATCTGTTATATCTCAAATTCAAAGGCTCATTTCCAACCCAATTATCCTTCCAAAAACGAATAGACGAACCCAATTATCCTTCCAAAATATATAAATATGAATATTTAGTACTACGTAGATCCGATATAAATGACGATTTATCATTTATGGATGATTCATTTATTACTGAAATAGTTTTATACTTACAATAAAATGTAAAAGTTATAATTTAACAATAGTGAATTATTTGCAATCATTTGTTTTGAATATATATATACCGTAGATGTACTATTCTTCACTTAAAATAATAATTTTGGCTATAGTGGTTTTGTGAGCGAGTGAATAATAAAACTTTAAAATAATAATTTCTGCTATAGTAACTAACGGTCGTTAGTTACTGTTATCTAACGATCGTTATCTTTAACATTTAAAAAAAATTCCGTACAAAATTGGTCCTTCAACTCAGAGGTTCGTTGCAAATTTACTCCTTTTATAATTTAAATAATTGGTCCTTCATGTTATACATCTATTACAAAGTCAGTCTTTGATCATTAACTTGACGTTAAGTAGCTAACGACCATTATCTTCAACAATTTAAAAAAAAAATCATACGAACTTCGTCCTTCATCTTAGAGGTTCGTTGCAAATTTAGTCCTTACAATGTAATATTGTATAATGCCCGCGGCAACGCGCGGCTTACATCCTTGTTTGTAACATAGAAACATAAATAAAAACAACTTAATAATAAATATATCATTAAAATATATATGTTTTTGTTTTTAGCTAAAAGATATCTTTAGATGGTTTTCTCAAATAATGTTGTGCTAAACTATTTGCATGTATAATGATGCTGATTTGATTTGTAGTATATTACAATCAGAACTGACCCTAAATTATATGATAGAAGACATTTTCTTGAAGATGATCAAAAGAGGTCAAGATGACAGATTCATAGTGGAGATTCAGCTTCCAAATTTGAAATGCTTGATTCTTGAGGATCTCCCTAATCTCACTTGTATTTGCAAAAAGTGAAGATCGAGTTGTTAAGGCTTCTTACAAGTCAGGTCTAAAGCTAATATTCTTATGGATTCAGCTATTCATCATGCATATCGATAAGCTGATCGAGGCACGGTAGGTAATCATTAGTTAAGATGGTTTGTTCACTTGTAAGATTTAACAGCAATTTGTTCTACTTAAATAGCCAGCCACATATTAACAAAAAAACTAACTGCAATGTAACCTCATGCATGGAACTAATCTAAATCAGCCAAAACTACAACAACGTACACTATGCCTACACACACAAGTAAAATATATAACTAAAAAGCTTAATGATTCACGAAAAGTTAATCATCCACAGTACATGGAAAAGAAATAAAATTCTGACTAGCAAGTAAGTATATAGATAATTAATTTAACCAATGATGTAACAGTAATTTAGTACGTAAATTATATTTCTTACTTCCATGACCACGAGATATAATAGCCTGGAAATTGACAAATAGGGCATTCATTTTTCACTTTCAGCCATTCCTTAATACAGCTCTGGTGATAGCCATGTACTCCACATCCAATGAGCCTTATTTTCTCACCTATTTCAAATTCAGCTAGACATATGGCGCAAACTTCTTGACCATCATCCTTTCTTTTCCGAGTGTAGTGGACAAACGAGGATTCTAAATCATTGGATATGATGTCACTCTTGGTGATGCTCAATTGTTTCAGTGCTTGTTCAAGTGATTCGTCTTCATCTGCGCAAAAAGGGGGGTTTAGATCCCGATACGGAGACCTATAGGGATAGTCATCATCATGAAATGGAGAACTTGGAAGTTTTGGCAATCCATTGCAAGATCGGTAAACATCAAGGTCAATTTGATTAACAATAATTGCTTGGCGTTGGTAAACATGCCACGTATATGGAAAATCTTGAGGATAGTAGCATCGCAGCGACTCAGCCACTTTCTCAGGATCAAACTCATTGTTTGGGTTCATATACAAAACAAAATAGGGACGCACAGGCATGAGATCTTCACCATCAGTAGGCGTGCTATTTTCATAGTCCTTGGGGTAGAGATATATGTAATCTGGATCGAGGTGGGGGTATGGCACCGACTCAGCAATTTTATCAAACTCAGCAATAACAATACGGTGAAACGAATAAGCACGAACAGGCTTGTAATTTACACCACTACCCAGGCAGAGAAGCATGTGTTCTGGATCGGGGTAGCGGTATCCAGTGTAAGTAGTACGCGTGCTCGATCGCCTGTTAACAAAAAGAAACCGAAACTTTTTTTTTTTTTGATCGATGAAGAAGATCGAATATTGATATTGATTGTAGGTGGCGTATATATAGGGATTTATATTATATAGGAAGTCTAGTCCAGAAAGGTTTTAAGGAAAGAAACCGCATCTTTAGCCATTAATTGAGATAATATCTATACTTATACGAGCTAAAAATAAGTAAAAATCGTATAACACTAGACATAAAATTTTCAGCAGTATTAATTAGTTATTAGGCCTAGGTGTTTTTGTTAATGTTAGGCTTAACTTATTTGTCTCTTGTAAGATTCAATTCGCGCGTTGCGCTGACAAATACTTTTTAATAAAAGTTTTTGTAACTTGTGATCATGAGGGCACTAGTTATGCAAATCAAAAGTATACAGAGCCCACAAACAAATACAAAAAATACTCAGAGACCCATGAATTTTCTGGGTCTTTGTGTACCTTTTGCACTTTTTTTGTGTGTTAACTTGTGTGCCCCAATAGCACAAGTAAGAAAAACCCTTTTAATAAAATATTTTGCAGAACTAATTTCTTTTATTTTTCCCGTCACAATAACATTATGAATTGCGAGGAAAATTTTATATCAAGCTGTTTCTATCAAGAACTTGGAGACTCAAATTGGGCAACCTACGAAAGATGTCCAAAGCATGATTTTGGGAAGTACACCGAGTACTTCTAGTTCAAGTCCGATTGGTCATGTGCGTCAAAGCAGTGACTACAAGGAGCTGTTTGGTTACTAGTTCTCCTTTAATTTCTAAGTCTTATGGTACTAATGTTACTTATAGTGTCACTCTCGTGTCTAAACAGGTTTTGCAGGAAATGGAGAAGGAAAGGAAGCTAAGGAAAAATCGACTCCTCGTGACTTTCTCGTGGTAAAGCCATATGTGGAGCTGTATGTACCCTCCATCCCATTTGGTAACTCTTTACAAAAACAGCCTAATTCACCAAACATATAGGATGACAACGATTGAGTTCTGCTATTGGAACTCACGACAAATATCGTTTCGTTTTTTTCAGGATCTTTAATTGATCTTAAAACGGATGTGGCTTATGGAGGAAGTCCAACATTAAAATAAGGAGATCGAGGATAACGAAAATTTTGTTGAAATGTTTGTTAAAAAGTGCGATTAGTGTATTTATGTTTTTTTATATACATATTGGTTATTATGTTTGTTTTCTTCGATTAAATAAAAAGTATTGAATAATATTTGTACCTTTGTTGTTTTTATGCTCTAGTAATTTGATCCACATCTTTTGTATCTGTGTTATTAGTCATTCGACTCACAAACCTAGTTGTTGATAGATGTTAGATGATTTCAATAAGGGATAATTACAAAAACAACCAAGTTGCCCAATCGATGGGGATTTTTACTTTAGATTTGAAACTTCTTATATTGACTTTGGTTGCCCGGTTGCCCAGGACGTGTCGCCCCCATAGGACGACAAGTGTCGCAAGTTGCCCAAAATTTGGTGGCGTTGCCCAAAAATTCGCCACTTGGCGTCCCCACATTAAGTGTTGCGTTGGCAACTGGTCAATATAAGAAGTTTCAAATCTAAGGTCAAAAATCCCCATCGATTAGGCAACTTGGTCATTTTTGAAATTATCCCTTTCAATAAACATACACAACGTCAATTCTTAATTCGTATGTTTCAAAATTATATACATCTCAACCAATCAAAAACCTTTCTAAAAACAAAGATGAAATCTTATTTGTAGGGCAAGAAAGTCACTTATCTTAAAGTGTTTAATAAACTTGTGTGTACATCGATGGCAAACTTGTGTGTACATCGATGGCAGATTTGAGAGATTGAATAAATTTGATTAGGGACGTTTTCATACATTCATTTTTTTGTACTATAAACGACAAGTAAACCTTTATAATATGGTCCGGTATTTGGTCCATTATAACTTGGCCCAACTTTATGTAAAGACGTTGGCTGCATGCATGCCTAAACATATGATATCCGGTTAACTTTTAGTCTTTTACTAGTATAAAACCATAAGTAGAAACTGTATCCTCATTACTTGTATTTGATTCGATACAGACTTGTTGAAGATCTACCTGGTTGACTGGTTGTTACACCGACATACTTATTATGGATTGAAGTCATTGAACACACTCTTTCGAGAAATCAGCGATGGTGTGTATAATATCTAGAAGTTACGTAACAAGAAAGGACAATGTCAAACGTGTTACAAAATTTGGAATGAAGTTACTTAGCGTGTTAAAAGTTGCTCTACTGTGAATATATAAAGAAAGAAATGTGTTACATTGATATTGAGTCAAAAATCAAAGTTCAAAAAATCAAAGTGCGGATGTGGATCCATTCTATCTTTTATTTTATTTTTCTAGGTTTAGGCAACAATTCAATGTACTATACAGATAGAGGAATATATAGAGTTGAACATGGTAAAATAAGAAATTAAAGATTTCGTTGAAATTGTTCGTTTGGAAATTTCCAGGAAATGGAATTGAAATGTTATATAGGCAATAAAAGTTGAAATGTAAAAGCCGCACCTGCCTGCCACTTTCTAGTATCGTCAATAGTTATGATATGATTTGAGTCGCATCGGGCAAAACTAGTGGTAGCACGAGGAAGCAGTAACACGAAGTAGGAATGGTTATATTTTATAACGAAATTCAAAACACTACATGATTTTCAAAAAGCAAGTGTTATATATCAAACACTAAGAGCAATGGGTGTGGTAACTTGGTGTTAAAACTTAATAAACTGTCACGTCAGCACCACATAGTTGAACCTTTTCACCTTAACAAAAAAAAAAAAAAAAAAAAAAAACACCTCTTATCATAACCCACCTTAACTTAACTTTACCTCAATTATTTTCAAATTCAACCCCAAAACTAAAACAAATACTTTATTTATTAAAAAACATAACATT
This sequence comes from Artemisia argyi, assembly GCA_030686995.1. Lineage (NCBI taxonomy): Eukaryota > Viridiplantae > Streptophyta > Magnoliopsida > Asterales > Asteraceae > Artemisia > Artemisia argyi. The sequence continues at coordinate 57,209,977 of CM060685.1, forward strand.
AATTCTTAAAACCTATTACAATACGGTCTTAAAAAAAAAATTTACAACGAAAAAAAAAGTACGAAATTAAAAAAAAAAAAAAAAAACACCACAAACCAAACTACGACATAACGGAAATTACGAAATACGATTATTCATTCTTGACGCTTTTGCAACCCATATTTTTCGATGATTCGGTCCTTTTCTGAATCGATCAAACGCACATAGTTTGTATCCTTGCCGGAAGTGTCAAGCAACAAAAATTTCATCTCTTTCAACCTTGTTATCGTTTCATTTTTTTGCGTCCACCCGATACGCCTTGGATGCATCTTCACGTTTTAAACGATACTCTTGTTGCATAGCCTCCCCGAATTGCGTTGCTAAAAAAGAGCCTCTGGTACTCGTTCCACCGGTGCTTGTTGTTGTCTCGAATTTTGATTTCTTCGAAGCATGCGTTTTTCCCATGGGACGTGGTTCTCCATCATGTCCAAACAAAGCCTCGTTTGTTTGGCTTGGGACATCACCGGTTAATATTAGTCCACCTTAGTTGTCATGATAAGAATATAGTTAATGTAATTGATTTAGTGTTTAATGGGTGATTGCCATTTACCCAAAATAGCATATGTATTGTAACTATATGTACTCTATTGTTTAGTATGGAAAACACACAAGAATTATCACAATTAATATGGTATCAGGCCTCTCCTGATTTTTCTCCCACAATACCGATCCTTCCTCCCCTCCCCTCTTTCTCAGCCGTATTCTATCATCAACCCTACCAAAAAAATCGGCAACAATGGCCGGTGATGACACTACTCCACCACCTCCTCCATCCACAACCGCTGATAAACTCATCCCTTTCAGTATCACTAATAAAGTACCCATCAAATTAAACCTTGAAAAACATAACTACACTTCTTGGAGTTCTTTCTTTAAAATTCACCTCGGAAGTCTTGGTCTCAAAACACACATAGAACAAGCGGCCTCCTCTGGTCAATCCGATCCGGAATGGTGCAAACTTGATGACCTTATCAAGATGTGGATCCTCGGCTCTCTATGTGACTCTCTACAAGAACAAGTGGTCTCTACACCGGGCAATGCTAAGGATCTATGGGACCATCTTGAAAAGCTTTTTCACGATAACAAGGACGCTCGGGCTATTAACCTTGATAATGAACTTCGTTCCATTAAGATCGGGAACATGTCCAATAATGAATATTGCACTAAAATCAAGTCCATGGCGGATAGGCTCAAGAATCTTGGCTCGGTGGTAAGTGAAACGAATTTGGTAATTTATGCAGTTAATGGTCTCGACTCCAGGTTTGCCACTATTGTTAAAATCATACGTCACCGTGAGCCTTTACCCACATTTGAAACCACCCGGAACATGTTGTTGCTTGAGGAATCGACCTTGAATGAAACTATAGACCAAACCAATGTTCTTGATAGTACCAGCTCCTCTCCTACTGTTCTTTTAGCCACAAACAAGAACAACAAAGGTAACCAATTTAATTCTTCCAATAAGTCCCAAAACCCATCACAACTATGCAACCATTTTAATAAGGGCACTTGTAAATATGGTGATCAATGCAAGTTTATACACGATCATAGGAATAGGTCGGGTTTGAATTTTAAAGGTACTGATGGTTATAAAGTTAATCGTGGCTCTGATGGTTATAAAGTTAATCGTGGATCTGGTCATTCAAACTATGTACACCAGAATACTTCCTGGACCCCACCTGGCTTCTACACTTCACGTCAGGCCCAACCAAACAACCAGCCCAATAGCTTCCCATGTCCGGCCCAACCCCCCTTATACCACCAGTACACCTATCCAGCCCAACCACACCTTGCAACTCAACAGCAGGCTCTATATTCAGCCCCTTCCCAACACCTCAACAGTGGCCAAGGTTTGCTCGGTCCCGCTCCTTCACTTCCTAGTGCTTTTAGCACTATGACATTGCAGGACCCGACATGGAATATGGATACAGGTGCCTCATCTCATTTAAATTCTAATACAAATAATTTAAGTACTATTTTTAATAAACGCTTATTTCCATCTGTACATGTTGGTGACGGTAATTCTATTCCCGTTACTAACACCGGACATAGCATTATTTCATCTACCCATCGCCCACTTCATCTTCATAATGTACTTGTCACCCCCAATATTATTAAAAACCTCATTTCTGTGCGTCAATTTACTAGAGATAATAATTGCACTGTGGAATTTGACGCTTTTGGCTTTTCTGTGAAGGACTTCTGGACTCGCCATATCCTCCTTCGTTGTGATAGTTCGGGAGATCTTTATCCCGTTACCAAGCCATCTTTCACACCTACTGCTCTTCTCTCCACAAGTTCCTCCATGTGGCATCAACGCCTCGGTCATCCCGGTGACGAAGTGCTCCGGTCTCTCATTTCTCGTCAATTTATTTCATGTAATAAAGATAAGTCTCCACATGTATGTCATGCATGCCAACTTGGCAAACATGTGAAGCTTCCTTTTCATAGTTCTAATTCTATTGTTGAACATTGTTTTGATATCATCCATTCCGATTTATGGACATCTCCCATCAGTAGTAAAAGTGGTTTTAAATACTACGTCTTATTTCTTGATCATTTCTCTCATTATTTGTGGATTTACCCTCTTCGTAATAAATCTGACATGCTTGATAAATTTTTGCATTTTCGTAATTATGTTAAGAACCAATTCAGGTGCGAAATAAAGAGCTTCCAATGTGATCATGGCGGTGAGTTCAACAATAACCGCTTACATACCCTTTTTGCTAACCACGGCATACAATTTAGATTTTCTTGCCCAAAAACCTCTCAACAAAATGGCAAGGCGGAACGGATGATTAGAACCATCAACAATGTCATTCGTACACTTTTATTTCAGGCTCACCTACCCCCCACCTTTTGGGTCGAGGCCCTACATATGGCCACTTATCTCCTCAACCTTTTACCCTCTACCGCCATCAACAATGAAATCCCCTACACTAGACTTTTCCATAAAGCACCCGACTACTCTAACTTACGTATATTTGGGTGTCTATGCTACCCTCACCTTCACTCCCCTCACAAACTTGCCCCACGCGTAACACCATGTATATTCCTGGGATATCCCGCCTATCACCGTGGCTTTTGATGCCTTGACCTTGAAACAAACAAAATTTTACTTTCCCGACACGTCACCTTTGATGAAACCCAATTTCCTTACCGCTCAATGACACCCGACACTCCACCTTCCTACACCTTTTTAGAATCTCCATCATCCCCTCTCCTTACACAAATACTTACTAACCCCCCAACACCAAACCCATTACAAAATGTCCCTATTACCCATCATGAGCCCATTACACCCAATGCTCATGCAAGTTTACCTAACACCCCGCTACCCGTACCTCTACAGAAACCCAACAGCCCACCAACCGCAACCCAAAATCAAACATCACCAGCCCCGAACCACACAACAAACCCAGACGCCTCTACCCAACCCACACAACCTCCCACCGAACCATCCCGTACTCACCGCATGGTCACTCGGTCTCAATCAGGCATCGTCAAACCTATTGAACGTCTCTCGCTTCATACTTTTTCTATCTCTCCCTTACCTAAATCTCCCTTCCTCGCCCTTCAAAACCCTAATTGGAATAATGCTATGTATGATGAGTATAATGCGTTAGTTAAAAATGGTACTTGGATTCTGGTACCACGTCCCTTTGGTGTTAATTTGGTGAGATCTATATGGTTGTTTAAGCATAAATTTCATGCTGACGGGACCTTGAGCCGTTATAAGGCTCGTTTGGTTGCTAATGGCAGCAGTCAGCAACTTGGTATTGATTGTGATGAGACCTTTAGTCCGGTTGTCAAACCGGCTACCATTCGCACCGTTCTTAGCCTTGCGGTATCTCGCAAGTGGCCTATTCATCAGCTTGACGTTAAGAATGCCTTTCTTAACGGGGACTTATCTGAGACCGTATATATGCACCAACCGCCGGGCTTTGTAGACTCCCGGTACCCTCATCATGTCTGCCTTCTGCGAAAATCCATATATGGACTAAAGCAGGCACCTCGTGCTTGGTTTCAGAGATTTGCAGGATATGCTACTAGAGTTGGATTTTATCATAGTCGTTGTGACTCTTCATTATTTATTCTTCGACAGGGCTCCCAAGTAGCTTATCTGTAACACCCCCAATTCATTGAGGCAGCGGAATTCAAACTGGGTGTTACTCGATGGCACAATAGTCACAATAATAGAAAACGAACTCCAAATTGAGTCGTTTTAAAAGATGTATCATTCAAATTATATAAATATCAGAGATTTCAAAATGAGGTCCCAATTGGTTCCATGTTTACAATGTATAATAAATGAGTTTTGAATGATAATAAAATTTATAGCCCTCTTGAGTATCCGTGTCCTTCCGTGCCATCCTTGATCGTCATGAACCTGAAATACATGCTTGAGAGGTCAACACAAAGGTTGAGTGATATTCATAGAGTTTGTTAAATCGATTGAACACAATATGTTGGTAGTGTGAGTTATAGGCTCACACCAATGTTTGGAAAACAAAACAGGTAGGCTACGTTATTATACGCCCGGAACATGTATTATACACTAAGCTTATGACACCATAACGTTAACGTGTACCAATATCGATCGGCAGATTTATCCTGGTAGGTACTTTGCTAACATACCTAAATCTCAAATATTAATGCATTTGTTTGAACTTAGTCAATACAAATGGGATTCGTCAATCCCAATAGGCCTATTATTAATATTCGCGCTCACTATTGCTAGTGATTAAATGGTTCATAATCAAGGATATCGGTTTAGCAAGGCTGGTACTTAGTGATAATAAAACAATCAGGTAAGCATACAATTTAAAAACATTGTGCTCGGTTATAAATAGCATGTATTTCCCCCAAGGGTTTGTAAAACGATTAAGTAATCGAAAGTGGGGCTATGAACTCACCTTAAGTAAGATAGCAAGTAATGAATGTAACGGTCGAATCGTGAGGGTTTCTACGAGCAACCTATAATCGAATGTTGCGACTTAGGATCGGAGTAAAGAATATGAAGTAGTGCCTATATATATATCTTGCATTTAGTCCATGATGTGGCATGATGTATAATGTAAGTCTTTGAAGGAAATGATTCATGAAACATGTATGTTTTGTATATCGTTCACTACCGTTCGGGCCGACATAATTCAGAAGTCATGTTAGTAAGCGTTCGAGGAGCCAGGACACTTTAACTCGTAAATCCACAACTCAACTCGACGGCTTACATAATGAACTCCTCACATGAGGCTCCCTACTATTGTAGTAGTTGATGAAATATATAGATATAAGTTTTGATCCGAAAAGTTACATGTCCGATATTTGAATAAACTTAGGAAAGTTTATTTGTACATGAAGATTGTTATTAGGGGTAGTTTCATAAGTCTTAAATGACCATTTTCTCTTGGTAAAATCTCATGGTTTCCTTTTAGATGAAGTAGATCCAAATTGTATGTTCAAGTTCTCATCAACTCTTTGTTTCATGTTTACGCCTATGAAAGTTGGTATGGTCATTTCGTCATGGCCTAGCCATGACCTTTAGTCCTTGTTCCAAGGTCATGAGACACAACCTTGGCTCTAGCCATGGTGGTGGTCTTGATTATAGGTCATAAGACCTCTTGTTCCATTTAAAGTATAACCATAATCTAGTGACTTTGGTCTAAAAATGGGCTGTTTAGAATTTGAAGAATTTTATCACTCGGAAAGCGTTTTTAGGTCTCGAGCTTCTTTGTTCCTGAACGAAAACGTCGTTTCGGACAACTTTCGTGTTTTAACTTTTTGATGAATCGGACCAGAAGTGGGACTTTCAAAACCCAAATTTGATCAGGAAGCTATTTGGCAGTTTTGCCGGAAATCTTTGGTAATTTCAAATCGTCATAACTTTTGACTCGTATACTCGTTTTGGGTGGTTCAAATTGCTATGGTTTCCTTGTTAAGTCCTCTACTGTAATATGTAATGATCCAACATCATATTTTTACCATTTTGATCAGGTCTTACCAAGAAAGTCACTAGTTTACTTGTTTTAGTAACTTATCTTGTCAATCAATAACAATAACTTGTTTTGCTCACTTTTATACATCATGGACATAACTACAAGACATAATATAGCAAGAATAACATGTAAATAACATGAACATGATTATTTAACAAGAATCAAGTTAGGGTTTGGCTCACAACTTTTGGCTTTCAAAGATGAAAGGAAGTTAACATGTAAGGATAGGACTTTGATAGATTTGCTTCAACCCTTTTTCACTTCATGCAATCTTTCTACCCTTGGTATTCTTGAAAGATGGATGATGAAGGTTTAGGTGAATTGAGTGGATTTAAACTCAAGAGAAATCACCAATTATATTAGGGTTTGGAAGAGTTTTGATTACTAGAAACTAAGCTAGGGTTTCTATACTTGAACTTCACTTGAATCTTGCTAGAAATTAGAAGGAAATGAACTAAGGATGAGAGGGATTTGGGGTTGGGGATGCACGGCACCAAAAGGGGGGAATGGGGGCTTTTATAGTCCAAGTTAGGAAGCTTACTAGGAAAGTGTTACAACTTGGTGACCAAGTTGTAATTAAGTGTTGATTTTAGGGGTAAATTCATGAGTTGAAGCCACATGGGGATGACTCCCCCCCCCTAGGCCGGTTTCAAGACCTTGGAGAACAAGGGTTGGACTTTGGATGATATTATCCAAGATATCTAGTGTGTTTTGACTCCGAAAACTGCAAACCGTAAGTTGTTACGCCTCAAAACGTAAAACCGGGGTGTCGAAAAATTATGGAATTTGAAAGTATTGATAAACATGTCAATAAGTTCCATAATAAAATATAAAATGAGTGGTAGGTTCCATTTGGGTGTAAAACCCTGCTAAAAACTGGAAACACGGGTCTAAAACGCGTAATTCGCGTAAAACGCTGAATATTACGTAAAATTGAGAAAAGTAAAATGTTACTTTTCTAATGTTATAAAAATGATTTAAAATGACTTATAATGTCTAGACTGGGCTCAGTCTAGTGTCGGTTGGTATTAAATGTCTTTTAGACATCAAACCGTAAGCCTAAAAATCACGAAATGACTTATAACATCAAGGGATCATTTTTGGTCAATGGAGGAGGGAAAGAATATGTTGACTTTTTCTAATAAGTTGAAAACTCAAATCTTCTTAGAAACTCGTTTTGTGGTCTAACGGTTAATCGCCCAAACGGTTAAGCGTGCTCGTGCGGGATTAGTACAGGTTTGGGTGACCTGCTGGGAAGTTTTTGGTCATGTTTTTCTCAGTCACGATTAATTCTCAAATAAATCATAAGTGTGTCAAACATTTTTCTGATGTGGGGTCACCTGACGGGGTGGAATTTCGTTGTGCATAGAATTTCTGATTGACGTTTTACCCTAAAACGTGTAATTCCTTAATAACTTTCACGAAAATGAGCTTATGAATGTCAAACTTTTAATTTGTCATGGAAATGATTTATCACTCGAGAATATCAAATAAAAATCAACTTTCGGGAAAGTTTCGGGAAAAATGAATAGTAAAAGTGAATAGTGAAATTTTCCGTGAATGGTAATTATCCTGAAAATGCGAATTGTTACAGTCTCTACCCCTTACGGGGAACTTCATCCCGAAGTTCTATGTGTGTTATATGTTGGAGTGGTGTCGATGAAAAGGTGTGGTTACTTATGAGGACTCGAGTGTTGAATTACCAGTGATATAGTTTGATTTGTCTTAGAATACGGTGTGTCAATAGAAATTGATAACATAGTTGAATATCAATAGAGATTCATATAATAGTCGAATATCAAAGGAAATTGATATAGTAATCGAGTATTAATAGGAATTGATATAGTAGTTGAAGATCAAATAGAACTCGATATAGTTGTCAAGTATCAATAGCAATTGATATAATAGTTGAACAACAATTGCAATTGACATAGACATCGAATAATGGAATAAATGTTGAACATGTGGTTGGACCAAGTCCTGTTTGAATTGTACGGCTGCCCATGCATATGGCTACATGGCTTCACAATAAGTTTGGTATGACTGCCCATGCATATGGCTACATGGCCCCGTAATGAGTTTGGTACGACTGCACATGCATATGGTTACATGGCCTCGCAACGAGTTTGTTTGTTATTGCACTATCATTATGAAAACCAAAGTGTAAACCTCGTACTAATGGAAATTGGGATAGTCGTTGCAATCATAGTCTAGTAGGTAATCGGTTGTTGTACCTAGTGTTTATGTCATGGTTTGAAGCGATGTTGGTGAAAAGATAGGATTTCTTGTGGCGAATAAAATGTAGGTATCATGCCATACCCGAGCAATGTAATGTAGGTATCAAGCCATACCCGAGCAATGTAATGTAGGTATCAAGCCATACCCGAGCAATGTAATGTAGGTTGACTTCATACTTATGTTATTTTGGATATAATTAAGCCCACTTGTTTATAATTCTTTATTTACATAGAGAGGCATCCCAAACAATGTAACTAAAGGAATATAAACGTATGGTTCGATGATTTATAATTTCTTTATTTAAATGAAAAGGCATCCCAATCCATTCAAATAAGGACATTATAAATCATCCTACTCAAGAATTCCCGACACAACATTCATACTTAGCCGGTGAGTTACAAGGTAGTGTATTACGAGATGATACTGGTGTTCCAAAGGTACAAGATGAATATTCAAACTTGTAAAGCTGATGAGGGTACTTGTGGTGTAACTAAGGATGATTTGAGCTTTACAAGTGCATCAAGATCTGTTAATGAGCTTGTGTTTGTAACGGTTGTGAAGATAATGATGTGATATGTTAATGAACAAAAGTGTGTAGTGTATGCTTAACATTAATACACTTAGGTATCAATGTTGAGTTTGCTTTAAAAATCTTAAGAGATTTTTAAAAGTTTATGACGGAATGGTATCCTAAACAGGATGGTACTTCCACGGGATGAAGAGAAGAATTGATAACTATCCCAAGATAGTCGTTCAGATTATCTCATAAATGAAAATTTTCAAGAATGAATTTAGATCATACAAATAAGGTGTTAAGATCTTGCTGAGTGGTAAGGCACTATCGTGTCTCTAGATTGTTTTAATGTATTCCGGTGGTTTATCGTGTTTCATGTAGGAAATCAACCTAAACATAACCCTAGTACAACTACTCTCAGTATTTGAAAATTCTAAGTCGAATATAGTTAGTCAGACTATATTCCACTGTCCCTAGGTTAAATATAGGTGACTAGTCCATATTTAGCCAAGGTTCGATAAAATTTTCAAATACCTAAACTAGGTATACTTTTGATATGTCCGTTGCTTTCGGGAAACTGTCCACTAAACAAAGGCGATGTCAAACCCTTAAGTTGCAAGTCCCGTCCATACAAGACTTGTAACGTATGTTTTCATATTCCATTGCATAGAAGGTAGTAAGGGTAGATACGTATGGAAAGGAAGTTTTAAGTATTTCTAAAATAGAACATACTTGGCCAGGATCACGAACTTTTAATAATGAAGGTTTCATAAGAAAACTTTGATGAATGTAGAGAAAGTTCAGCTTTTGTCGATGATGGATTAGTTTGTCCTTTAGAAATCTCATATTTCTTGTTTTGAAATCGATAGATTGTGACGGGTTTTTGATATCATAAGAAATGATATTGATGATGTGATGGACTAATTCTAGAGACCATTTGCACAAAACACAATGTCTCGGAAGTAGGTTAGACCATTGTGTAATTCACAATGTCTGGGAAGTAGGTTAGGTCATTGTGTGACTCAAAACATTTGAGAAATGATTAAAACCATTGTATCATACAATGTCTTGGAAAATGAATGAGACCATTGTATCTCACAATGTCTTGAAAAATGAATGAGACCATTGTATCTCACAATGTCTTGAAAAATGAATGAGACCATTGTATCTCACAATGTCTTGGAAAATGAATGAGACCATTGTATCTCACAATGTCTTGGAAAATGAATGAGACCATTGTATCTCACAATGTCTTGAAAAATGAATGAGACCATTGTATCTCACAATGTCTTGGAAAATGAATGAGGCCATTGTATCTCACAATGTCTTGGAAAATGAATGAGACCATTGTATCTCACAATGTCTTGAAAAATGAATGAGGCCATTGTAATCAGTTACAATGTCTTGGACATATAATGTTGGAGTAGGAACATGATTGGGAGAGTGTGGCTGTGCCGAAATGCCTTAGAATAGGCATACACAGATATGTTTAGTCCATTGTTTAGATAAATGATTGAAAATAAACCGAGTTTATATATCAACATACTAATATGTTCATGTAGCATAAAATGCCTAGTGTGTATATATCAATATACTTATATGTGTTCATGTAGCATAAAATGCCTAGTGTGTATATATCAATATACTTATATGTTTGTGTAGCATAAAAATGTCTTCGGGGAAATGCTCAAAATGGGTATATATGAATATACTAACATGTTTGTGTATCATAACATGCTTACTAAATCCATAATCGTCTGGAGGATGAAAGACACGGAGAGCGGAAGGCTATAAAATGTTTTTGTTTGTGATTGTAGTTATAGTTTAGGTCTCACTTAGACCCGTTTCTCTATAACCATGGCTCTGGTACCAATCTGTAACACCCCCAATTCATTGAGGCAGCGGAATTCAAACTGGGTGTTACTCGATGGCACAATAGTCACAATAATAGAAAACGAACTCCAAATTGAGTCGTTTTAAAAGATGTATCATTCAAATTATATAAATATCAGAGATTTCAAAATGAGGTCCCAATTGGTTCCATGTTTACAATGTATAATAAATGAGTTTTGAATGATAATAAAATTTATAGCCCTCTTGAGTATCCGTGTCCTTCCGTGCCATCCTTGATCGTCATGAACCTGAAATACATGCTTGAGAGGTCAACACAAAGGTTGAGTGATATTCATAGAGTTTGTTAAATCGATTGAACACAATATGTTGGTAGTGTGAGTTATAGGCTCACACCAATGTTTGGAAAACAAAACAGGTAGGCTACGTTATTATACGCCCGGAACATGTATTATACACTAAGCTTATGACACCATAACGTTAACGTGTACCAATATCGATCGGCAGATTTATCCTGGTAGGTACTTTGCTAACATACCTAAATCTCAAATATTAATGCATTTGTTTGAACTTAGTCAATACAAATGGGATTCGTCAATCCCAATAGGCCTATTATTAATATTCGCGCTCACTATTGCTAGTGATTAAATGGTTCATAATCAAGGATATCGGTTTAGCAAGGCTGGTACTTAGTGATAATAAAACAATCAGGTAAGCATACAATTTAAAAACATTGTGCTCGGTTATAAATAGCATGTATTTCCCCCAAGGGTTTGTAAAACGATTAAGTAATCGAAAGTGGGGCTATGAACTCACCTTAAGTAAGATAGCAAGTAATGAATGTAACGGTCGAATCGTGAGGGTTTCTACGAGCAACCTATAATCGAATGTTGCGACTTAGGATCGGAGTAAAGAATATGAAGTAGTGCCTATATATATATCTTGCATTTAGTCCATGATGTGGCATGATGTATAATGTAAGTCTTTGAAGGAAATGATTCATGAAACATGTATGTTTTGTATATCGTTCACTACCGTTCGGGCCGACATAATTCAGAAGTCATGTTAGTAAGCGTTCGAGGAGCCAGGACACTTTAACTCGTAAATCCACAACTCAACTCGACGGCTTACATAATGAACTCCTCACATGAGGCTCCCTACTATTGTAGTAGTTGATGAAATATATAGATATAAGTTTTGATCCGAAAAGTTACATGTCCGATATTTGAATAAACTTAGGAAAGTTTATTTGTACATGAAGATTGTTATTAGGGGTAGTTTCATAAGTCTTAAATGACCATTTTCTCTTGGTAAAATCTCATGGTTTCCTTTTAGATGAAGTAGATCCAAATTGTATGTTCAAGTTCTCATCAACTCTTTGTTTCATGTTTACGCCTATGAAAGTTGGTATGGTCATTTCGTCATGGCCTAGCCATGACCTTTAGTCCTTGTTCCAAGGTCATGAGACACAACCTTGGCTCTAGCCATGGTGGTGGTCTTGATTATAGGTCATAAGACCTCTTGTTCCATTTAAAGTATAACCATAATCTAGTGACTTTGGTCTAAAAATGGGCTGTTTAGAATTTGAAGAATTTTATCACTCGGAAAGCGTTTTTAGGTCTCGAGCTTCTTTGTTCCTGAACGAAAACGTCGTTTCGGACAACTTTCGTGTTTTAACTTTTTGATGAATCGGACCAGAAGTGGGACTTTCAAAACCCAAATTTGATCAGGAAGCTATTTGGCAGTTTTGCCGGAAATCTTTGGTAATTTCAAATCGTCATAACTTTTGACTCGTATACTCGTTTTGGGTGGTTCAAATTGCTATGGTTTCCTTGTTAAGTCCTCTACTGTAATATGTAATGATCCAACATCATATTTTTACCATTTTGATCAGGTCTTACCAAGAAAGTCACTAGTTTACTTGTTTTAGTAACTTATCTTGTCAATCAATAACAATAACTTGTTTTGCTCACTTTTATACATCATGGACATAACTACAAGACATAATATAGCAAGAATAACATGTAAATAACATGAACATGATTATTTAACAAGAATCAAGTTAGGGTTTGGCTCACAACTTTTGGCTTTCAAAGATGAAAGGAAGTTAACATGTAAGGATAGGACTTTGATAGACTTGCTTCAACCCTTTTTCACTTCATGCAATCTTTCTACCCTTGGTATTCTTGAAAGATGGATGATGAAGGTTTAGGTGAATTGAGTGGATTTAAACTCAAGAGAAATCACCAATTATATTAGGGTTTGGAAGAGTTTTGATTACTAGAAACTAAGCTAGGGTTTCTATACTTGAACTTCACTTGAATCTTGCTAGAAATTAGAAGGAAATGAACTAAGGATGAGAGGGATTTGGGGTTGGGGATGCACGGCACCAAAAGGGGGGAATGGGGGCTTTTATAGTCCAAGTTAGGAAGCTTACTAGGAAAGTGTTACAACTTGGTGACCAAGTTGTAATTAAGTGTTGATTTTAGGGGTAAATTCATGAGTTGAAGCCACATGGGGATGACTCCCCCCCCTAGGCCGGTTTCAAGACCTTGGAGAACAAGGGTTGGACTTTGGATGATATTATCCAAGATATCTAGTGTGTTTTGACTCCGAAAACTGCAAACCGTAAGTTGTTACGCCTCAAAACGTAAAACCGGGTGTCGAAAAATTATGGAATTTGAAAGTATTGATAAACATGTCAATAAGTTCCATAATAAAATATAAAATGAGTGGTAGGTTCCATTTGGGTGTAAAACCCTGCTAAAAACTGGAAACACGGGTCTAAAACGCGTAATTCGCGTAAAACGCTGAATATTGCGTAAAATTGAGAAAAGTAAAATGTTACTTTTCTAATGTTATAAAAATGATTTAAAATGACTTATAATGTCTAGACTGGGCTCAGTCTAGTGTCGGTTGGTATTAAATGTCTTTTAGACATCAAACCGTAAGCCTAAAAATCACGAAATGACTTATAACATCAAGGGATCATTTTTGGTCAATGGAGGAGGGAAAGAATATGTTGACTTTTTCTAATAAGTTGAAAACTCAAATCTTCTTAGAAACTCGTTTTGTGGTCTAACGGTTAATCGCCCAAACGGTTAAGCGTGCTCGTGCGGGATTAGTACAGGTTTGGGTGACCTGCTGGGAAGTTTTTGGTCATGTTTTTCTCAGTCACGATTAATTCTCAAATAAATCATGAGTGTGTCAAACATTTTTCTGATGTGGGGTCACCTGACGGGGTGGAATTTCGTTGTGCATAGAATTTCTGATTGACGTTTTACCCTAAAACGTGTAATTCCTTAATAACTTTCACGAAAATGAGCTTATGAATGTCAAACTTTTAATTTGTCATGGAAATGATTTATCACTCGAGAATATCAAATAAAAATCAACTTTCGGGAAAGTTTCGGGAAAAATGAATAGTAAAAGTGAATAGTGAAATTTTCCGTGAATGGTAATTATCCTGAAAATGCGAATTGTTACAGTATTTACTTATCTATGTGGATGACATTATTCTTACAGCCTCCTCTACTGCCCTCCTACAGCAGATCATTGCCTCCCTGCATAGTGAGTTTGACATGACCGATCTTGGGCCACTTAATTATTTTCTGGGCATTTCTGCTACCCGGCATTCTACAGGTCTCTTTCTATCTCAGCGGAAGTATGCTACTGAGCTGCTTGAGCGTGCTCATATGACCAACTGTAACCCTTCTCGAACACCAGTTGATACAGAATCAAAACTGGGTCCCGAAGGTGTTCCAGTTCAGGACCCTACTTTATATCGCAGTCTTGCAGGTGGTCTTCAGTATCTTACATTTACCAGACCGGATCTCTCCTATGCTGTACAACAGATTTTTCTTTACATGCATGATCCTCGTGAGCCACATTTAGCTGCCCTTAAACGTATTTTACGATACGTTCGAGGGACTTTGGATTTTGGTCTACATCTATATTCATCCTCTACCACTTCTCTTGTTGGATATACAGATGCAGATTGGGCGGGTTGCCCATCCACACGACGGTCTACTTCAGGATACTGTGTTTTTCTGGGCGATAATCTTCTTTCTTGGTCATCCAAGCGACAGCACACCATATCCCGTTCTAGTGCTGAAGCAGAGTACCGGGGTGTTGCTAATGTTGTAGCTGAGACTGCATGGCTTCGTAACCTTCTTCGTGAGCTGCATTCTCCTCTTTCTACTGCCACTCTGGTTTACTGTGATAATGTGAGTGCCATCTATTTGTCTGCCAACCCTGTTCAACATCAACGGACCAAACATATTGAGATTGATATACATTTTGTCCGTGACATGGTTACTGCTGGTCAGGTCCGTGTTCTACATGTATCTTCCCGTTATCAGTACGCAGATATCTTCACCAAAGGACTTCCTTCAGCCTTATTTGAAGATTTTAGATCCAGTTTGAGCGTCCGGCTTCCTCCCGCTCCAACTGCGGGGGAGTATTAGTCCACCTTAGTTGTCATGATAAGAATATAGTTAATGTAATTGATTTAGTGTTTAATGGGTGATTGCCATTTACCCAAAATAGCATATGTATTGTAACTATATGTACTCTATTGTTTAGTATGGAAAACAAACAAGAATTATCACAATTAATAGTTAAATCAACCGGATCCGGCGCGTCCCATTTTCTATGTTTACGCAAAATATTCCAAGCCTCATCGTTGTTAAATGGCGCGGCTTTGTGCTCGTCACGATATGTTTGTTTGGCTCATTTGAGGATATCCATCTCATTTTCTCACCTATTTCAAATTCAGCTAGACATATGGGGCAAACTTTTGACCATCATCCTTTCTTTTCCAAGTGTAATGGACAAACGAGGATTCTAAATCATTGGATATGATGTCACACTTGGTGATGCTCAATTGTTTAAATGTTTCTTCAAGTGATTCGTCTTCATCTGCGCAAAAAGGGGGGGGGGGAGGTTAGATCCCAATAGGGAGACCTATAGGGATAGTCATCATCATGAGATGGAGAACTTGGAAGTTTTGGCAATCCATTGCAAGATATGGTAAACATCAAGGTCAATTTAATTAAGAATAATTGCTTGGTGTTGGTAAACATGCCACGTATATGGAAACTCTTTAAGATAGTAGCATCATAGCGACTCAACCACTTTCTCAGGATCAAACTCATTGTTTGGGTTCATATACAAACAAAATGGGGACGAACAGGCATGAGATCTTCACCATCAGTAGGCGTGCTATTTTCATAGTCCTTGGGGTAGAGATATATGTAATCTGGATCGACATGGGGGTATGGCACCGACTCAACAATTTTATCAAACTCATCAATAACAATATGGCGAAACGAATAAGTACGAATAGGCGTGTAATTTACACCGCTACCCAGGCAGAGAAGCATGTGTTCTGGATCGGGGTAGCGGTATCCAATGTAAATAGTACGCATGCTCGATCGCCTGTTAACAAAAAGAAACCGAAACCCTTTTTTTTTTGTTGATCAATGAAGATGATCGAATATTGATATTGATAGCACGGTATCCGCGCGATGCGGCGGCGGGTACCCAGAGGCGGAGATAAAGGGGGGGTCGGGGGGGTCACGTGACCCCCCAGCGAAAAAAATTGTAGTGTAAATTTTCAAAATTTTTCGGCTATTTTTGTTATTTGCCCCCCCTAACGGACCAATTTTTAGTGTAGTTTCTAACAATTATCATATTTTACCCCCTCGACAAAAAAGTTCTGGCTCCGCCCCTGCGGGTACCCTGTGAGTATATTTTCTAGCAATTTGATGTTATGCGACCATATATTTTTTAACAAGTAATTTACAAATAACAATAAATTTAGTTAAGACAATAGTATAATTACAACCTAGTGAGACCCAAATCTACTACCAGTACCATCACCTTTTCACCAACACTATTCCAACCCATAACTTGAACTGAATCGCGGGAACGATATTCCTTTTAAGGGGTATGTGCTGTAACACCCGGTAAATTTCCTAAACTTACTTTCTTGCCAAAATATTTATTTTTGATATCTCATGACTTTTAAACTTCTTTGAACTTGTGAAAAGCTAGAAGGGGGTTGAATAGTTTTACGTCTTTTTATTTAATTTTGAAAAGTTTGTTTGCTTTTAAAACCTTTGATTCGATCTTATGTGAACTCCATACTTGGACAATATGAACTCACCAATCTAAGTAATAAATAACTATGCAAGTAAATAAATGTAATGAAAGATAGGGATGGAAAGATCAAACCGAGACACGAGGGATTTATAGTGGTTCCGCTATAAGGACACCTTCCTTTCCCTACTCCACTCCTCGAGCACCTAGCTCGAGAGTTTTCTTCACTTTGTCTACAAGCTCCCATATGGCGGAGAAAACTTTACACACTTTCACTTACACCAATTTAACGACACAAAGCTAAATGTCGAGTTCTAATCCTAGCTAGAACCAATCTCACGAATTCTTCCCAACTTCTTCACGCCTACTTCACAACTACTACACACCACAACTACTTCACAACTTCTCACTACTTCTACTCTACTTCTTCACAATACTACTAATTCTTCACAACTACAATCTAGTTCACGACTATACACTACTTCTTCAAGACTCTATTTCTTCACACCTTTGCTTCTTCACACCTTTACTATAATTCTTACACACTAAACTAACCTAACCACTTGATGTTCAAACCTATCTAATTAATATACACACCTTATACACAAATAAATGAATGATTACAAAGTATAATACACAAACAACTTAGGTAGCAAGATAATACTAAGTTGCAATACTTCTTCTCTTGATGGATGAAAGTATTCTTCTCTTGCACTTGAATGATTTAAGCTTGAATCACTTGGAAACAAAAGCATATGATTAAATGATCAAAGGATTTAGAAAGATGTGTAGAGAGATTTAGAACAGAAAGTTTGGGGTGCAAAAGGTGAGAAAAAATGCCAAGAATAAACCAGTATTTATAGGCAAATTTTACAGCTGGAGGAGCGGGGCCGGTCCCTTTAATAATTAAGAGGACCGCCCTTATAATTAAGGGGGGGGGGGCCCATAACGGCTATAAAATTTTTCTTTTACTGAGGAAGGTTTTTCTGGAACATTTTTGCTATTTTTGGTTGAAAATTTGAATTCATATGTTTATATTGGATTTAATATATTTTATTTAATACCAAAAATGATTTTCTAAAAGATATAAAATGTTTGTGAGATTTTATAAGAAATCTAGTGATTAAATAAATGTTCCTTTGATCATAAAATGCATTAGGCATTTTATTTATTCATACCTTAAGTGATTAAGTAGTTAAAATAAATATTTACGACTAAATACTTGTTTACATCATAATCTTACATTTAATGATTTTACATTTTGTGATTATCAAAACATAGAGATATCAAAAAATATTAATAAAGTTTTTAGGCATTATTTATATCAACAATCTCCCCCTTTTTGATGATTACAAAATCTAAACTCATTAAATCAAAAATTAATTTTTAGACAAGTATTTAGTGAGTTTATGTTCCCTTCTCCCCCCTTTTTGTAGAATCAAAAAGGTTTTGCCAACAAGTTTCACGAATGAATTATGACGGTATGAAAGCTCCCCCTTGATGTGTGCTCCCCCTCATTCGAGGGCACCAAGGTATCGAGCTATGGGAATCTTGCAAGAAAACTATTAGAAGCACAAGCATATATATGATGAGGCGAATAATGAATCGTTTTTAGGGGGTCATTTTAGCCCGGATTCAAATTTATTTTATCAAATAGTGCCCTAAATCGTTCCTTTTGTCATTTTAGGTACTTTTGGAGTGAATTCTGGAAAAGGAAGCATTTTGGACGTTTTTGGAGCATAAAAGTGAAGAAAACGGCAAAGTCTTAATTTTCTTTGCTGGGAACAGTACCTGACGGCGTCAAGAGTTCTCAAGTGACGGCGTCAAGAGTAATACAAGAGGTGAAAATGGATAAAGTCCGTGACGATCCAGAAGAGTTTTGCACTATGTACATGATGGCGTCACCATAGGCCGTCATGGTCCAAATAAGAGTGACGGCCCAGAGTAGAATTGCACATGACGGCGTCAAAAGTGGATCTAGGCAATCCGATTTCATTATGGGCGGCGAGTTGACGGCGTCGGAATTTCCTTCTTGACGCTGTCACCCTGTAAAATCTATATATAGTTTTGCAATTTTCATTCATTAGAGAGGAACAAGTAGGGTATAACTTTGGAGAGAAACCCTAGTCCGAATATTACAGCTTTTTCAAGGGTTTTTACCCTTTGAAACCTTTCATGTTCAATTAAAATAAGTACTCTTTCAATTCATTCAATATGTCTATGTGTTGTTTGAATATATCTTACACTTGTCTTGAATTTAACATGCTTGGCTAGATCTCTTGTGTGTTTGCTTAGATGTAGTGAAACCTAGATGTTAATTATGGGTTGATTGTTTGTTTATAGTTGTTACGGATAATTGTATTCGATGTTAGGCTTAAGAAAACTGGCATACTTCCATTGGTGACATACTTGAACGTCTTAAGAAACATGATCAGAGGTGTACTATGATTTTCGGTTGTATTTAATGCATAGGAGAATTCTAATGATCCCATGTTAGGAGCTTCTAACAGCTCGACATAGGAGTGAAGTAGGATCCTATAGAGTTAGAGAATATTGTACATGGCCCTACGACTAGTATTAATGAATACGACCCGTCATCCATGCAATTGTAACAAACTATCAACCTGTAAAAGATATATAGGGAGTAATGAAACCTAAGTAAACACAACTCTCCCTATTATTGTTCACACCACTAGTTTAATTAGTTTTATTTTCATTTCTATTATTTTATTTTGATTGCATCTTTAGTTATTGGGTTAGTTGATTAGTAACTAATTCCGCCCACTCTTCCAAAAACCGAGATTTTTATTTGATTTTATAAAATATAAAAAATACAAAAAGAATCATCCCTCACCTCTAAACCTAGTTTTTAGGCTTTCTAATCCTAGCGACACTATTTCTGAGTTGAACGATAAATTCCCCGGTACTTGTCACTATACTATATTACAACGATCAGGTACACTGCCTGGTGGGGGTTGTAAGCTTCTCGAGATCCCTCGAGAGGTAAAGCCTGGTGCGATTCCCACGTATCAAGTTTTTGGCGCCACAGCCCGGGGAATAGTTATTGTTTAGGTTGAATTTGATTTTTATTAGGTCTACTCATTAGATTCCTATCAAGTGAGATTTTTTCTTTTTATTTTGTAGCTTTCTCGTAGTCTATCTTTTCTTTGTGATTTTGTTTGTAATTTGCTTCAAATGGACTTTTCACTTAGGGGCTGTTTGAATGCTTCTTAATGAACCAACTCAGAGGCATCTACTTAATCGGTCAAAGAGTAGTTTGTTTGATAAAAAAAATAATACCTCTGAATTGTTCTATTTAGTACTGAACGATTTTGATTGGCTTGGGTCCCTAAACCACTCAGCGCCCAAGATTACCCATGTATCCTTTTGTTGTATTTTTCCTCACATTCAACTACTTAAAATTCTTGATTTATTCATTTTCAATATAAAAATAAAATATGGGTCTCTTTGATAAAAGAGATTCCTCATCGTCATTGGACTCTTTTTTCTTTTCGATATCTCTTTTATTATCGTGTTTTACCGACAAATAGTTATTTTTTTTTTATTTATTTTTTTTTCTAATTGATATGCGTAATAACTTACTTTAATCGAAGTTTTGTAACTCAGTCCTCGTATGTGTTAATTTTAGTAGTGTAAAAGTGATAACCAAAGACCAAAAACATGAATAGATCAAATAAAACTCCTTACTCATGTGAGAAACATATTTCTTTATATATTTATGTTTTATGTAATATCTATTTGTTAGTATTATTGTTCTATTAAATTTGAAGTAGTTGCCAAATAGTAACAATAATTCACTCATAATGTGTATATTTTCTATAAAAATAAATAAATAAATAAATATTCATCATGTACAACACAAGGTTAAATATGTAATTTTATGTCGATCAAAACAGTATCCACAACAGTTACCAAACATCACTTTCATTCAGAACCAAGTTCATACAGAGCCCATGTATTATTTAGAGTGTAGAATCATTCAGCACTAAATCATATGATTTTATCAAACAGCCCCTTAGACTTCTAAGATTGCAAGATAAGGTTGAGTGGCTAGAACACCAAAGATTTTAAAATACCTCATTTAGAGACACCTATGAATCATATGAGCCTTTACCTAGGATAGATTTTTATGAACAACCTCCATGTTTAAGATCTCGTTTTAGTGTGGCCAATAGGAAATGCGACCTAGTTTGCCAAGGAATTATGGAGAGAGCCGTTGCAACAAATCATAAGTTGGATGAAGCACTAGGTTTGCTATTATCACTACCTAAGAGAACAATTGAGGAGGATTTAGCCGAGCATGACCACATTGATCAAAAAGACCTAGGTTTTATGACCAATGACTTTGAATCTCAAGGAACACATGATGGATCCTTTAGGCAAATTGAATATAAGATTATTGAGGATGATCCTTATGATTCGGGCATAGAAGTTGAGATGCCTAGAGAAGCACGTGAGATACTTAGGAGAATGCTTAGGATAGATTCTACCAAAACACATGATGAGGATATAGGTGATCTTGACACTTGGAATGATGAGGTCAATAACATAAGCCCACAAAATACTCAACCATCATTTGAGGCACACACACCGCCCGTGACTTACCCGGAAGAAGTAGAAGAAACTTTAGGAATTCCGATGGAGGTAGAACCCTTGGACCAGGCACCACTTGAGGAAATAGGTTTGAATACTTGTAGTGATAACCTTACTCCTAGTTCTAGGGAATTTCCTAGTGTTGATGAACCGGAACCTCAATCTTTACATACCTTTCCATCCTTAGATATATTTCTAGGAGACAAAAGAGGAACCGACCCACCCATCAACCAATGTTATCCGGGTAGTTTTAGGATGAAGGAAGCCATTCACTCACCCCCTTCACCTCACGTGGCATATTTCCACCCTAAGGGTGTGTATCGCTACTTCCACCCACACTTAATTCAAAGTGTAGGGAAAACCTCCCCTATTTCCGTTAAATAAGGGTAGAGTCAGGCTCGTGAATCGAACAAAAACAAGCGCTTCTTGGGAGGCAACCCAAGCTTTATTTATTTGTTTGTTTATTTATTTGATTTTATTTGTTTCCGTATGCATGCTTTACTTTTATTGTTTGTGGTTCATGTTTCAAAGTAAATTGTGAAAATGCTTTATTTTTGTTTTTAACTTCTTCTTAATTACATATAAAGGTATTTTGCAAAAGCTAAGTGAAAGGGGAGACCCAAATTTGTTTATAAGAAAGAAATTAAGCATGATCCACAACAATATTAAATGAACATGTATATTAGTAATTGTTTGAGTCAAATGCTTGTATCGAGTCATAATGATGTTTTGCAGGATTTTCCAGGAAGTAGGACATAAGTTTTTCCAGAAATTTGCCGGAAGCTTAACATGAGATTTTTGAAGGAACATTCTGACGGCATCAGGAGTTATAACCTGACGGCGTCAGGTATAAAAATTCTAAAAAATTTTGCGAGTTTTGTTTATACCGGAGTCTTAAAGTTTTTGTTGATTCTTTAGTTTTATAAGCAAACATTCATTCCACAAGCATTATATCTTTAATTGTTTTGTTTTTATTCCTAAGTCTGGAATTATATCTAGTTGTGAGTTTCCTTTGTTCGGTTTGATGCTTTGGGTTTTTGTGTTTGTTTTCTCAGGTTTAACAGGTTATATTGGACAAGAAGATGATTTATATTTCTGGAAGAGAAGCTTTGAATGATCATTTTCTTGGAGGAAGATCTAACCTTGTTACCACACTATCCACACCGAACGAATCAGGGGAGTATTTGATTTCATTCTTTTACCTATTTCACTTTTACATTCTTTAATTGAACATTGGGGACAATGTTCATCCTAGGTGTAAGGGGAGGGTAAATGATGATACCTTATATGATACACTTGCACTTGAGTTTGTTTGTTTGATGGTAGGTGTGTAATAAAACTAAGAGAAATACTTGTTAGTGTAATTTTAGCGCCAAATTAAATTTTTTTTACAACATTTAGGAGTGAAACTTTAGCCTTAGCAAGCGTCTCATGGATAGGAGTTGTATGACTAGCACAAAACCGTACTATTCAGAAAAATTTTCCACCCAAATATGTGAGGTTCACCTTTAGATTTGATAGGAAAAGCATTTACTATTAGTGCTTATGAGTGTACCGGTAGCATTTAGATTCTAGAACTTGCGTTAGTGATGCATCCCGAGACCGCTAGTGAGACTACATTCGTGTAGTAAGATTTACTGCATGATAAGAGGCATTAGGATCACCCTTGTGTTAAACCCGTATCATAATTACTTGACCATTTAAGTCATATTACTTGGCTAGTAAAGTCAACTAATTTTCCCACACCTTAGCGTTGTACTCATTTTTAGTACACGAAACCCCTAGTACACCCCTCCGAGCCTATCTTTTCGTTTCTAACTTTAAGCATCTTACTTAAAGGAAGAATTTGTTATAACCCACTTAAATGTACAACCAAATCGCCTTAGCCTTCCGTGTATGCACTCATCTTTAGTGCATTATTGTTATTTGTTTAAACCCTTAGTTAATTATCTAATTGATTACATGGTTGCTAAGTCGAGTCATATCCTTATACATATTGTTTTGGGACGATTGAGACTCATGGGTAAAGTACTAATGTTATGGAGTAATGTGGAAGAACATCATATTATTACCCCCATATGTGTGTTAATCTTAAAAAGTACTCCAAGTGTTTTGATTATCTTGATTAGAGTCATTAGATTAGTTTATTTTAAAGTATGTAAAAATTCAAGTGTAAGGGGAATGTTCATTCTCTATGATGTATTATTTTGGATGGTAGGGTAAGAGTGTATGCAAAAAAAAAAAAAAAAAAAAAAAAAAAAAAAAAAAAAAACGGACTACAATTCTATGTTTATTTTATGTTTTTGTTATTTTTCATTTATTAGCTTAAGTCGAGTCTAGTCTTGGCTTAGCAACGCTATATTGTACATGTAATTAACCAAGATGATTAACTCACCACCAGTAAAGATTGTCTATATCCAACAAAACCGTGTATTCCATATCCCTACACCTAACGTTATAACCATTTAAAAGACCTCTTTGATAGTTTATCCTAGGTGCTTACGCCATGTGGTGGGGGTTTGATCCTTTCCCAAGCCTATGGTAATCTATTTTGCTATGACAGGTAGTGAGAGATGTTTTCCATTTCCATATTGTGATATATACTTTATTACACCCGAGAGATGTGAGTATCTAAACACTATTTGTGAGGTGCTAGTGTATGACCTCCGTGCTTGTCTTTGGTCTTTAGTCGAACGATTATTTGTTGTAATTACTTTTATATTAGTGTTAAATGACCCCTAACTTGTATTTTGATTAGAATAAAAGCGCATTTGCTTGAGGACAAGCAAATCTTAAGTGTAAGGGTATTTGATGAGGCGAAAAATGAACCGTTTTTAGAGGGTCATTTTAGCCCGGATTCGAATTTATTTGATCAAATAATGCCCTAAATCGTTCCTTTTGTCATTTTAGGTACTTTTGGAGTGAATTCTGGAAAATGAAGCATTTTGGACGTTTTTTGAGCATAAAAGTGAAGAAAACGGCAAAGTTTTAATTTTCCTTACTGGGAACAGTACCTGACGGCGTCAAGAGTTCTCAAGTGACGGCGTCAAGAGTAATACAAGAGGTGGAAGTGGATAAAGTCCGTGACGATCCAGAAGTATTTTGCACTATGGACATGACGTCGTCACCATAGGCCGTCATGGTCCAAATAAGAGTGACGGCCCAGAGTAGAATTGCACATGACGGCGTCAAAAGTGGATCTAGGCAATCTGATTTCGTTATGGGCGGCGAGTTGACGGCGTCAGAATTTCCTTCTTGACGCTGTCACCCTGTAAAATCTATATATAGTTTTGCAATTTTCATTCATTAGAGAGGAACAAGTAGGGTATAACTTTGGAGAGAAACCCTAGTCCGAATATTACAGCTTTTTCAAGGGTTTTTACCCTTTGAAACCTTTCATGTTCAATTGAGATAAGTACTCTTTCAATTCATTCAATATGTCTATGTGTTGTTTGAATATATCTTACACTTGTCTTGAATTTAACATGCTTGGCTAGATCTCTTGTGTGTTTGCTTAGATGTAGTGAAACCTAGATGTTAATTATGGGTTGATTGTTTGTTTATAGTTGTTACGGATGATTGTATTCGATGTTAGGCTTAAGAAAACTGGCAGAGTGCTTGAACGTCTTAAGAAACATGATCAGAGGTGTACTATGATTTTAGGTTGTATTTAATGCGTAGGAGAATTCTAATGATCCCATGTTAGGAGCTTCTAACGGCTCGACATAGGAGTGAAGTAGGATCCTATAGAGTTAGGGAATATTGTACACGGCCCTACGACTAGTATTAAGGAATACGACCCGTCATCCATGCAATTGTAACAAACTATCAACCTGTAAAAGATATCTAGGGAGTAATGAAACCTAAGTAAACACAACTCTCCCTATTATTGTTCACACCACTAGTTTAATTAGTTTTATTTTCATTTCTGTTATTTTATTTTGATTGCATCTTTAGTTATTAGGTTAGTTGATTAGCAACTAATTCCGCCCACTCTTCCAAAAACAGAGATTTTTATTTGATTTTATAAAATATAAAAAATACAAAAAGAATCATCCCTCACCTCTAGACCTAGTTTTTAGGCTTTCTAATCCTAGCGACACTATTCCTGAGTTGAACGATCAATTTCCCGGTACTTGTCACTATACTATACTACAACGATTAGGTACACTGCCTGGTGGGGGTTGTAAGCTTCTCAAGATCCCTCGAGAGGTAAAGCCTGGTGCGATTCCCACGTATCAATATAGCATAATATGAAATATAAGAAAAATAAGCATAGCAAACAAGTGTTATGGACATATAACAAAACATACATTAATTCAAAGTAATAAGTAAAAGATCCTAATTTACCAAAGAGAGCCATCGGACTTGCTTGCAACAAAAGCTTGGTTGATTCTTATCTGAAAGTGAAAATCATAAGCATATAGCATGCTTAGATGGTTGATGATGGAGTGTTTGGAATGAAAGTAGTTGAGTTAGGGTAAGGTTGTTGGATTAATTGCGGTAAATGTTTGGGTGCATGGATGTTGGAGAGTTTGGTGGTGAGAGTTTGGAGATGGAGAGTTAGGAGCGGAAGATGTTGATTGAGGGTTTGGATGTTGTTCAAGTAAGGGTGTTGGATGAGATCTAGTGAGAAGATACTCAATCCAAGTGAAGTGTTCATTCAATGCAATGGTTTGTTTTTTGAGAAAGATGCAACAAGGACAATTGTTGACATGTTTCTCAACATGGTTCAAGTTGTGGGGTGATGAAGGAGCTGAGAGCTAGAAGGAGGTTGATCCAAGGTGCGTTGAGCAAGGTGTAGAGCAAGAAGAACACTAAGCTCATAGGCTTCCTTGAGTTCTTCAATGAACTTCAAGGGTTCGGAGGAAGGTGATGATGGTGGAGTGTGGTTATTATTTTGGATGGATGTTTGGATATGCAACATAGGAGTAGCATGTGAGTTGGTAGGAAGTGGTGGTAATTCTTTTGGTGGTGGAGACATTTTTGATTTTGGGTAATAATTAATGTATGAAGATGAAGGTATGGATGAAAAGGGTGTTTCATGAGTGGAGGATGTTTTGGATGGTGCATTGGTAAGTGAAACAAGATGTGAGGTGTTGGTGATGAGATGTTGATTGTTGTTTGGAGGTTGAGATTTTTCAACAAAAGGATTATTTGGAGGAAATGGATGAAATATAGGTTTGTAGTTGGAAGCATAGGTGGATGCTTGACCATTATGAGGATTGAGGAAGGGTTCATTTGAATGAGCTTGAGGGTTGTATGTATAGTTGGAAACATTGGAGGAATTTGGTGTTGGATGTTTGACAACATCATTTGGTTCGATGGGCTTTTTATGGATGTCAGGCTTTCTTCTCCAAACGAGTTTCTCGGTCATCTTAGCTCTAACACATGATGACGTCAGCCTGCCATTTTCACCAAATCGAAGATTTGTTCGTCCCGATCATTTCCTTTTTTGAATCGCTCAAATCCGAGTTCGTATGCAAAAGTTATGGACAAAACAGTGTCAGCTACTCCCCGTGCGAGTTGTGATTGTCTTGATCATCTTGTGACGGTTTCACTAAGGTTTCTTCTTGTGCAAGCCTTCTTCCTGACGTCGTCACTCTATATCATCTGACATCGTCAGGTTAAATCCTGACACCGTCACTCTCAAAGTCCTCTGGGCCGTCCTTCTTTAAGTTAATACGTGACGGCCTTGGCAATATATAACGTGACGTCGTCACGTGTAATCTTCCCATTTTCTTTCTGGCACGTCAAGTGTTAAACAAACATCCACCTCATGATCAACCTGTGTCCGCGTCACCTTGTGAACTTGACGCCGTCAGGTACTGTTTCCAGCTTGGATTATTGACTTTCTCGTTTTCTTCATTCTTGAGCATAAAAACGTCCAAAAAGCTCCAAAATGCTTCCTTTTCCATATTTTCTCTCCAAAGTACCTAAAATGACAAAAGGAACGATTTAAGGCAATATTTGATCAAATAATCACGATTTAGGGGTTAAATGACCCCCTAAAAGCGGTACACTTTTCTCTTCATCAAATATCCCTACACTTGGGATTTGCTTGTCCTCAAGCAAATGAGCTTTTCCACCAATAAAAATATAAGTTAGGGGTCATTTATCACTAATATAAAAGTAATTACAACAAATGATCGTTCTACCTTAGTCAAAACAAGTACGGAAATTATACACTAGCACCTCACATTAAGTTTTTAGATACTCTCATCTCTCGGTTGTTGCAAATTTATATCATAATTGGAAATGGAGAAATATCACTCATTACCTGTCATAGCAAATAGATTACCATATGCTTGGGAAAGGATCAAAACCTCCACCACTTGGCGTAAGCACCTAGGAAAACTATAAAAGAGGTTTTTTTAAGGGTTATAACGTTAGGTGTAGGGGATATGGAAAACATAGTTTTGTTGGATAAACAGATATTTTACTGGTGGCAAGTAAATTGTCTTAGTTAACTACATGTACAATGAGGCGTTGCTAAGCCAAGAATCGACTCAACTTGAACTAACTACGACTCTTTTTGGATTTTTTTTCAAGACACTATTTGACTTAAAAATAAACAAAAGAAACGGATGGTAGCCCGTATAAATATATATATATATATATATATATATATATATATATATATATATATATATATATATATATATATATATATATATATATATATATATATATATATATATATATATATATATTTTGTGCATACACTTTTACTCTACCATCCAAAATAATACATCAAAGGGAGCTCGTTTCCTCCCTACACTTGAGCTTTTACATACTTTACAATCAAGTAATCAACTATTCTAATAACTCGAATCAAGATAATCAAAACACTTGGAGTACTTTTAAATATTAACGCACATATGGGGGTAATAATTGACGTTATCCGCATTACTCCATTACAATAGTACTTTACCCATGAGTCCCAATCATCCCAAAACTATATGTACAAGATATGACTCGACTTAGCAACCATGTAATCAATTAGACAACTAACTAAGGGTTTAACAATTGTTGTAACAATAATGCACTAAAGATGAGTGCATACAAGGAATGCTAAGGCGATTTGGGTGTACATTTTGGGGTGGATTGTAAACAAATTCTATCTTTAAGTAAGATGCTTAAAGTTAGAAAAGAAAAAGATAGGCTCTAAGGGGCGTACTAGGGGTATCGTGTACTAAAAACGAGTACAACGCAAAGGTGTGGGAGAATTACTTGACCTATGAAGTCAATGTAATTATATTACAGGTGTAAAACAAGGGTTATCCTAATGCCTCTTATCATGTAGTAAATCCTAACTACAAGAATGTAGTCTCACTAGCGGTCTCGGGATGCATTGCTATCACAAGTTCTAGAATCTAAATACTACAGGTACACTCACAACTCACAAGCATTAAGAATGAATGCTTTTTCCTAAAGATCTAAAGGTAAACCTCACATTTTTGGGGTGGAAATTTTTTTGAGTGGTATGGTTTTTGTGCTAGTCATACAATTCCTATCCATGACACGCTTATTAAGACTAAAGTTTCACACCTACATGTTGCAAAAAAATTTAAATTTTGTGCTAAAATTACCCTAACAAGTATTCCTCTTAGCTTTATTACACATTCACTATCAAACAAGACAAAAATCAAGTGGAGTTATAGTTTCTAAGGCATCCTAATTTACCCTCCCTACACTTAAACCGAACATTGTCCCCAATGTTAAAGTAAAAATAAATAAGAATGAAAGAAACTAATACTCCCCTGATTCGCTCGGTATGAACGATGTGATAACATGGTAAAATCTTCCTCGAAGAGAATGAACATGATAAGCTTCACTCCTGAAATATAAATCATCTTCTTGTCCAATATAACCTGTAATCAACAAACACAAAAACCAAAGCATCAAACCGAACAAAAATCACAACTAGATGTTATTCCATACTTAGAAATAAAAACAAAACAATTAAAGGATATGATACTTATGGAATGAATTACAAATAGGGACTCATAAAACATATCCACAAGTGTTGACACACAAACAAGATAGAATATATGCTAATCATGAATTGTGAATTTTTCATGTTCGAATTTTCGTTCTTTTTAACAAAATATAAACTTCCCTACACTTATCTTTTTGTAAAATACCTTTATATGCAATTAAGACGAGGTTAAAAAAAATAAAGCATTTTCACAAATTGTTCGAAACATGAAAATTAAACAACTATGATTAAGCATATATGACGCAAAAAAACAAATAAAATAAAGACATCAAACAATTAAAAACATAGGTTGCCTCCCAAGAAGCGCTTGTTTTTGTTCGAGTTACAAGCCTGACTCTACCCTTATTTAACAGAAATAGGGGAGGTTTTCCCTACACTTAGGATTAAGTGTGGGTGGAAGTAGCGATACACACCCTTAGGGTGGAAATATGCCACGTGTGGTGAAGGGGGTGAGTGAATGGCTTCCTTCATCCTAAAACTACCCGGATAATATTGGTTGATGGGTGGGTCGGTTCCTCGTTTGTCTCCTAGATGTAAATCTAAGGATGGGAAGTCATCTAAAGATTGAGGTTCTGGTTCATCAACACTAGGAAATTCCCTAGAACTAAGAGTAAGGTTATCACTACAAGTATTCAAACATATATCCTCTAGTGGTGCTTGGTCCAAGGGTTTTACTTCCATTGGGATTCCTAAAGTCTCTTCTACTTCTTCCGGGTAAGTCACGGGCAGTGTTTGTGTCTCAAATGATGATAGGACTTGTGGGGTACTTTGTGGGCTTGGATTGTCCACCTCATTCTCTATTGTATCTAGGTTACCTATGTGTTTGTTTTGTACTATGATATTAGGTGACATCCACTTAGGTATCCCTGAGTAATCATCTCCAGAAAAACTTCATGTTTGCTCCTTCAAACTTGTTATTAATTGATTTGTGATGTTGTTTGTTGGGTTTTCTACTCTATAATAATATTGGGCACAATCTTCTATGGCATCCCATGCTTCTTCAGCATTTTATTCCCTAAGGTCCGCATTGGCAAAATCGTCAATGTACCTTTGGTCATATCGGTTGACACGATCGTAAAATATTTTAGCTAGGGACCATAGATCGAAACTATGATGAGGGACTATTCGGAGTAAAATTTTAAAACGAGTCCATGCATCATATATGGGTTCATCTCGATAATGTATGAACATCAAGATGTCATTAGGAGTGAATGGGTTTCGTTGTCGGTAGTATGGTGGATTCGCATTCTCCATAATGGTGAACGGAAGAGTCAATGGAAAGGTTTTTACGAACAAAGACACAAAGAAAAGATAGACTACGAGAAAACTAATAAAAGGAAAACTAAAAATTTCACTTGATAAGAATCTAATGAGTAGACCTAATCAAAATAAATTTCAACCTAAGCAAAAACTATTCCCCGGGCTGCGGCGCCAAAAACTTGATACGTGGTTTTGCAACCTTGCAAAAGGTTTTACCTCTCAAGGGATCTTGAGAAGCTTGCAATCCCCACCAGGCAGTGTACCTGATCGTTGTAGTATATTATTGTGACAAGTACCGGGGGATTGATCGTTCAACTCAAAGAATAGTGTTCGTTAGGATTGAAATTAATCTAACTAGGTCTAAAGGTGAAGGATGATTCTTTTTGTGTTTTTATATTTTATGAAAAGTAAGTAAAAATATCGGGTATTGGAAGAGTTGGCGGAATTAGTTGCTAATCAACTAACCCAAAAGCTAATAATTAAACTAATGTGCAAGAAAAGTAAATTAAGATTCTACAAGGGAAGTGAAGCGTATCTACCTATGATGTATTACTCCTTGCTAGTTATCCAATTCTACCTATTGAATTGTCACATCCTTGTTTTAATTGACGGGTTATATTCTTTAATACCATTCGTAGGGCCGTGTACGATCTTCCCTAACTCTATAAACTTCTACTTCTTCCTATGTCGAGCCGACTACTAGCTCCTAACATAGCATCATTAGTAGTTACCTACGCATTAAATACAACCATATAATCATAGTACACATCCGATTCATGTTTCTTAAGACGTTCAAGCAAGTTACCAATTGGAAGTCTGCCAGTTTTCTTAAGCCTAACATCGAAATCAATCAACCAAACAAGAGACAATAGGAAACAAGAATTATAAACTAAACCAATTAGACCTATCGAAGTGTCACACCCTAATTTATTATTACTCTATCCAAAATAAACAAATGAATTCCTCCCTTTCTTTTTATTATACATATATTTTCATATAGCAAATTATGTATTGATTATATTTCTTAAGACTATGTCGTTATATATATAGCGATTTTGAGTTAAACAAATCATGTATTGATGTCAATGATGATTACAAAATGCAAATTAAGCTATGTGATATTTTCTTATTATTTATCGGATATCCATTTGCAAAACTCATCCAGGGTATATGGATATGAATGATGAGAACTTAAATGGATATGAATGTAGATATACGTTAACTTGATCCATATCCAATCCATTTATATCTCTACACGTGCTTATGTTGCAACCAAAATTTATAAGTGTGCGTTTAGTTTGCTCAAGGGAATCGGGTATATGTTTTATAATAAGATGTAATAGATATGAAAATGATTATTTAAAAAAAAATTGTTTGATTTGTAAATATTTAGGTATACAAGTAATGAAAAGAAGAGGAAGAGAAAAATAAAAATAAAAAATTAAATTGTAGTGGACATGCAAAAATGTTAAGGCCCACTCGAATGAACATTAAAAACCACATAACCACACTCCTATGATTCTATGAGAATCAAATGATAGTTTGATTTTTAAAATTTTAACCAAATAATTGCAATAGGAAAATGATATATCTTTCTATTTGATATGCCTAAAAATCTTTTTATTTGTGTAATCATGACAAGTGGATTGATCAATGACTTAAATTAAAGGAGAGAATTAGTTCATTACACATGTTGTAAGTTGATGTGGGCATGAGGATAAGTAGGAATATAATGTAGGAGGATATAACATTTCTCATTGCAATAACTATGAAAGTTATTGTTTGATGCCTATTACAGCATACCAAACGCACCCTAAGAGTTCATCTTTTGGACTTATGACCCGCCAATACAAAACACGACTTAGGGAGGGGTCATGTAAAAATAATTGGTAAATAGCTCTCGAAAAATTCTAAAAAGTCTGATAATAAGACAGAGTTAGGAAATAAATAATGAAAACTTTTATGTTATTTTATATTATTACGGTGGAAAATAGCAACGAATAAAAATTGACGAACTAATAACAAACTAGTTGATGAACAAAAAAATTACGTAAACTTCTTTTTCTTGTTCAAATACAAAAAGAATTTAATTAATCTTCAGTGATTATCAGACATTTTGTTGTTATATTTATGATTTTAACAAAATAGTCTTTTGTTTTCTTTATTTATCATTAGGCATGTAGTTTTATTTATCATTTTTACACTTTCTAAAAAAAATCACTATATTTATCGGGTGTAAAGGGTTTTACTTAAAACAAATCGACTCTATTGAATTCAAATAATAATAACTATTGAAAATTATAAGTCGGTTGTGTTATCATTTTTAAGCTTCCATTGTCACTTTAATGGTTTTAATTATTCATAAACAAGAGTATATGTGGCGAGATCTGTTTTACCTTTGTTTAAAGCATAGAATTGACAACTATAAAAGCAGTTGTTCGACGTCAACATTCTCAAAAAATTATCATGAACAGTTGTAAAACTGAAAAAGAACTTGTCATTTTCACACAAATCTCTTTTCTTAATTCTTTTTAAAAAGTATGTGTGTGGTATATATATTGTTGAATAATAAAGGTTTGCAACATGTATGATGAAATGATTATCACATCTAATTAAGAAAAACCTAACATATTACTTATCCATTCAAATAACCACAACTTTACTTGAAATTGTAATGATTTCCTTTCTTATAAAAAACACAATTCTCAAAAACCAAACAACAAAAAAGCACACATTTAACCATCAAAAGCACCCAAATCCATTATTTAACCCCTTCATCACCTTTAAAACCATTTTATATCACACAAAACCAAAATTTTTTTATAAAAAAAACATTATAAAAGAGCGTGCACCCACGCGTGTAAAAAGTAACCCAAAATCAAAAGATGCCTCGACAGAACATTTTTTCACGCTTATCAAAAGTTTATTTTTTATATTTTCACACTCCTTTCTTTCTTTCTTGATTAAACCCAAACCCAACAAGAATGTCTGTCAAAACCCTTCCTTAAATTCCACATTTTTAACCCAAATCTCACCCTAAAATCAATGGATTCGACATGGGTTTTGTCTTCTAAACAAAACCCACTTTTTAAATCCTCTTTTTTGCTAATGATTTTGGTTCTATCCTCACTTTTCTGCTCTTCAGTTACTTTTGCAGACAATCTGTTCGACGAAATGTCTGACCAAGCTGCACTTGCTATTTTTAAGTCTGAGCTCCGTGACCCGGCCCAGAAGCTGATATGGGTCGGGTCGGGTTGTGGGAACTGGACTGGGGTGAGCTGTGGAAGAGTGAATGGGAGGGTTGTTGGGTTGAACTTGAGTGGTTTCGAGTTATTGGGTCGGGTTCATGTAAGTTTGTGTAAGCTTGTTTATCTCGAGACTCTTGTTTTGTCGAATAATGAGTTTAGTGGTGATGTGCCTGCTTGTTTTGGGTTGTTTTCGAATATGAAAGTGTTGGATCTTAGTTATAATATGTTTAGTGGTGTTGTGCCTAGTGGGGTTATGAAGATGAGTAGGTTGAGTTATCTTGATTTTAGTCATAATATGTTTGATCAGGTTGTGCCTTATTGGATTGGGAATTTTTCGTTTAAGTTGGAAAAGCTTGATTTGGGGTATAATTCGTTTCGTGGGGAGATACCGGAGGGTTTGTTGGATTTGGAGTCGCTTAAGTACCTAGGTTTGTCGCATAATAATTTATCTGGTAATTTACCGGAGTTTGGGCAGTCTTTGGAGTATCTTAGTCTAGAGGCGAATTGGTTCACAGGTACTTTACCTTGTTTGTCATCGTCGGTTGAATCACTTGTGTTACTGAATTTAGCTGAAAATTTACTTGAAGGTGGAATTCCTACTTGTATCTCTTCACTACGAGCGTTGGTGCATCTTAATTTGTCGTTTAATCATTTGAGCTATGAGATATCTCCAAGGTTTGTTTTTTCTAATAGATTGGTTGTCATGGACTTGAGTAATAATCAATTGTCGGGTTATCTTCCTAGAAAGATTCTTGAATCAACGGAAAAATCGGGTCTTATGGTTTTAGACCTTTCACATAACCAATTTTCGGGTGATATTCCATTGGATTTTACAGAGTTAAAAAGCTTGCAAGCTTTGTTTCTTTCGCATAATCTTTTAACAGGCGAAATCCCATCTAGAATTGGGAACCTAACGTATCTCCAAGTGATTGATTTGTCTCATAACTCGTTGACTGGTTCAATTCCTTTGAACATTGTTGGTTGTTTTCAATTACTCGCTTTGATACTAAACAACAATAATCTATCAGGCGAAATCCAACCGGAGCTTGATGCGTTGGATAGTTTAAAGATTCTTGATGTTAGCAACAACAGGATTTCGGGTGAGATCCCTTTGACTCTAGCAGGATGTAAATCATTAGAGGTTGTAGATTTAAGCTATAATAATCTCTCGGGACCTTTGAATGATGCGTTGACTAAATGGTCAAACCTTAGATACCTTTCGCTTGCACACAATAAGTTCAATGGAGCTCTTGCAAATTGGATCTTCATGTTTGAAGCAATCCAAACGATTGATCTTTCGGGCAATAAGTTTTCAGGGTACATCCCTGATGGTATATTTAATGTTAGTTTACGTTTTAACAATGGGGACACTAACAAAGGAACTCCTGCAGTGCCATTGTTAGATAGTAAACTATCTGTAGTTATGGGTGATGATTTGCATCTGAATTACAATCTTTCTTCAACGGTTACTATTGATTTATCGGATAATATGTTACACGGGCAAATTCCATATGGGCTTTTTGAATTACATGGTCTGGAGTACCTAAATCTGTCTTACAATTTCTTAGAAGGTCAGATTCCTGCAAATTTACAGTCAATGTGGAGCTTAAAGATTCTTGATTTGTCGCATAATTCATTATCTGGTCAAGTCCCGGAAAACTTATCCAGCCTTGGGAATTTGAGTCATCTGAATCTTTCATTCAACTTTTTCTCGGGGGTTGTTAATAAGACAAGAGGGTATTGGAGATTTTCGGGTGCTTTTGCAGGAAACCCGAATTTATGCGTGGAGTCTGTTAATTCTGGTGATGGTTGTCAGACAAAAGATAGAGCCCTGGGGCCAGAACGGGCTTATGAAGAGGGAAAAGAAAACGGACCGATTTCAGTATGGGTGTTCTCGTTAAGTGCTTGTGTAAGTTTTTATTTTGTTGGAGTTGTATTATTTTGTTCATCTCGAACTAGGAATTTTATGCTTTTCAGGACGAAAGATTAATGATGTTTAAATGTAGAAATAGGTAGCTTACATTGTACATATGATTAATTTTCTAATGGATGTTACTAAGTGCCATCTTTTGTTAACATTCTGTGAATTTGTGGTTACTCATCACTTAGATAAGGAAATGGTATTCATTTTGTCTACAAAAATGTTCTCTAGTTTTTTCGCCATTTTCATGACCATCACACTTAAGTCGAAGATATACACGTCTATTGTTGAGTTTAGGCAACTTTCACAATCATTTGATTCTTACATTCATAATCATTCTTTATTTGAGAATCGAATATTTATTTGTTCTAGTATAAATGAAAAGAATTCGTAATTAATTGTTTTTCTTTTCTTCTGATTTAGTATTATGAATATAGCCCATAAATCAAAATATCAAATTGGAATATGTTCAGTTTGTGTACATAAAGCAATCTAGTGGACTGGTAGAGATTGGATGCTCATGAAAGTGTTTGGATTACTCCTTTTAGGTGCAAGACCACCCAGTTTTGGTATACTGTAGCATATGCTGGTATAAAAGATTGTGTTTTTCAACTGTTTCAGTTTTCATTGTTGCATTAATACCAACATGAAAATTAGTTGATAATGTTAGCAAAAAGATAGATTTTATTCATCAACAAACTGTCATATATGCTCAATTTTAACACCCGTTGATCGATATGATGTAGTTATGATGTATTTGGAGCAATGTGATTTTATTTTGGAACTATTTTTATACCTATGCTTAGGCAGTGTTGCAAAAAGATTGGTCTAACCGCCAACTAGGTGCTAGGCGGGTGTTTTTCGATGCGATTTAGAGTTAATAAGCCAGACGCAATAATCGGATCTAGTCAGTCAATATTGGATCAGGCGGTCAAAAAGCCAACTTTCTTTCGTGTTCTTTGTTTCTTCGATCTGTTCCAACTCTCGGACAAGGCAACATGATACACAATCGACCGATTTTAATCTGAAGTAGTTTAACAAATGTATATCATACATTTACATATACTCATTATTGCTGAATAGCAGAGTAGCAGAATACTCTGACAAAATTTAATGTAGAGGAAACTGCAAAATACATCCCTGTGGTTTATACATTTTGGCATCTTACATCCCTGTCAGAAACTTTTGGCAATATACATCCCCCGTTAGGCAAACGTTTGTCACAATACATCCCTCGTTAACAATGAGGACTAACGGTGCAAATTTTTTCTCCGTTATCTCTTAACGAGACTGAAAATATTACACCGTTAGCCTACGTTAGCCAAACATTTGCACTGTTAGTCCTTTTTTTTAGTTTTTTTCCGTTTTATCCATTTTTTGTTAGTTTTTTATACGTTTTATCAGTTTTTTAACGTTTTAATCCGTTTTTTGTACGTTTTATCCATTTTTTGTCAGTTATTTTCTGTCTTTTGTACGTTTTATCAGGTTTTTTTTTTTTTACGTTATATCCATTTTTTGTACGTTTCATCCGTATTTTATCAGTTTTTTTTTATGTTTTTATTCATTTTTTGAACATTTTATCGGTTTTTTTTATGTTTTAATCCGTTTTTGTACGTTTTATCCATTTTTTGTCAGTCGTTTTACGTTTTTTGTACGTTTTATCAGTTTTTTTTTACGTTTTTATCCATTTTTTGTACATTTCATCCGTATTTTATCAGTTTTTTAACGTTTTTATCTATTTTTTGTCAGTTTTTTTATGTTTTTATTCATTTTTTGGACATTTTATCGGTTTTTTTTTATGTTTTAATCCGATTTTTGTACGTTTTATCCATTTTTTTTGTCAATTTTGTTTACATTTTGTTTGTTTTTGTACGTTTTTATCCGTATTTTGTACGTTTTATCCGTTTTTTTGTCAGTTTTTTTTGTTTTTTGTACGTTTTATCAGTTTTATCCGGTTTTTGTACGTTTTATCATTTTTTTGTCAGTTTTTTTAACGTTTTATACGTAGAAAAAACATATAAAAACTGATAAAACGTTCAAAAATGGAAAAAACT
Source organism: Artemisia argyi (assembly GCA_030686995.1). Lineage (NCBI taxonomy): Eukaryota > Viridiplantae > Streptophyta > Magnoliopsida > Asterales > Asteraceae > Artemisia > Artemisia argyi. The sequence goes on from CM060685.1 coordinate 57,247,816, forward strand.
GATAAAAAATTGATAAAACGTACAAAAAATGAATTAAACGTAACGTACAAAAAACATAAAAAACTGATAACACATAAAAAAAATGGAAAAAACTGATAAAAAATTGATAAAATGTACAAAAAATGAATTAAACGTAAAAAACCGATAAAACGTACAAAAAAGGTAAAACTGACAAAAAATTGAAACGTACAAAAAATAGATAAAAACGTACAAAAACGGACAAAATGTAAACAACTGACAAAAACTGGATAAAACGTACAAAAAACGAAAAACAACTGACAAAAAATGGATAGAACGTACAAAAAACGGATTAGAACGTTAAGAAACTGATAAAATGTACAAAAAAACGGAAAACAACTGACAAAAAATGAATAAAACATACAAAAAACGGATAAAAACGTTAAGAACTGTTAAAACGTACAAAAAACAGAAAAAAACTGACAAAGAACGGATGAAAATGTTAAAAACTGATAAAACGTACAAAAAGCAGATAAAATCGCACAAAAAATGGATAAAAACGTAAAAAACAGATAAAACGTACAAAAAACGGAAAACAACTGAGAAAAAATAGATAAAACGTACATAAAACGGATAAAAACGGGAAAAAACTGACAAAAAACGGGAAAAAAACTGACAAAAAATGGATAAGAGTAAATTACATAGATGGTCCCTGTGGTTTGCCCAAAGTTTCACCCACAGTCCCTGAAAGTTTTTTGTTGCACGGATAGTCCCTATCTTTGAAAAGAATAACACTCATAGTCCCTCCACTTAACTGGGGTTAGTTGCTTCCGTTATCTTTTGCATCGTTAGTCCTTTATAATAACGGCCGTTTATAATTTGAAAAAAAAAATTAGAAAAAATTGAAAAAAAAAATTTTGAACAAAAAAAATTTTTTTTTTTTTGAAATTTAATTTTTTTTTTAAAATTTCGAACAAAAAAATTTTTTAGAAATTTTTTTTAGAAAAATTTTCGAAGAAAAATATTTTTTTTAGAAAAGATTGAAAATAAAATCAAAAATAATTTTTTTTTGATATTTTAATAAAATTTTTTTGATTTTTTTTTTTATTTTTTAGAAAAAAAATTTTGAAAAAATAGAAAAAAAATTTTGAAATAAAAAATTTGAAAAAAAAATCAATTTTTTCAAATTTCAATTTTTTCAATTTCAATTTGAAACAATCAAATTTGAAAAAAAAAAAAAAAAAAAAAAAAAAAAAAAAAAAAAAAATCAGAAATAAAAAAAAAAATTGAAATTTTTTTTTCAAATTTTTCAAAATTTTTTTTCAATTTTTTGAAAATTTTTTTTCTAAAAAATAAAAAAAAAATAGAAAAAAAGTCAAAAAAATTTTATAAAAAAATTAAAAAAAAAATGATTTTATTTTCAATTTTTTCAAAAAAAAATATATATTTTTTTTCGAAAATTTTTCTAAAAAAAATTTCTAAAATTTTTTTTTGTTCGAAATTTCTAAAAACAAATCAAATTTCAAAAAAAAAAATATTTTTTTGTTCGAAATTTTTTTTTTCAATTTTTTCAATTTTTTTTTTCAATTTTTCAAAATTTTTTTTCTAAAAAAAAAAAATAAAAAAAAATTTATAAAAAAATCAAAAAAAAAATATTTTTGATTTTATTTTCAATTTTTTCAAAAAAAAAATATATTTTTTTTCGAGAACTTTTCTAAAAAAAATTTCTAAAAAATTTTTTTGTTCGAAATTTCTAAAAAAAAATCAAATTTCAAAAAAAATTATTTTTTTGTTCGAAATTTTTTTTTCAATTTTTTCAATTTATTTATTTATTTTTTTTTTTTTTGATTTTTTCAAATTATAAACGGCCGTTATTATAAAGGACTAACGATGCAATGATATTTAACAAAAAAGGACTAACGATGCAAAAGATAACGGAAGCCACTAACCCCAGTTAAGTGGAGGGACTATGAGTGTTATTCTTTTCAAAGATAGGGACTATCCTTGCAACAAAAAAATTTCAGGGATTGTGAGTGAAACTTTGGGCAAACCACAGGGACCATCTATGTAATTTACTCAATGGATAAAACGTACAAAAAACGGATAAAACGTACAAAAAACAGAAAAAAATTCAAAAAGAGGATTAACGGTGCAAATGTTTGGCTAACGAAGGCTAACGGTGTAATATTTTCAGTCTCGTTAAGAGATAACAGAGAAAAAATTTGCACCGTTAGTCCTCATTGTTAACGAGGGATGTATTGTGGCAAACGTTTGCCTAACGGGTGATGTATATTGCCAAAAGTTTCTGACATGGATGTAAGATGCCAAAATGTGTAAACCACATGGATATATTTTGCAGTTTCCTCTTTAATGTATAAAAAATTCTAATTCAACTAGTCACCGACTACGTTGATTAGAAGGTGGTCGATCGCCCGACTAAAGCTGATCATTCTTTTAGATCAGATGTCATAGGTAATCAAAACGTATTATCGAACATTTGAGACGTTGGTTTTTTTACTAACACTTTTAAATTATATGCTCGTGCATATATCGCACTCACGTTTTTGTAAGTTAAAAACTTTAGGGTTTCTTTAATAGGACAATATCAAGGGATTCGTTATGATAAATTAGGAATATTTGGGACCATCTTCTTTGAAGATACTGATTTATCATTACGTTACACGAATAACTTTTTTGGTTTATCATGTTTCTGTGAAGAGGCAGTATGTCATTGTCAGCTAATCTTATACTCGATGAATTCAAGCATACGTCATTAATGTTTAGCTAGATGGAATAAACACATGGGACACACTATAGGACCCCCTATGATGGACATGGGTGGGGGAGGGGTTTTTTGTCAGTTTCTTTTTTGTATTTATCACAGTTTTAAGTTTTAGACGTTTGATTTATTAACTTTATATTTTCTGTTTCGTAATTTCAGGTTTACAGTTTTTTGTAAGGATGAGCTCGGAACCAATCCCGTCCCGATCCCGTCCCGAATTGATGCTCCCGTTTTTTTCCCGGGCATGAAAGGTGTGTACCGTTTCCGTACCGAACGGGATTCCGGTACCGGTACCGGTTCCGGGATACGGGACCGGGAAATCGGTACGTATCGGGTTATTCCCGTTTTTTAAAAAAAAAAACTTGAATGATATTTAAAACTTGTATTTTACAAAGAATGTACGAGCCATTTCCATATATATGTGCATGCTTGTTTCAAGAATGTACAAATTGGCACATAAATTAAAAAAAGTGTGTTGTAGATGTTTGTTAATCTCTACGAATGATATAATCACTGATATAGTGATATCAAATGATATAATAATCATTGATATAATCAATGATATTGAATGTAGAAACATGGACACCCATTCGAATGATAAAGATTAAAGTCATTAAACATAAATATTAAACATACCTCCATTGTTTTCCAATCATAAAGATTGAGATGACTTATGTTTTCCAATGATATGAATGAAGAGCCGCTGTTGTTACTAATTAGTACATTCCACTGGGGTTTTTTTTATTTTTATTTTATTTTATTTTTTTTTTTTTTTACCTTTGGTTAGCGCGTATGCATGGAAAAAATGGGTTTTTGAATATAATTCCCTAAAAAACATGGACTATTCTAATTCCGGTACCCAATCGGGATTTCCTGAATAAGTCCCGTCCCGAACCCGAAAGTTCCCGATTTTTTTTAGCCTTATTTAGTAGTCCCGGTACCGTACCATATATCGGGACTTGGTACGGTTTCGGTACGGTTCCGGTTCGGTTACGGGAATCGGGTCGATATGCTCATCCCTAGTTTTTTGTTTATATTAGGACCCCTCTTTACTTTTTACAAATTAAGCTCCCCCCACTTATTTATTTATTTATTTATTTTGTATCAAAAAACTGAAACCTGAAAGTATGAAACAGAAAATATAAAGTTTAATAAGTCAAACGCTTAAAACAGTCATAAATACGGAACAGAAAGTGACAAAAAACTGTTTTATACTGGAAATAAAAAGGGGACAAACGAAATCTTTGACCAAACCCCCTTATGTCACATCATATGAGTCCCTATTGTATGTCTCTAAACACAATAGCGGGATAATTTAATTCATTCCATAGCCATGTCCGACTAAGAAAACAATTGAAAATGTACATTATTAAGAGCATCTCCAATGCTCAAATGAGCAAAAACTTTTTAGTATTCAAGGAAACCTTTGAAAAAGCTTTTTTGCATTGTAGCAAAAGATTTTACAAAAGCTTTTTAAAGAAGATTTGGCCAAGAGCACCCGCAATGGTCAAATTAGCAAAAGCATTTCCCTATTTTAAAAAGCCTTTTAGAATTGTTTTTTTTGCATTGCATCGACAGCTTTTTAAAAAGCTTTATACAAAGACTTGACAAACATTAAGTCTTTGTCAAAAGCTTTAGTTAATAAATATAGTATGCATTTAATTCTTCAAGTCATTGAAAACTTGGAGCATTATTGATGCTCGCCATTGCATTATACTCTATCTGTCCCATATTAAATGTCCAGTTTGACTTTTTAAAATTTTTCTTTCTCAACTTTGACCATAAATATTTTTGTTTGTGTAATATAATATTTGATACAAAATATATGAATTAATTGAGTTTTAAATGTATTTTCGTTGCGTATAATTTTTATCAAATACTATATAATACAAGTAAAAATATTTAATGTTAAAATTGATAAAGAAAGAGTTGAAAAGTCAAACTTGGACATTTTATATGGGACGGAGGGAGTACTATATTAGCTAGCAACACTTCATATTTAGTATATACAAAAGTACACCGTTGGTCCCTAAACTTTCCCAAAAGTGTCGCAGGGGCCCCAAACTGGGAAAATCGTCGCCTTGCGTCCCCTTTTCAAGTTTTAGAGGCCGATTTCGTCCTTTGACCATTATCAGCTGGTCAACGCCATTCCTTTCAGTTAAGTTTTGTTTTTAGCAATAGGGCCTAATCGTCATTTCGTATTAACGCTATACCAAGTCTGTATTATTTTCACATGTCCTATCCCTCTTCCCACCCCATAAACACCTAGACAACCTCTCTTATACGTTCCAAAACTTTGTTTACAAGAATTATCAGAATTTACAAACCTTCATTGCATGTCACAAAACCAGTTCCATATTATTCAGAATTCCAAAATATAGATTTTACTTTATGGAAAGTAAGAAGAGATCCAAGTTATCCAGTTGATGATAGTTTTAGGTCAATATCATAATTAGATTTACAGAGTTAACTGTTTGATTGATTTAAATATCAGGGATTGTTTTGAACTTGTTTTTTAATGTAGGTTTGAACAATGCAAAAGCTAGTAGTGGTGAAACTTGACAAGCTAGTGGTAGTGTGGTGGGAATGGTAATGTGGTTGCTGAAGCTGGACATGCTAGTGGTAATGTGGCTGCTGAAGTTGTTCGTACTTTAAGTTTCCAAGGTGGAAATGTAGCCTCTCAAGCTGGTGGTAGTTCAAGTGTCCAAGATGAAATACCTGCTGATATATCAACTCAATCCAGCCAAGCAAATGACAGTCAATGGGCTTTCCTATAAGCATGTTTTAAATTCAGGACAACTATGTGTTTAAGTACAATGCTTGTTATCGAACTCTGTAATGCAACTTCACATAAGTGGCAAACATCAAAGTCCACAGCTTTGGCACTTCTCTAAGTCCTTCTAAAGGCAGACATCAAAGTCCACATATGTGTCAATTTTCCAAGTCTTTTTAAAGCCAAACTTATAAAGTTCACTTGTGTGGCAATTTTCTAATGCTTTTATGTTATGGGTTGGATTATATGTGTGTTAATTAGTTCACTTATTTTATTTGTTTTCTGACTTGTTTGACTACATTTTGTCAACATGAATTACTAAGACACAAGACATACAGTTGGTATGAAAATTAACTCATGGCACCTTTTGTGTAGATAGCATTGTTACAATGTTCATGAACCTGGATATCTGAATCACAATGGAAATATAAATGTGTTCATATTTCCAACAAATAATGGGTAAACAGAAGAGTCCAAAAATGCTTCTAAAATTTAATACTGACTCTTCGTTTTCCCCATTATTTGTGTATGTATTCGTTTCATAAACATGTTGCTGCATACCAATTTTATATCATCAACCTGAAACATCAATCACATTCACTTGTAAGCATGTTGTCCGGAAACAAAAGAGCAGGAGATGCAGATGCATTTTTCGAAAACAAGGAAATGAGCAAAAGACCAAGAGATGATGCAGATGTGGCAGCAGAAACCCCTGTATCTAACCAACAACAATCGCCCAAAGTTAAAGGTGATGAAAACTTCAATTATGAACTAGAAGTTGAGTTGGAACAAGAAAGTATGGAGGAAGATGAAAAGGAGTAGGAAGATGAAAAAGAGGAGGCAGAAGAAAGGCATGGTGAAGTGAAAAAAGGAAGGCATGTTGCAGTGGTAGAGGAGCATTGGAAAGAAGCGGCAACAGTTAGGAAATTAGAAAAAAAAAATATAGTAAGGAAACAAAAAATGATGAATGTTTAGAAACATTCAGTTATGATGATTTACATTTGTCATACCTTTCAGATTAATTTTATTATGTAATGAAATAAATTTTAAATGATAATTTTAATCTTGATGGTCCGAGTTTTTTGTTTCAATTGCATGTTTGCAGCTGCATATGCAGTTTAGGGGTTGTTTGGATTTGACGAGTTTTACTTTCACAATTTAACATACACCCAAAAATTGAATGACTGTGTAACCAAAATGTTTCAACACATGTTTAGTATTCACTTTAATGTTTAATACATTCAAGATGTTTTAACTTGTGGCATGCAACTGTTAAACACAATATAATTATGTTTGGAACTGCATTATGCATATGCAGCATCAACTTTGACTTTCCTATGTCAAACAGAGCTATCATTCAACGAACACACAATCTTACTTGGTATAGCGTTAATGAGAAATGACGATTATGCCCTAGTGCTAAAAACAAAACTTAACATAAAGGAATGGCGTTGACCAGCTGATAATGGTTAAAGGAAGCAATCGGCCTTGAAAAAGGGACGCAGGGCGACGATTTTCCCCAATTTGGGGCCCCTGCGACACTTTTGGGAAAGTTTAAGGACCAACGGTGTATTTTTGTCTAGATTAAAAATGAAATGTTGCTAGCTAATATAGTACTCCCTCCGTCTTATATAAAATGTCTAAGTTTAACTTTTCAACTCTTTCTTTATCAACTAGATATATTTTCTCTATGTGATATATTAGGGATTTTTGCACTCGCATTTTATATCATTGCATTATACGGATAACTTATATGGTTTATCATATTTTCTCTATGTGAAGAGGCAAAGTGTAGTTCACCGGCACCGCTCAATAACTCTATAAGCCCGACACTAAATTTATTTACCTTAAGGGTACTAGGTGCAGCTCGGCAAGGGGGTTCGCCAGTCCACCATGGCACCTCGTTGTGCCGCGCCACCGCACCCCACTGTCTCAACTAATCTCACCACTTGGAGCTTCATCGTCTGCACGACGAAGATAGAAATGTACTTTTGTCACATGCTTTTTTTCCTTCTTTTCTAAATTTGTAGTAATGGTTTTAAATATGTAAATGTTTATATGAATTGTGTGTGTCTGTGTGTTTTATAAAATGTGTGTTTTGGTGTGTGTGTGTGTGTTGGAGGTCAAGATGTAGAAGAAGAAGAAACAAGGTTTTATTTACAGTTTTGGTCCTTGTGATTTTATTTATTTATAGTTTGGTCCTTGTGTGTTTAGTCCTTTTTTTTTTTTTTTTTTTTTTTTTTTTAGTTATTATTTGTTTGAATAAAATAAATTTAATTTGATTGAAAAATGAATAAAAAAATAAAGTTAGAAGTGGTAGCCCCAAATGAGTAAGATGAAATTAGCTGTTAGTGAGGGTTATTTGTGAAGGTTTGTTAAACTGATGTGGCACCTCGTGAGCCCCAAATGACGAGGTGAAGATGCTCACTGCACCTAGTGCTCTAATGTATGAAAAAAACAGATTAGTTATAAAATATAATATTTATAGGCTGAGAATAAAAAATAAATGCAAAATCGAAAAAAAGTTCAATAGTTAATATAGATTCTCACGTAATGAATTGTAATCCGCTAGAATTTATTATATTTATAACGGAACACAGTCCAAATATGAGAAAACATGGTATTACTTTGAAGATACATGATCCATTACTTTGTGCTAATATCAACTAGCAACATTTCATTTCTTTAGTCTATGTGGGATTAAGGTTGAGATTGCTTTCATAAAAAAGATACAAATTTAACTAAATTCAATGTCAACTTATTGAGTTTTATTATATGACGAGCAATTCTATTACATGGATTTAAGACACTCTAAAAGATATATTATGATCGTGTCTTTCTTTTTGTCTTTTCATACCATTAAAGTTCTATCACCTAATGACCGATAAGCCCAGCCCAGACTGCCAGCTTTTATACATAAAATGATATCTCGAATTCTCGACAAAGTGAACTTTGCATATTTAACGAAATAGACAATGAAAATCAATTATAGCTAATTACTAAATTCTTATTAAAGATTTCCGGTTCGAAGGATCCATTGTTTTGACACATTTCAAGATGTGTAAGGCACATTTCACACTTCTGATGTTGGATATCACACTTTCAGATTGTCAAGATAATTTCAAGAATATGTTAGTATATCTTTATAGCTATGTTCTATCTTCTAAGTACCCTTTTTATCTTGGTGCTTACTTTCATTATGATTAGGAGTGTGGAAAACTAATGGTCATACCATAATACTAAATAAAATAGTACTACCTCCGTCCCACATTAACACTGTGTTCTTGAGTTCTATTTTGTGAAGAAAAGAAAGGATTCATACTATTTGTTGTGTTCTCTAGTATTTTTTGGAGGGAACTTTAAGAAAGGAAAGGGAATCTCAAAGGAAATGGCGGGGTTATTTTGTGATAAAATCTTCCGCCCATTTTTGGACGGAAAGGAACGAATCATTGCAATATTTGGTTTAAAAGACTAAAATACCCCTTCTCCTATTATATATATATACTAAAAGAGAGGAGGTTGATGGGTGCAATATCGTGCTTCAAAGGGTTGTACGAAACAGTGGTTTCTACAGTAACCGGGCTGCTGTAGCATGTTGTACGCTACAGTGGTTTGTACAATAAACTTTTTTTTTTTTTTTTTTAATATCCAACCAATACAAAATTTACATAACAAAATAAACAAAAAAATTTATATAACTTAATAACAAATCATAAAAAGAAATAGCATAATTCCGGCAGCACAACGCGACCACAATTTCTTCCCCGGCGTCAGACTGGCCGTTACAGCAGCAGCAAGCGGCGGCAAGTGGCATCACTAAAAAAAATAAAAATAAATAAAAAACACGTTAGATCTAAAAAAATGTATGCATCTACAAAAAAATATATAGATAAAAAAAAATATGGACCTATAAAATTTTAGATCAACAAAAGAACCACAGATCGACAAAAAAAAAATTATCTACCAAACAACATATATATATTGATAAATAAAATGAATAGATCTAGAAAAAAATGTATAGACCTATGAAATAAAGTATAGATATACGAAAAAAAATATATACACATCAAGAAAAAAAAACAATAGATCTACGAAAAAAAACTACATATCTAAAAAAATGTAAGGCGCGTGAGGGGTTTTATCGAGAAGGAATGAAGGTGAGAGGTGGTGGTGGTGTCTCGGTGGTGGTGACAACGGCGATCGTCGCGCGTAGGTGGTGTTGTGGTGGGAGCCGAGGGCTCAAAGTTTCCACAAATGATAAGGGTTAACCGATCTATCGAATCGGCAAGAAAAAAAACGCCGGAAAATATTCCGGCGACGGCGACCGCCGGAAACTGCTGTTGTTGCCGGACATGATGAAGATTCCGGCGAGGATGTAGAGAGAGAAGAGATTTTGTGTGTGTGTGTGTGTTTTAATTTTAATGAAATAAAATAAATAAAAAAGGTTTATATAAGGGAGGGACCAAAGTGAAAATTGAAAATGTGGGGGTGTCAAACGAAACTTAGGGGCGGAGGGACCAGTTCTGCCACTTTGGCAATTCTTTTCACGAAAACACCGTTGGGCTCATTCGACATAGCAAACGGGTTCAAAAAATTACGAAACCTTCGCTATTGTTCACGAAATAATTTTTCCAATAAAAACAACAATAAATACGTATAACTTTTTCAAAGTTAATTTATTTGGCATAAAACTTGCAAACGAATATATCGGAAAACATAATACATAAACAACGCCACACAAAAATCAATTGCCCCACAGCAACGCGTGGGCAATTATGCTAGTTACTTCTATATAATAAGATCCTCATTCTTTCACCTCTCCACCTGCTACCATCTCTACAATAATCCATCTCATCCTATTTCAATTAAACAACTTCAATCATCATCAGGTACAAAATATTTTTCTCATGATTTATGTTTGAATTTATAATGTTTATGTGTCTCTTTTTTATCTTTATTGTGTGTTTGATTAATATTTTGACAGCACCTTAAAACATGTATGTATTTGAATATGCGCTTTATAATGTTGTTTTCTATTGTTGTATTCATCACCATACAGATGTTGAAACTTAGATAACTAGGGACTATATTCTTGGTTGGCAATCGTACAAAGAAAGTGAATCATATTCTTGTATTAAACCAAAAAAACAGAGTCTTGAGACTTATTGTAATAGATTTAAGTGCATTCAACAAAGTTTAGTATGTTTTGTATTATATCAGATGGCTGAGTTGGTGTATAATAGTAATGGATTTATATGATATGATTTATATAACATTATTGAACTTAACTGAACATCTCTATTAATATAGAAAACAACCCTTTCATTGAAAACTAGAGACCATGAAACTAGTTGACTTTTAATGGATGACGATCTACTTGTTATGGCCAAAAAGCACCTGTTAGCCGCAGTTTATGGAGCGAGCCTAGTAGTGGTTTTTATCGCATATCGTAGATTGCATAATGGAAACCGTGATAATGCTCCTACCCGAGTAGTGTCTTTCCGGAAAAGAGAAACCAAACAAATGCTGGTATTCTCAATATCAGTATTAGCGAATACCCTTTTTCAGTATTGTATAGTCTTATCAGTGGTTAACATTCTTTTGTTGTATAATTGGTCTTAAATCACTAGCTCAATGTTTGAGAAGAGAGTATATAGGACGGATTATATGTTTAGATCAACTATGCGCACAACTGTTTAAAAAAATGACTAAGCTGCAAAAAAGAAAGTATTGCATGATCTTAAGGATAAGAAGGCCATCGTATGATTGCTTTTATTGGTATTTGGTAATGTATCCAAAACATTGGAAAAATGAGGTTATCGGGTGACAACTTTGCATGATGGCAAGTCGCAAGGAGGAATGAGAGATTTGTCTTAATGGTTTTAAGACTAAGGTGGTGTTTGATTTTTTAGAAGTTTTAAGTCTGAATCTGATTAACACTTGTGAATATTATAAGTGATTCAAAGTCTGAATCTGAATTATTTTAGACGGTTTGTTATTATAAAATGTTTGAATAAACAAAAAAAAAATCCTTTCGCTATACACAAAATAGCATTAAACTACAATTAAAACACAAGTGAAATGAAAATCGATCTTTCAAAATAATTTGACTTCATAAAAAAGAATCAACGCATCACCTAATTACTAATAATAATAACCCAAAAAGCCTCAATTTAACTCTATGATAAATCTCAATTGGTTGGAGTGTTGGACCCACCAAAAGATGAGGATTGAAGAATGCAGAGGCAGCAGAGCAACAGATTTGATGTTGGGGTTTATTTACATCGTGGCTATCAGAAGTAACGAGCGGGAAAGCCCGCGCGATGCTGCGGGTGTGTTTTGTAAAATTGTTGGTATGATAATTTTTATTTTATCTTTCGTGTTATTTTTTTTTATGTACATTTACAATTTTATAAATAAAAACGCGATTCGGGAAAAATATTGAAGTTTGTACTTAGTTTTATGGGAAAATAAATTTTGAGAACAATGGCGTAAGTTTCGTAATTTTTCGAGTCCGTTTGCTATGTCGTTTGGCTTCCGAATCGTTTTTGGACCAAGTTTAGCTCGTTGACACAAACCCCCCCTCCCTTTCTTTTGACCGGCGCCTCCTAAACTTCCCACATTGTCACTTTACCCCCCTCCCCCACTAACTATTATTACTATTAATATTATTTACTTATTTTTTTTTCTTCATATAACACAAACAAATAAACACACACATACACTTTTCACTCTTTCTCTCTTCTCCCACACCGCCGACCACCTCCACCGCCGGCCTCCGGCCACCGGAAAATATTCCGGCCAAAAATATATTCTTCCACCATCTTGTAGATCGGGTCGTGTACGTTCCGGAAGTACGGACCGATCGTCACAAAACTCACCCGAACACCCCTTTTGAACCACCACCGTCGACCACCATAACACCACTACGACTCCACCATTTTTCCACCACTTTCCCACTATTTTTCTAGTTGTTTGCTCGGTAAAATTATCACCCAAAACCCTTTATATCTTTTGTTTTTAATTTTTGAATTTCGTATATATTTTTATTATTTCAAAATAATATGAAAAATTTATTTTATGTTTAGAATAATAAATAAATGAGTGGTCACTCACTATTTTTGAAAAATATAAAAGTTTTGCATTTTTTTATATATTATTTATTTTTAATCCGAAAATTAATAAATATTTATGTTTTTATTTATTTATTTCCGTATTAAATTTTATTTATTTAAAAAAATATGAAATTTTTATTTTAAGTGTGGACTATAACTAAAAAAAAAAAAAAAATTGGGTACTGTTTTGCACTGTAGCAAACGGAAAAAAAGGTGGGCACTGTTCTGCACTGTAGCATGAACAGTGCACCCACACTCACATACACCTAATGCCTTTTAGAATATATATATAATAAGATATTATATAACATCTAAAAGAATCAGAGCCTTTTCAGAATTTTAAACATCTGAACTCTTATAAAAAAACAAACAGCCGAAAGTAAGAAACATCTGACCGAATCAGTGATCAGATGTCAATCAGACTATTTTATAAAAAACAAACAACCTCAAATCACAAAATGTGGCCCATGTATTGTTGTTATTTATCATGCATGACTTGGTATTGATATATAAAATGTGGCCCTTGTTATATGCCTGGGATTATTTAAAAGTCCGCTCATCGTTTAGGACGGATGTTCTATTAGCTCGAGCAGATGCTTATACATAGCAACAATGTGGTGCCTCCTTAACCTTCTAGCTAGACATAAGGCATCCAAGTTTAAGCCCGGATCAATTCGTGATTGGCCACCCTAATGACACGTGTATAAAAATATCATCGTATGACATTTTGCTTGAATAATGTAAGATAATTTTTAATTCAAAATCATTGTTTGAAAACAATAAATAATAAAACATATATGCTTAAGAGTTTAGATTTTTAATCGACCAAGTAAAATCATTTAGGACATTTTAAGTTTGATTTTTTAAAGCGTAATTAAAAAATTTAGAAAAAATTATTGGATGCACGAGCATTATAACTAGTTTATATTACAAAAGGAAGAAAAAAACACTCAAAGTTAATACAAATTTTCATGCAATACATTGTAACCCGCTAAACTTTTTTTGGTTTAGCAGATTCACATAGAAACCATGAAACATTATATTTACTTTAAGGATGAATGGTCCATTATTTTGTGCTATATGAACTAGCGGCAGTTCTTATTTTAGTCTATGTGGGATTGCTTTCATAAAAAAGATTGAAAGGTAACAAAATTCAATGTCGACTTATGAAGTTTCATTATTTGAAATAGAGCAATTCTACTACATAAATTTAAGACACCCTAAATATATATGATCGTTTTTTTTCTTTTTGTCCTTCCATACCACCACTTTATTGCTATGACCTAATGACCAATAAGCCTAGAATGCCACCTTTTATACATAAAATGAAAAGCTCAGATTTGACAATGACAATCAATTAGCTAATTGCTAAATTCTTATTAGAGATTTATGGTTCCAACTTGGCATTAGAGTACATGAGTCCAACTAACTATATAGTTTTACACATTCCAAGATGTGTAAGGCACATTTCACACTTCTGATGTTGAATTTAACTCTTACGTTTTGTGAAGATAATTTCAAGATATGTTTGGAAAATATTCATAAGTTTACATATGATTTCTAACTTTGTATCTTGGTGTGACTAACTAATTGTCATACCATAAAACCAAATAAACTGGTGTAAATGTGGTCTAAAATCACTATCTTAATGTTTTAGTTTAATTTTTTAATACCATTTGTGTCAAAGATGTTTAAAACGGGTACTTAACAAATATTCTACGATCCGGATTTCTTATACAAACATCTCTAGTGTACCCCTTATTAGACAACGGTTGATTAGTATAGATGGGTTCGATCAACTACTTACCTATTTTCTAATACCATTACCATCCATCACTACTTCTATAGATCAACATCATCCAACACGTACAAAAACAAATTTTAGGACACATTCTTAGAAGCCCAAACTTTTAACGTGCAATATGCAATCATCATCAACTTATATAATTGTTCATTTGTTTGTTAGGGTGTTTGGGCTTGCTTGATGCTTGACTAAACTTTTAGATTAAGCTAAATGCCGGTGTATATATACTGCACCCAGATTTTATACCAAAGGATCGTTATGATAAACCAGAAAATATTTGGGGCCAATTCTTAGGAAGAGACTAGTTTAGCATTGCATTACATGAATAACTTTATGGTTTATTCTTATCGTATCAAGTATGCGATGTTTTTGTGTTAAAAAAAAAAAAAGAAAAAAAAAAAAAAAAAAAGAAAAAAAGTATGCGATATTTTTGTTTGATTGGATGATATTGATGAGATAATAGAATAATATGAAAGTATTGGAAAAAATTCATTTATGACTAAGAGCAATATCATACTACACAAAAGACAATTGCACTCGATTCTTTCAGGAAAAAAGTTTGTAGCATTCCTTTAGAAAAAGTTTTGATGTTAAATATAAACGAAAAAGGTTAAAAGAAATTCTAACACTATAAGGAAAGAAAAAAGTTAAAGGTTTGACATACATTTCATGTAACAGATTATAGCCAGCTAAATTTTAAATTTTTTATTTTAGAGGTCTAAATTGAGTTGTATGAAAACACTATATTTACCTCAAACGTACACGACCCATTACTCGATTATATATATATACTAGACGAATACCCGTGCATAGCAACGGGATTTTATAACGACAGATCGTTTAGTGATAAAAGAAAGTTTATGGGTTATAAATGAAAAATAATAAAAGTTAAGGGAGGCAAATCTTGCCCAATTTGTAATTTTTGGGCGATTTTTGACACTTTTTTAAAAGTTTGGGGCGTTTTTTGCCCCCTTGCATTTATTTGATGGGCTCTTACAGGCAAAAGATAAAAACATATATTATTAGATGGGCTTTCGAATCACACAATTCAACTTTCAAGCAATTACTCTCATTTTTTTTCCGACCAATTCACTTGTCACTGGTAACTATAAAACATTCCAACTATTTTAATTTTAATTTATCTCATTTATTATCTATTTTATGCATAATTATTTAATACTCTAATTAATTGATAGATATATTTAATTAGTTGCATTTTTATTCAAATTTGCTGTCACATTTTTTTTTTTTTTTTTTAAGAAAAAATAATTAAATATAGTTAAGACTTAGATGTTTGATCTTTTTTTACAAGATGAATTAAAGGGGTTTTTAGGACTGTTCCGAATATTTTTAATAGTTGAATTATAATTTGCTCGTTTTATCCCGTGCCCGTTTGGCCCGATTTATAATTTGTCCGTTTAGCCCGTGCCCGTTTTAACCCGTGCCATTTTAGTCCGTGCCCGTGCCCGCCCGTTTTGCCACCTCTAATAAAAGTTTGAAAATTTAGGGATTAAACATATGACATGAGCTTAAGTATCAAAGTCAATAAGTCAACACATTTAGTAACTGATTTTCCCGCCCAAATTGATATGAAAATCAGTTACTAAATGTGTTGACTTATTGACTTTGATACTTAAGCTCATGTCAACATAATGTTTTGAAACCCGGTTGAACCGTTCCGGTAGAAAAACGGGTCGATTTAAACCGAGTCATGCTTTTAATAACTGAACCCGTCGTGTCCAGTCTTCAAAACTATATGTTTTTCCCAGTTGAACCCGTTGGTCCGGTCCAGTTTTCAAAACTATATGCAACATCAACTTGTTAGCTTGTATAAAGTTTTGTGTGTTTTATTAATTTGTATAATGTGTATAATAACATATATACTTTTTATTTTAGGGTGTTTTAAAAATAACATTAATTAGTGTGTTTAATTATTTTATATTTTATATTATGTTGTAGCTTGTTTAAATTGTATATTGTGAAAATTTTATTGTACTTTTTTAGTAAAGGGTTTTTTAATTGATTGTTTTTAATTTGATATAGATGCTTTTAATTGGTTGTACCATATGAATAAATTATTGTAATTTTAAGTTATGGGGTGTTTTAATAAAAGCATTAATTACACAATTCATTTTCTCTCACCCTTGACTTTCAAGATTTCACTTTCAAGAGCATTAATTAGAAGGGCAAAATGGGGATTAACTGAAAATTCAGTTTTCCACTTTTTCCCTTTGACTAAATCTACATTATAAGTAGTTAAGATATATATATATATATATATATATATATATATATATATATATATATATATATATATATATATATATATATATATATATATTAGCTAGGAACATTTCATTTCTTTGGTCAATGTGGGATTGAAGTTGGAATTGCTTTAATCAAATGAAAGCAAGGTAACTAAAATTATCGTTGCGATTGTATGATTTTGTTTCACGTAACGATTAACGGTTTACGAGATATTTAAGTTTTGAAAAAAATGATAAATGAGTTTTTTAATTTGATAGAAAAACGAACGGTCAATATTTACCTATTTGATCTTTTAAAAATTTGTGATTTATGTGAACTTTTCACCACTATTAAAAAGTTCCAATTTTAAAAATAACAAAAGAAAAAGTTAAATAAAAATGTATACCGTTAAGGAAAGAAAAAAAAAATTAAGAGTTTATACATATTTCCATGTAATTTATTGTGGTCGTCTAAATTTATTACTTTAGTCAACCACAGCAAATGAATGGAAATACAATATTACCTTAAACATGTATGAGCCATTGCATTATGCCATATAAGCCAACAACTATTCATTTCTTTAATCAATGTGGGATTGAGTATTAAAATTGCTTTCACTAAAAGATCGTAAGGTACCCAAATTTTAATGGAGTCATGCGACTGATAGAAACACTGCTACATATGTCTTATACACCCTAAAAGATAAATGATTGTGCCTTTCGTCGTCTTTTCATAACGACATCCTTTGTACATAAACTAATATTCCGGCAAGAAACAAGATGAACTTTGTACATAAACTAATATCACACTTTGGTGTTGTGAAGCAAATTTCAAGGATATGATTAGTAGTTGATTAAGGTTTCACATGTCCTTTATCACATAACAAAATCTATAATACTGGAGAGTTAGTGTTTACAAAATCTTTATTTCAGATTTCCAAGTACCCTTACTAATCGTCATAATTTGGAGAGTGAAAAACTCGTGATGATACTGTAAAAACAAATGATCATATGTACACTCAGTAGTAATTACCAAAAAATCGGTTTTGATATTGTATAGTCCTAGTTATGCCTGATCCAAACTAAATTCTAGTTTACCTTAAGTAGACAATGTTCTTTGGGTCTTAGATAACTAGCTCAATGTTTGAGTTCAATTCTTAGTAGTACAATTTTGCACCAAACGTGATATTATACGATATGGTCTTCTATACAAATTTCATGTCACATGTTACAAATATTTCATACTTTTCAATCTAGCAATTGTTAATCTACTTAATTACAATTTAACCCGCAAACTTTTTATCCACACTCCCTTACTCCAACATACATATATACAAGGAAGAAAAAAACAAATATACCTACACGAATCGAAACTACTACACAACATCGCGTTCACGCGAATAATCATCTAGTTCCCATTAATATGTTTATAAATATTCAAAAATAAATTAATTAAACAATTAAATACAACACAAAAAATGAGAATTCGAAAACAAATGACTTTATCAATTAATCAAATGACCCCTTGACAATCCAATACATAACTTATCTAGATCAACCTAAATATAACACAAAACAAATTTCATGACACAATCTTATAAACAAAACTTAAAGGGTCTTAAATTCAATCCATCCGGCTTATCAATAACCCAATCCTTATTTTTTATCACACAGTAGAACAAACATATTAGCCGTTTCAAACCCAAATACGCTTGAATTTTTTTAATTCTAATGTCAACTGTTAATAGTATCTGTTCTTTACTACCCTATTCACATGATTTACCATCTTGTTCAAGTGGTTTTGAACCACATTGATTTATTTCGAATCTGAATTAAGTGAGTTAGTTTAGATTCTCACATTGGCTGTTTCATCATCTACTTGTGCAATTTTGTTACTTAGCGGTGTGTGCGGGTATGCTTAGAAACAACCTTTTCCAGAGATATATTATCGATTGTTCGACACATTGATGTTTGACTGAACTTATAAATTACGTCATGCCCGTGTATTTGCACTCGCATTTTTAACAAAGGGATTAGGATTGGGAATATTTGCACTCGCATTTTATATCATTGCAGTACATTGATAACTATATGGTTTATCATACTTTCTCTCTGTGAAGAGGCAAAGTGAACTGTGCACGTCACCGGCACGGCTAAAAAACTCCATAAGTGACACCAAATTTACTTACCTTAATGTATTAACAAAAACATATTAGTTTTAAAATATATATAGCCTTAGAGTTAAAAACAAAATACGAAAGAATTAATATTACAAGGAAAGAAAAAGTTCAAAGTTGATACAAATTTTCATGTAATAGCCAGTAACCCGCTAAATTTATTTGTTTTTAGCGGTTACTAGAGATACATGAAACATGATATCACTTGGAAGATACATGATCCATTACTTTGTGCTATATGAACTAGTGGCAGTTCTTATCTTTAGTCTATGTGGGATTGAAGTTTGAAATTTGCTTTCATAAAAAAAGGTTGAAAGGTAACAAAATTCAAAATCTACTTATTCAAATTAACTATATAAAGCAATTCTACTACATGGATTTAAGACACCCTTAAAGATATATGGATTTAAGTCTTTTCATACCACTTGAGTTCTATACATGACCTAATGAACAATATCTCATAAACAAAAATCATAAACAAACAATTAACAATAATATCAGTGGTATCAATTTTAGTTGATTGTATTACGTTGTCTACTTCCCTTTTCGGTTAACATATCTTTAAATCAAAAAGCTGTAATGGTATGAAATGATAAACCCCAGTCATTTCTTGCTTTTCAAAGAATAATTTTGAGACTCTTACTTAGCTAGTTTTTCCATTTAATAAAGTATGTTTGGTAACACCTCTAACTAGACAACTTTAGTAGTAAACTTCAACCAAAAAATTGTACAACACAATTGTACAGTAATACTGTGAAATTAGCGTTATCTTGATTACTTACAAAAATATTTAGCTCTAATTGGTTAAACTTGGTTCCAAATCTTCACTTTGGCCCACCCCACTCGTATTAAAGTGGCCCAATCTTATGTCTGCCTGAACACCAAATTTCTTCCTAGCAAAATAGTTTGTCCTAAAAGCTAACTTCTTATGGACCGGAAATTGCGATAATCGAAGTAAGACCGAGATTCACCAGTTTCATTATTTTGTTTATGAGACATTGTTTATGATTTTTGTGTTGTTGGACTCCAGATATATATTATCGATTGTTCGACACATTGACGTTTGACTGAACTTATAAATTACGTTATGCCCGTGTATTTTATCATTGTATTACATGGATAACTATTTATCATATTTTCTCTATGTGAAGAGCCAAAGTGTAGGTCACGGCACCTCTCAAAAACTCCATAAGTCCGACACTAAATTTAGTTACCATACTGTTTGAACAAAAACGTGTTAGTTTTAAAAAGTATACATAGCCTCAGAGTTAAAAACAAAATACAAAAGAATTTATATTACATGGAAAGAAAAAAGTTCAAAGTTGATACAAATTTTCATGTAACACATTGTAACCGGCTATTATTATTTTTTTGTTCTTAGCAGTTTCCTAACGGTTCCATGAAACATGATATTACTTTGAAGATATATGATCCATTTCTTTGTGCTAATATCAACTAGCAACATTTTATTTCTTTAGTCTCTGTGGGATTGAAGGTTGGAAATTGCTTCCATAAAAATGATTGAAAGGTAACTAAATTCAGCGTCGACTTATAGAGTTTCATTATATGACAAGAGCAATTCTACTACATGGATTTAAGACACCCTAAAAGATACATGATCATGTTTTTATGCTAGGTAATTCTTTGTTGTTTAAAATTCGAAAATCGACAATGAAAATCTATTATAGCTAATTACTAAATTCTTATTGAAGATTTACGAACTTCACTAACTATACCTCAAGGTACCATTGTTTTGACACATTTAAAATGCGTAAGGCACATTTCGCATTTCTGATGTTGAAAATCACACTTTCGTATTGTCAAGCTAATTTCAAGGATATGTCCGGCAAACATTTATATCATTACGTACACAGTGGCGAAGCTTGGATTTTGTAAGTGGGGGGTCGGGATCTAATTTTTTTTTTTCCTAAGGCTATATTTCAGGTATACCGAAATTTTTGGGGGGTCGAAACCGAATATACCGAAATTTTTCTACACGAAAACTATATACCCCCTACATCGCAAAAAAAATTTCGGGGGGTTGGGCGCCCCCCGGCCCCTATGAAGCTTCGCCCCTGTACGTACATATGAGTGTTCTAAGTACCCTTTATATCTTGGTGCTTACTTTTATCATGATCAGGAGTGTGAAAAACTAATGGTCACACAATAAAACCAAATAAACTGGTGTACTAGCTTGCTTAACGACCCTTTCCTTTTTTTTTTCTTTTTTTTTTTTTAATATACAAAATATCATTTGCGTCAAAGTTTTAAAACTGGTACTTCACAAATATTCTACGATCCGCGGACTTCTTATACAAACATCATCAACTTATATGCCCAAACTTGAATAGAAGCCCAAACTTATATAATTGTTAGAAGCCCAAACTTCTAACGTGCACCTAGGGGTGTTCATCGGTTCGGTTCTCGGTTAATCGGTTTATTCGGTTCGGGTTGTTCGGTTAAAAAAATTTTGGGTCATAACCGAAAACCGAACCGAACCGAAAATATCTATGACCGAACCGAACTGAGAACCGAACCGAAGTTTGGTTCGATTATGAGTCAAAACCGAAAACCGAATTTTGTACATGAATTACACTATTTATATATATATATGTTTTAATTTAATTATATGTATTTTTGGCAAAAAAAAAATTTTCAAGCATAAAAAGTGCTTTTTATATTAGTATAAAATTTTAATAGACATTTTTTATATATAAAATAAAATAAATATATAAAAAAATATATATATTTATATAATTCGGTTTTCGGTTGCGTTTTCGGTTCAGATAGCCAAACCCATATCCAAACCGAAAACCAAAATTTTAATTCGGTTCGGTTCGGTTTTGACAAATTCGTTTCGGTTATAAGTCCGGTTCGATGTTTTTCGGTTCGGTTTGGTTCGGTTTTCTGTTTATTATCCGAACCATGAACACCCCTACGTGCAACATGCAATCATCATCAACTTATATATATAGTTAGTTAGGGTTTTGAGCTTGCTTGTTGTTGATACAATATTCTGCACTCGAGATATGGAAGAGAAGTTCGGGTCTTCAAATATGTTCGGATCGACTGACGTGCTCTGGATCTTGAGAAACTTCGTACCTTCTACTAAGTCTTGAGCAACGATAAGATAGTAACACATGATAGCCTCGCTCCTGGTGTTTAGTCCGAGACCGAGCTCAGGTGTGAGAATGAGTATAGGTGATATGAATGAAGTATGAACCATAAAGTAAGTATGACAATATAAGCGCTCGTTCGGTTCAGAGTAATTCCTCTCGGGGATATGATGCCCCTTAACTGTCAATAATTGGGGCTATTTATACTACGATGAGCTTGTTCGTACAACCCAATGGCTAGGACGGCCTTTTCAATGTGATGTGGAGCTTGTCAGCTGGTGATGAACCTTCGATTAATCCTTTTGGTTCATCAATTGGTATCATCTTTCTGGATCGTCCTTTTGTATCATCCTTGTATATTGCTCTTTTGTATCGTCATTTTGTATAGTTAGTAAATCTCACTTTGTTAGTAAATCATACTTTGATTCGTCAGTAGATCATACTTTGGTTCGTGAGTAGCTCACTCTTTGGTTTGTCCGTAGATCATATTTTGTTTTGTCAGTAGACGAGATAATAAAATAATATGAAAGTATTAAAACAAAATCATTTATGAGTGAAAGCAATATCATACTACACAAAAGACAATGAGATGTAATCTTGTAAATAATTCATTTACATGGATTGACAATTTCTCTTAAAACAAATTCACACAAGCTGGTGAAAGTGTACACTAAATTATGCATGTAGATTATGCTTGCACTCGATTCTTTCGGGAGAAAAGTTTGTAGCATTCTTTTAGAAAAAGTTTTGACGTTAAATATAAACGTTAAAAGTTAAAGAAAAACGTGTTAATGCTAAAATAAAAAGTTGTATATATATACTCAAAGTTAAAAATAAAGGGATAATTTCATATTTTCACCTAATCTAAATATCAAAATTCCATCATATTTACCTGAAAGCACAAATTTTTAGTGCATAACTACAACATTATTAAAGCATGTGTTGGAGAAATATAATAAGCATTAAATTAAGTATATATGAAATTGCTTCCAAAGTAAAAAAAGAAAAAAAAATGTATTTATTATAAGGAAAGAAAAAGTTAAAGATTTGATATACATTTTCATGCAATACATTATAGTCAGCTAATTTTTTTATTTTTGCTGGCTATGACATGTTGGATGAAAACACTATATTACCTCAAACATACATGACTCGTTACTCTACTCTATATTAGCTAGGAACATTTCATTTATTTGATCTATGTGGGATTGAAGCTGGAATTACTTTCACCAAATGATAGCAAGGTTCGTTGACTAACCAATCACGTAAGACCTTTAGTCTATTTCATCTAGGGTGGGGTCCATAGGTTCGGGAAACGGGTCTAACAGTGTGTGGGCAGGCATAGTAACAACCATATCCGCATTTATATTACTGTTTAAATAAAAACATATATAGCATCACAAAGAAAAACCACATATATTTTTTTAAGTTAAATTTAAGGACAAAAAACGTACATACATGTATTACACTTCTAACTTTGTGGTATATCATACTTAATTACGTGATGTGAAGAGGCAAAACCTATAATATTGCTCAAAGTTTGTACACTAATTAAACTACGTACACTTATAACTTTAGACGGTTCTTCGCCCTGATAGTGCAAATTGATTTAGGTAAGAAAAACAAAGACAAACACTATTAAATTAAAAAACGCATAAGAAGATAACGGAGTCGTCGCCTACATTTTGAGACTCCAACACTTCACACTCGTTCTCAATTGATTGATGATCTGCATTTTTAGAGCAATCCTCTGTCTCAAGACTCTCGCTTTGTTTCTGAAACGTGCCCTCAGCAGCATAAGCGATCTTTTTTTCTGGAACGCCTTAGCCTTCGTCTTCTGTGCTTTCCAGATTCTGTAGGCGGATCATCATATTTTGACGGTTCTTCGCCCTGATAGTGCAAATTGAGTTAGGTAGGAAAAACAAAAAGAGACACTCTTAAATTAAAAAATGCATAAGATAATGGAGTCGTTGCCTACATTTTGAGTCTCCAAAATTCACACTCGTTCTCAATTGATTGACGATCTACATTTTTAGAGCAATCCTTTATCTCAATATTCTCGCTCTGTTTCTGAGACGCACCCTCAGCAGCAGAAGCGATCCTATTTCTGGAACGCCTTAGCCTTCGTCTTCTGTGCTTTCTAGATTCTGCAGGCGGATCATCGGGTTTAGACGGTTCTTCGCCCTGATAGTGCAAATTGAGTTAGGTAAAAAAAACAAAAGAGACACTCTTAAATGAAAAAGCGCAAAAGAAGATAATGGTGTCGTCGCCTACATTTTGAGTCTCCAACACTACACACTTGTTCTGGTTATCAGGAGATTAAGAGCTATTCTTGACAACAGCAGATGCGGGTTGGCAGGCTATCTTGAGGAGTGATTGAAAAACCTAAAACACATAACAAAAAAATAAGAATAAAGCCTAAAACAGAATGAATAGGGATTTAAGATGTTAAATTAGATACCTCGTTCTAGGCACTTCTTAGCAATTGACGTCATTCTACTTCACCGGGATCCGGCTTCTGTAAATCGTAGACATACAATAAAATACAAATATTTAGAAGCAAACCAGAAAAAAAACATGAAATAAAAGAAGGATAATTACAAAAACAATCTTAAGTAACGCTGGGCCGAGAAAAACAAACCGAGTAAAACGCACCTGAGCTGAACCGACCGACACAAAACAGAAACCGGCAGAAATCACTTTGGTTCCCAGCCATGTTTTTGACGAAATCGATTTTCGGGTCGGTTTTGACCCGATCCGACCCGATGGTGAGACATTCTTAAAACTTCTAGACAAAACAATCAATAAAAAAAATAGAAGAAGAAATCTTTAGAGAAGAATCAGTAAAATAACAATTAAACCCTAATTGAAAGTAGTGAAATAACCCAATTCAGAACGTAATAATGAGCAATTATGCAAATAAACATTATAGAAACTAAAATTAATAAATTAATTTGTTTAGGAAAAAACACAAGAAACAGTTTAAGAATGATTTAAGAAAAGTAAAACAAAACCCTAATTTAGAAAATATAAAAAGAAAAGAAAATTGCCGAGTTAAGAAATAAAAAGTGAAATTAAGATTTAATAAATCTAAAATAATAATTAACGAAAGTTAAAAAAAGCATTGCCTTGTCACACAGATGCTTGTTTTTTTACTCCTGAGTGGTGGAAACGTCTTATGGCAGTACTTGCATACAAAACCATGGCAACATTTGGTAACACGATAAATGTTTTTGAGTTGCTTAGAAGTGAAAAGGTTGAAAATTATTAGAGACATGATACATAGCCTAATTCACAAGTCTCAAAACAAACCTACACCATTTATCACTTGACATGCCGCATATACAACTTCCTACTCCTCACTATTACCATTAAACTATGCAAAGTGTTTCTTTAATTTTCTAAAGAAAGAACAATCAAATTTAAAGGTATATTATTAGTAGGCACATTGGTAAAGCACAAGTATCAATTTTTCAAAAAGATTAACATGATTTTTTCATGAAAGACTCGTCCGATATAAATGTGAATTCACCTCCTAAATAAATGGTCAATATTATTAGATACAAATTAACTACAATAAATTCTAGAGTTTTTCAAATATAACAATTACAAATACTTCTCTATAATCTTCTCTTTTACAATGTTTAAAAAAAAATACTGCCGTAACATGCGACGGGCTTTTGAGTCTCCTTGTTTTATCATTATGTTGTTGGAGAGTGTCGGTTAATTAGTACTTGATAGCATGCGAATAATTAATTTTAGTGATATTTCCATTCATAGGTCTTTATACGGAGGTAGAGTATGATTCTCGGATGTTGGGACAACCCTAATGAGTCCAGTTCATGTAGTAGTTGTTAAGTCTAGGGTACGTAAGTACTTAACATGTCCATTTAAGTATCAATATGATATACCCAAATTCAAATTTTGTATAACTATAAGGCTACCCACAGTGGGTCGTAAAATATCGGTTGTCAACGTAAGTCGACCGATTTGCAAATCGGTTGGCACCATTGTGGGGAGTTTTTGTCAAATCGGTTGCCGGACAATTTTTTGCAATATGGGTTGCAAATACAACTGATATTGAACACTTAAAAACTTAACATTTGCAACATTTAAATCCAATATTCAATGCAATATTCCAACTTTCAAAAATAAATCCAACCTTTTGGAAGTCAAAACCGTCAAAACCAGAGAAAAGTAAAGAGCGTGAATAGTCGTGGAAAGAATTCAAGAAACGAGAGCTAGCGAACAAAAGAAAAAAAATGGAACTTCAACGAAAGCTAGTGGAAATCTAAGAGAACCAAAAGGAAATCATGTTCATGACAAAACGGGAGCAAGACTTGATATTCTACAATTCGGCAATCGACCCAAATTTGCCCGAACGACAACGGAGTGAACTTTTGCAAATTAAGGCACAAATCAAGGAACGCTACAAGTTAGATTACTAGTTTTTAATAAGTGTTGTCATGTTTAATTTTTGGTTGTTTAAGTTTTTAATTTAGTATTGTAATGTTTTAATATCGTATCGTTTTCATTTTATGTTTATGTAACGATTACGTTTTTATTAATGAAATTTAAGTTTATGTTAAAAATGTTAAAAGCTCTCTGAAAACCGAATGCTAGGTTTTCTATTTATAGTTTCTAAAATCTAGTCGAAAATTGAGATGGTCAATACGGCGCATCGAGGGTAATTAGCGTAGGCAACACGAGTATTATATTCTGGAATATTCATTAACCGCCTTCCAATACAACGTATCGATATATCTAGATACGGCGTATCGAGGTCTTCCCTTCATGGATGTTCTTGTGAAGTTAGGGCACTGATACGTTGTATTCGATGAGATGAATATGGCGTATTTATAGTAAAACATGCTTTTTCTGATTGTAGACAAAGGTTCCATATATGGCGTATCTATTGGAGTGGATACGGTGTATGCATCAAAGTTAGGCAATCATCTTGAATTCTTCAAAGTCTTGGGATACGGCAAATCTATTTAAATGGATACGGCGTATTGGTGTCAGAATCAGTTGACATTCTGTTAGGATCGCTCCTAAAACATAAATGTGATGAATATATCCGACACTAAATTTAGTTCCCTTACTGTATGAACAAAAACGTGTTAGTTTTATATTACAAGGAAAGAAAAAGTTCAAAGTTATATACAAATTTTCATTTAATACATTGTAACCCACTAAATTATTTTCTTTTTAGAAGGTTGCAACAAGTCAATGAAACATGATATTTCTTTGAACTTAAATGGTCAATAGTTTTGTGCTATATGAACTAGCGGCAGTTCTTATCTTTAGTCTATGTGGGATTGAAGTCGGAATTGCTTTCATAAAAAAGATTGAGGGTGCGTTTGGTTTATAAGTGAAATTGGAATTGGATTCGGATTTGGGAAAGGTTTGAAAGAAAATAGAATAAAAGATAATAATAATATTTTATTAAAATAATTATTTTAATCAAAATAATGAATAAAACACCCTAATCATGAGGAAATGCGCTATGCTATAATATCGCCCAAAGAGCTTCGGCCTTAGACTTCATTCAAGAACGCCGCCGCCCCTGGAATCAATAAGAAAAAAAGTGCTAAGTTTCAGATCAGTGAATAAACCGAAACGAAAGAAGAGGCGATAGCGGATCTGTGAGCGTTTGCGAAAGAAAAACAGTCGAAACGAAAGAAGAGACCTTTCTCTTGAATAAAAGAAGGGAACCTTATTCGTGGACAGATGAGCGTTTGCGACTGTTACAAGAGTGAATACCGAAACAGACAATTCCAGATGCCCTCAGACAGATCCGCTATCGCCTCTTGGCTTTGCTGGCGAAAACGCCGCAGGCGCGAAGCGTGGTAGGCCTGCGCCTAATTAAATTCAGTGTCGACTTATAGAGTTGTGGAGTTTCATTATATGACAGAGAGCAATTCCACTACATGGATTTAAGACCACCCTAAAAGATATATGATCTGTGTTTTCTTTTTGTCCTTTCATACCACTTGAAGGCTATCACCTAATGACCAATAGGTAATATAGTTTTACGCATTTCAAGATGTGTAAGGCATATTTCACACTTCTGATGTTGAATATCACTCTTTCGTAAATGGGAAAATTCCATAAACACCCCATCCGTACAACTCCTCCACCTTAAATCCTTCACAAAATTTTGTTTTCTCCAAATACCCCAAGAGGAGAAGGTCGCCTCTAAAATTTAGGCGGATAGTATAATATAGTGACATGTGTCCCTATACATGATCCCATCTTGTACCTTCATGGTACAACTGTCAAAGTGTACTTCTTGAGCGACTGGGACCACATTTCTTGGTCGACTGGTCCCACTAATCTTTATTCTTGGGCGACTTATCTTTTTTATATTTTTGTCAAAAAGTATTAAATACACTTTTAGTCCTTATGGTTTACTTTGTATTTCATTTTTGTCTATATTAATAATAAGTGGTAAATATAACAACACAAACACAAATACATAAACACAAAAGATAAAACCATTCTCACAAGCTACATAGTAATCTCTGGCAACACATCTCCATCTTCATCTTCATCAAAAGATGAAAACCATCTCCATCTTATAAAAAATAACAACAAACACAAATGCATAAACACAAACACTAACACACTAATCTCATCAATCTCTAAAATCTTCTCTCCCTGCTCTCCACCATCGACACCACCAAAACCCCATCGCCACCACCTCGAAACAAAGATCCGGCCAGATCCAACGTTTTTAGGTATTGTATAACATGGAGAAGAGAAGAGATGTCCTTTGTGTGCTGAAGAGATGGATTGGACTGATTTGCAGTTGAAGCCCTGTAAATGTGGTTACCAGGTGGGCTTTTTTCGCTTGTTTTGCCGATATAATGTAATGTTTGGTGGAAGGAATTATTAGGTTTATAAAGACTTGGTTATGTTCTTGATTGTCTGTTTAGTTAAGTTTCAAGATTTAAGTACTTTCTAGGTATATTAAGATGCCAATAAGGTATAGGATTAGATATTGGCATAAACTAATATATTCAAGAAAAAAAACAATATATTTTGATGTCAATTTATTTGATTGTACAAGTTATTTACTATAGTATCTTTTTTTTTTCTTTTTTTTTAAAGACAGGAAATTGTGGGTGGCGGTGGCGGCGGTGTGTGTGGTGGAGGTGGGTGGTGATGGTGGTGGTGGTGGTCAAAATTATGTTTTGTAATTTATCTAGCATAAATATTTTTATACCATTAATTATAGGTAATGTAAATTATTTTATTTGTATGTATTTAAAAAATTGTTTTTTTTTTTTTTATCTTTTGGACTTTGATCTATAGAGGTCAAAAATGATCACAGAAAGAATGTTAGTGCAAGATTAATAGTGATGTACAAGTTTTAATGTTTGATGTACACTGCCTTGATCATATTTCATAAGTTTCTTTTGTGCCTTGATCATATTTCATAAGTTTCTTTTGTAAGCAAACTGCATGTTTCATAAGTTAAAAAAAGGGGTCCTTAAAAATATTGGCGGTGGTGGTGGCGATGGTGGGTGGCGGTTGTTGGTGGTGGTGGGAGGTATTAACTTATTATAAAAGACCAAAAATGAAATATCAATCAAACTACGAGGACCAAATATGTAAATAACTCATTATTAATTTTTTTTACAAAAAGACAAAAAAGATAAGTCGCCCAAGAAATGTGGGTCTCAGTCGCCTAAGAAGTACACATTGAAAGTTGTACCATGAAGGTACATGATGGGGCCATGTATAGGGACACATGTCACTATATTATACTATCCGCCAAATTTTAGGGGCGACCCTCTCCCCTTGGGGTATTTGGAAAAAACAAAATTTTGTGAGGGATTTAGGGTGGAGGAGTTGTACGGATGGAGTGTTTATGAATTTTCCCTTCGTAAATTATGTCCCAAAGTGTATTATTGGACAGTCGACACCAATGATACTTGACTAAACTTTTAGATTAAGCTAAATCCCGGTGTATATATACTGCACCCAGATTTTATACCAAAGGATTCGTTATGATAAACCAGAAAATATTTGGGGCCAATTCTTAGGAAGATACTAGTTTAGCATTGCATTACACGAATAACTTTATGGTTTATCATATTCTCGTCGTATCAAGTATGCAATATTTTTGTTTGGTTGGATAAAATAGAATAGATGAGATAATAGAATAATATGAAAGTATTGGAAAAAATTCATTTATGACTAAGAACAATATCATACTAACACTAAATTATGCATGTAGATTATACTTGCACTCGATTCTTTCAGGCCAAAAGTTTGTAGCATTCCTTTAGAAAAAGTTTTGATGTTAAATATAAACAAAAAAGGTTAAAAGAAATTCTATCACTACAAGGAAAGAAAAAAGTTAAAGGTTTGACATACATTTCATGCAAGAGATTATAGCCAGCTAAATTTTAATTTTTTATTTTAGCGGTCTAAATTGAGTTGTATGAAAACACTATATTTACCTCAAACGTACACGACCTACTCGATTCTATATTAGCTAGGAACATTTCATTTCTTCGGTTTACGTGGGATTGAAGTTGGAATTGCTTTCATCAAATGAAAGCAAGTATTGTTGCGATGATATGATTTGTTTCGCGTAACGATTAACGGTTTACGAGATATTTAAGTTTTGAAAAGAATGATAAATGAGTTTTTTAATTTGATGGAAAAACAAACGGTCTATTTAACCATTTGATCTTTTAAAAATTTGTGATTTATGTGACCTTTTCACCACTATTAAAAAGTTCTAATGTTAAAAATAACAAAAGAAAGAGTTAAAGAAAAATGTACACCGTTAAGTCGTTAAGGAAAGAAAAAAAATTAAGAGTTTATACATATTTCCATGTAATTTATTGTGATCGTCTAAATTTATTATTTTAGCCAACCACAGCAAATGAATGGAAATACAATATTACCTTAAACATGTATGAGCCATTGCATTATGTCATATAAGCCAACAACACTTCATCTCTTTAATCAATGTGGGATTGAGTATTAAAATTGGTTTCACTAAGAGATCGTAAGGTGGCGTTTAGTTGAAAAACATTTTCTTTCATTTTCTATTTCTTGCTTTGTAGGAAAAGGGAGGGGAGTTTGATTTCCACAAAATAATGGAAATTTTAGAAAACGCGTTTAGTCTGAAAAACATGTGTTTGTGTTTTCATTTTCCAAAACTAGAAAACATGTTTAAATGTTGTTGTTTTATATCTCAATTCACTATTCACCTTAGTAATATTATAAAAACATCTTCAAAACACAAAAACAAATATTATAAACTAACCAACTAAATTATAAAATAACTATTAAAATCTAATACGAGAAAATAAAGAAATTAAAAAAAGTAAAATATAATATCAAATAACTTTTTCGTCTATTTTTTACGTTTTTGTCCGATATTTTACGTTTTAGTCCGTTTTTGATTGTTTTTTACGTTTTCGTCTGTTTTTTACGTTTTCGTCAGATTTTTTACGTTTTCATCCGTTTTTTTACATTTTTGTCAGCTTTTTTACGTTTTCGTCCGATTTTTTGGGTTTTCGTTTGTTTTTTATGTTTCATCTGTTTTTTTTACATTTTCGTTAGACTTTTTACAGTTTCGTCAGTTTTTTTTACATTTTCTTCAGTCTTTTTACGTTTTCGTCTGTTTTTTTACGATTTCATCCGATTTTTTATGTTTTCGTCCGTTTCTTTACGTTTTCTTCTGTTTTTTTACGTTTTCGCCCGATTTTTTATGTTTTGGTCCGTTTCTTTACGTTTTAGTCAGTTTTTTACGTTTTCGTCCTATTTTTTACGTTTTCGCCGGATTTTTCCTGTTTTCATCCAATTTTTTATGTTTTCATCCGTTTTTATACGTTTTCGTCAGATTTTTTACATTTTCGTCCATTTTCTTACGTTTTTGTCCATTTTTTACTTTGTTGTTTGATTTTGTATGCATTTGTCCATTTTTTAATATTTTCGTTTTTTATGATTTCTTCCGATTTTTACTTTTTCTTTCGATTATTACATTTTCTTCCGATTTTTTACGTTTACTTCCGTCTTCGTCTGATTTTTAAGTTTTCATCTTACATCTACGTTCTCATCTTTGATTTATGTTTTTTAAGATTTCGTCTAACGAAAACGTAAAAAAATAGACGTAAATGTAAATAAACGTAAGTAAACGCAAAAAATGGACGAAAACGTAAAAAACATAAAAGAACGGACGAAAACGTAACAAAACATAAAAAAACGAGCGAAAACGGATGAATATGTAAAACACACCACAAAAACGTAAAAAAACGAAAATGGACGATAACGTAAGGAAACGTATGAAAACGTTAAAAAAGGACAAAAACGTAAAAATCATACGAAGACATAAAAAAAACAAAAACAAAAAAAAACATAAAAAATCTGATGAAAACATAAAAACTTTGACGAAAACGTAAAAAAACAGACAATAACGTAAAAAGTCTGACGAAAAAGTAAAAAATCGGGCGAAAACGTAAAAAAATTGGACGTAAACGTAAAAAATCTTACGGAAACGTAAAAAAAATGGACAAAAACGTAAAAAAATCAGACGAAAACTTAAAAAATCTGACGAAAAACCAGACGAAAACGTAAAAAAAACGGATGAAAACGTAAAAAACCGGACAAAAACGTAAAAAAATTTGACGAAAACGTAAAAAACCTAACAAAAACGTAAAAATTTGGACGAAAACGTCAAAAATCGGACGAAAACTGAAAATCTGACGAAAACGTAAAAAAACGGACGAAAACGAAAAAAATCAGACGAAAACTTAAAAAACCTGACGAAAACGTCAAAAAACGGACGAAAACGTAAAAAACGGATGGAAACGTAAAAAACGGATGGAAATGTAAAAAATCTGACGAAAACATAAAAAATGGACGAAAACGTAAAAAATTAGACGAAAACGTAAAGAATCGGACGAAAATGTAAAAAATCTGACGAAAACATAAAAAATCTGACCAAAACATAAAAAAACGGACGAAAACGTAAAATATCGGGCGAAAACGTAAAAAATTGGAGGTAAACGTAAAAAATTGACGAAAACGTAAAAAAATGGACGAAAACGTGAAAAATCGGACGAAAACTTAAAAAAACTGACGAAAACGTAAAAAAATGGACGAAAACGAAAAAATCGGCCGAAAATGTAAAAAACCTGATGAAAACGTAAAAAATGGACGAAGACGTAAAAAACGGAAGAAAACGTAAGAAATCGGACGAAAACATAAAAAATCTGACGAAAACGTAAAAAAAAATGGACAAAAACGTAAAAAATCAGTCGAAAACGTAAAACGACTAACGAAAACGGATTTGGGGTATTTTAATGGAAAATAGAGGAAAACAAACAAAAAAAGTGTTTTGTAGTTTTGTGTATTAAAGTTGAAAATATGAATTTTGTGTTTTGTAGAGAATGTTGTTGGAAAACACTAATTTGAACGTGATATCTGTTTTTCACAAAATATTTTGTAGAAAACAAGGGTGTTTTCCCTCAACTAAACGCACCCTAAGGCACCCAAATTTTAATAGAGTTATGCGACTGATAGAAACACTGCTACATATGTCTTAGACACCCTAAAAGATAAAAGATTGTGGCTTTCGTCGTCTTTTCATAACGACACCCTTTGTACATAAACTAATATTCCGACAAGAAACAAGATGAACTTTGTATATATTAGTCTATTAGAAGACGCGTATGAAAACAAGTTATATTTGATAACCATTTACCAGTTATAGTTATAATGCCCGTGCACGCGCGGCTTTTTAAAAAAATTTTGAATCATATATTTTTTTTTATTAAAAAACAAATAATTTACTCTTTGTTTTGTTTGATTTATAATGTTTAATTATAGTTTTTGTTTATTAAAGATAATTATTTAAAAATTTTAATCCTATTATTAATTGCATCTTATATACATTTTTTTTTATTTATCTTTTACTTGTGTTAATTGCACTTTATCTATATTTTTTGTATTTATCTTCTACTTGTGTTATGGATAAATATAAAATGTTACCTGATAAGAATATATATATATATATATATATATATATATTAAATACAATTATTACTAAATAAGGTATGAATGCATTTTTTTTAAAATGAAAAATTCCCGGGGTTTTGTTTTATTATATAAAAGACTAGTTATAATACCCGTGCACGCACGGGTTTTTTTCTAAATTTCTAAATAATGCAATTACATCTATTAAAAACAAATAGTTTATTTTCTGTTTTGATTATGATTAGCATGTTACTCTTGTTAGTTCAACTATTGTAATTGTAATTTTTTATAGGTTTTTGTAGACGGTAAAGAATTGAAAGAGCTTTTGTTCCTCCATATAAACTATCTTCTGAATCACTGCAACAACAATCATATTGAAACATATTCGAATTGGAAGAATAGGTTGAAAGAAAAAGTGGGTAAGAATAAGTTTCATACATGTTGTAACACAAATAATACTTGATCAAATTTTGAGAGATCTTTATTAGAGGTTCATAAGTTGTCTCGTAATAAAGCACTAAAAACATAAACAAAAATATATTACTACGTAAAGCACATACAGGAACATAAACTAAATACTAACTTAAAAAGAACAAAAAGCGACATGTTAGTACCTTTTAGTTTTGCACATGTGTTAATCAATGATCTCTTACTCAACAAAGTATTAAAATTATGAGTTCCAATGGGTCAATTTTGTAAGTCTTTCCGGTCCTAACGGGTAAAAATGAGTACCCAATACCACCTACTTACATAATTTGTTAATTTTGTGTATCTCTTGTGCCTAACGGGTAAGATTAAAGGATTAACAAAAAAGAACAGAATCGACTAATTTTTGAATATAATTCCGATCATATGGAAACACTATATTGAACAATCCCTTTTAGCACACCTAGTTTTCTTCATTTTGATCAAAAAGTATCATTTAATCACTTCCGAATACTTACGCAAACATGTCCTTGAATGCATATAAACATTCTAAATATCTGTACCTGCTAAATATTGTTTCTTCCGACAATACGATAAAGATAAAATGATACTTCACAAAACTCTAAGCTAAGATTTACCTTTTAGCCACCTAAACGTTGCACCCACACTAAATATAGGACGTCGCAGATGAATCATATTGTTACATATAAGTAAGCCATATATATTTTGTACCCCAAACTTAATACAAAAGCTATCCAGTCTCCAAAAAGAATAAGCTAATGCTATCTCCTTCATCGCTTCGGAAAAATATATGTGGATTAACAACAACATAACAACATTAGAGTGCAATATAACTATTGTTTTATTTGAGATAACCATAATCAATATCATATTTAAAAAATGAACAATATTGTGATATCTCCTCGAAATAGTAAAAGAAATGGAACTTAATGTACGCAACATGGATTTAAGGCGAGAATTGGTGTTGGGTATATGTTTGCATCTCTGATGCTCATGGCAATCTTAACTACAAACAAAAGACATATTATTGATTATAATTTAATTATGTACTAAGTAGTCTTAACTGAGAATTAGCAGTACACACAATCCATATTTTCCTTTTGCCTCTCTTGTACATCCTCTTACTATATATGAATTGTGTTGGTCTTTATATGAGCTTTTAGTTGCTCTAGAAGCAGCTTAAATTTGGCCATACAGTTTTTTGCTAATATGGCATTCTCATCTGCTCTCCAACTGCAAAATACAATAGAGTTTATGGAACACATCAGTAGACAATATATTATTTTTAATTTATATTTAGAAATTGCTGGAAGATTGGGATTGTTTAAATCAAACACTGTCAATTTTTTATAATCATGTTTTCAAAATTTAAATTTAAACAATTTTTAGTGGCGTGCAATTACTAAACACTACAAATTCAAACAACAAATATACCTAACATCTAGATAACAACAAATGATTGGCTCTAAACATATTAGTGCTAATGCTTCTTGCATGTTTTAGATTGATAAATGTTGGCATTATTCTTTAGTAACTGTCTAACTGATATCGATCATGAACTCATTTATAGTTCTTGGGAATGTTATGATATATCTTAAAGTTCTATTTAGCATGTTAAACATGTACCACAAAGATGATTACTACAATATTTAATTCTGAATAGTTACAAACAACCAAACAAACCTAATTGTCAGATTCGGGACCAATAGCGATATGTATGGAGAAAGAAGATTAGGACATAACCCGATCTTCAAAACTACAATGGTTCTGTTATTAGTTTTCAGTAAATACATATAAGATATATGATGAACATATCTTTTACGCAATCATGGCACGCGAATGTGGCATGGAATTCCTTGCCTTTGTACTTTTGGAGTGAATACATCAACCATAAGATGTTCTAAAATCTAAATGACAGAATTTTGTCTCGTCAAAAACATCATAATACTTGAGCCTATCTTCCTCATAAAGTTTGTAAGATGTTTAACTAATAATCACTCCCTTAACAGAAATGATACAACATTTTAGCACCATCCGAAGTTATGGCTTAACAGCTTTTATGAGTTTCCCAAATACCTGGAGATAAGTTGTTTTTTATATGCATTAAGAACTAGAACTTTCTTATTTCACAATATGACATATGTTTTTGAGATGATCATTGTCAAACATTATGAGAGTCTAGTACTCCCAACGACACTTATCAACTCAAATAAACTGTCCGGGGTCAATCCAAAGAAGTTGCCTTTTTTTATCCTTTCCAAAAACAATTTAGTATACAATTGCCAAATATTCTATTGTCATAATTGATCGTTTTAAAAAGCTATTACTTCTGGGCCCGAAGATAACCCCAATTTATCATGATTAATCGTCATACAACTTTTAATCTAGATTCGTTGTAATTTAATAAAGTGGTGGTAAATATAAGTGAGAATAGAGAGTACCTGCATTCTCCATTATAGTTCGATAACGAGACGCTTTAAATGTCCACCATTAAAACTCATCACCAAGTGCCACAATAGCTAAACCAATCACATTTTCACCATATCAAAATAAATCTAGCCTAGCATGTTAAAGGGAATAAAAGAAAAACAAATAATCAAACAAGACATATTATTGAATAAATCAAAGAATTACAAAGTGCTTTACGGAATAAACACTTATTGAACAAAAATACTTAACATCCGCCAGTCAAAAGGACTAATTATGCAAGATTTATCAAGAATTGGGATGTTTCGTGAGAGAAACTTGAAAAAGGGTCGAAATGTGCATTGTATATAGGTATGCGATCAAATAAAAAGTTTTAACATTTTAAATTTGATCTAAGAAAACACAAATAATTAGTAAATATCATCTTTTTGACAATTAGATGACAAAGTTATAAATCAAAGTCAACATTCTATTTTTGGCTCTTGTTTATCCCACGTAAGTAAAATAATCAACATTGACATTCAATAATATTTGGTTTTGGTCTCATTTAGATTATATATTGTAGTAACCAACAATGGCCAAGACAGTGATATAGTTCTAGTAGGCATATTATTGGTAACTATGATAACAGATTAGTGAAGATATGTTTATTTCTAATGCTAAACATGTCAAAACTATTTATGTTAATCACAATGTTATTTGTAAGTTTTAGCAACCTCTTTCTTTATTTTTTCGTTTCTAACTTCTTATTTCTCAACACCCAAACATTCTTAATCTATGCAATTAAATCACCTAATCTCTTAGTCAAGATTGATCACATTACACATCACATGTTATAATATAGTAGCAGATTATCAGCATGTCATAATTATCATTACAATGGTCTAACAACTCCAATATAATTTATGAAAATGCAAAAAAAGATAAAAACATATATTTTCAGATAAAGTACACAAACTAACCACTAACCTACACATTTTGACTTAAAATAAAAGTGACCCATTCTAATCAATCCCATTGCCCAACTCGCGCATCTTGCCACCTATGCCGACAAGTATAGAATTAAGGTATTTGCCATGGAATTCTTACCTATGCATCTGTTTGATGACGAACTGTCTTTTCGCTTGATTCATGGGGTTGGCTAGCTATTAAGATCTCGTCAGTAGTGTCAAATTAAATAGTTAAAAATAACATGACTATATAAGAATACATGAGAACTACTATAACAGGTTACTATCAACTGAATCAAAAGCATCAACATTTAATGGTTCAAAAATGAAGCACCTTTTAGCAAGACTTTTCTTTCAACTACAAAATACTGCTACAAAGTCAAATAAACTCATCTTACACCTACAATTAAACTATAATTTTAATGCATACACCTTCCTAAATCCTTTTTATTCAAAGATTTAAGAATATAATTGTAATACCGCTATTCTTAATCGTCATTAACACATTAATTATTCATACAAAATTAAACACGAAACGATGAAAAGTGTATACAGGTCAACCTAATCCGCGCCACCCATTTTCATCCACACTAAGAATGACATGCTTCAACTTCCCAGTGTTGATTCTATCGATGTAAAGGGGGCATAGGTTAATAAAAACCTATATATCTTTTTGGTAGAAAATAAAATAATGTAAGCACAAAAACTAAACCTGCAAGAATACTACTAAACACAAGCACTGAAATCCTATATTATAACTCAGCACACCTTGCGCATAACATGTGTCACCCTTATCCAGGTTTTTTGCACATAATTCTACAAAGGAGATTATTCAACCCATTTGACCCATACCCAGTCATGAACTTAACAAACATTCATAGGTTTAGCCCACAAACACACACACATGTTACATTTAAGAATCATTTTACTCGTTGAATATATGTCAAATCTTTATTACTTCCTACCAATGGGATACCAGTCAGAACTTTTTTTTCGTACTCATGGTACTTTACTCTCTCTATTAATTCAGCATTACTCTGGCAATGCTGACTGCAATCCGCCACAACATTCTCATTCTCGATGTCTCAAGTTTTTATCATCCTATCACTTATTCATTAATCCCTACCACAACGATGCCGATCAAAATCCTTACTCTTTATTTAATAGTATATCTATTAATAATTCTCCATTACTTTCGCAATGTGGATTGATAGCACCTACATCTACCACAACAGACGTTGATAGTATGTCAGCTTACAACCAAACTACACATAAGCATCTATCAAGGAAACACTCTACTAACATTCAAAACATTATCTCGAGCAATCTGTCATAAACATCCACACTATTTGTTATCTTAGAACTTATTCATTAATAAACATTGTCCCATGTGTGATCATGTAATCGCTAAAACGACAACTAAAAAAGTAGAAGCAACAGCTTGGTCAAGTGTTTCACCAGCACCGTGTAACCTATGCAATCTTCGATCTACTAAAAACTCTCTTCACAAGCTTTAGTTAAATATAAGTAGAACATCAAAAAAGGTTGGTTATACGACTTATATTCATAACTTAGATACCATTGTATAAGTCAAAGTATACATGGCTTTTGGGTTGATTGGACTACTTGTACCTCAAGTTCATCAACTCACAAATCTTTTATATGTTTTACCAAAGATGGGGAAAAAACCTGGTGATTTGTTGAGTTTCATTGAATGATCTGCAGATAACTTTGATTAAAAATTCGCTGGAATAAAAAAATTGGTCAATCAATTGAGTTTATATAATGCTTCGGTTAAGTCCCTGTTAGATTAGAATTACAATTGTAATACAATTTAAACTGGTTTTGTATTAAGAAGCCTGGATTTTTTAAAGAAATTACAGTTTAGTCCAAGAAAATGTAAAAAAGTTTTCAAATAACATAGACATATGGTTTGAGTTCCGATGCTGCATTCATCAGATGATCACTTGCCTGAGTTGTACTCTGGAAAGAACGACCATTGGTCATAGATGGAACCGTGTTTGGGTTTGGTTTTTAAATGACCATAAAACTTCTAAAAGCTATCTGAATGGCAACTGCAGCCTTGTGTTCCAAGCT
Organism: Artemisia argyi; assembly: GCA_030686995.1. Classification (NCBI taxonomy): domain Eukaryota; kingdom Viridiplantae; phylum Streptophyta; class Magnoliopsida; order Asterales; family Asteraceae; genus Artemisia; species Artemisia argyi. Next base: position 57,287,711 of record CM060685.1, read on the forward strand.
CAAAGTAGTATTTTCCTTGTGTTCTAGATGTTGTGTGACACTGGCTTCTGAACCATTGATAGATGACGAATCATCTTAAATTCTTGAGCAAAAAAGTGTAGCTTTTGATGTTCTAGTAGAACCAGAATAATCAGCAAGAAAAACAAACTCAGGCTGTTTTATCACTTCTTCTAGCTCTGTCACAACATTCGGTTGACACAAATCCCCTGTACAATCAATTCATAGTCAATTACTACTATTAGGTGTCACACAGGACTAAACAATGTTAAGCGAAGAAACTTATACATTATAGGATGACAAATCCATGATAACTCTAAACATAGCAACAACACAACTGAAGAATGTGTCCTTAGGTTCGTTACATTACATAATCCATTACCGTCTTTAATTCTAATACTGTTGAAGTCATAATCTACCTACTCTTTTGATTATCGTAACATCTACAGGTGGAAAAAACGTTCTTTCTAGTTTGTTGCATAAACCATAATTCCAAGCTATTATGCACTTTCCATCACACCAATTTAAGAGGACCTGATAAAGTGTTTATTTGGTGTAACATGATGCTATCGATTAGTTTAATCATAGGGACATGTTTATGAGGTTATAAAGTAGATAGCTTATTTTATCAGGAACATGAAATTTGGAATAACACAATTAATCTTAATTAAAACAGAACAATTAATCTTAATTAAATTAAGTTTTGAATAACACAAAATCTCAATCAAATTCAAATCAATAAATCATAAACTAATTATAAAAATTTACCTTAAACTCTTCCTCTTACAGCAATGGGTTGTTATTAATCATCTGGACATGATTTGATTATTGAAAATCGGATTGGATAAAAAAAATACCAATCCATGAATCCAACTTGATCTTCAAAGAGAGAAAAGGAAGGAGTAGGAACTAATAACACCAGGAGCATCAACATAGCTTTTAGTTGTACAGTGGTGGTTTAATGATGAATCAAGGATTGAATGAAAGAAAGGGATTGAACAAAAAGATTGATTAAGGTTATTAGGTTAAAAGATGTGTATGTTTTTCACTGATGAATTTGTGGGTGTGTTTTTGGGACCGTCGTTTTCTAAAAATATTTACATTGTTAACCCTGAAACTATAAAAAATAACCATGAAACCCATATGTATTTTTACCCCTTTTAATGTTTGAGTATAAAAACAAAAATTTTATATTTTTTTATCAAATATAGAAATATTTAAGGCTTTTTTATTAAATAAAAAGCTTTTTAAAAAATCAGAATAAAAAAATATTATTAAATAAGGTATGAATGCATTTTTTTGAAATGTAAAATTTCCAATTGGAGTTTTGTTTAATTATATAAAAGATACTATTAGATTGGTTGGTACAAGCTCGGTTGTGGACTTCTAGTTCAGGCTATGTTTGGCGCGAAGCTTTTTTGGAGCTTTTTTGGGTAATGAGCGGTGAGAACGAGCTTTTTTATTTTTTATGTTTGTTTGGCATGAGAGCTGTGGGCTTTGCTATTTTTTAGGAAAGCTCATTTTCCCAATGCTTCTTTATGAAGCTGTGAGCTTTTTTGGCTACTGCTCACAGCTCACAGCTACTGCTCACTGCTCCTGCTCAATGCTACTGCTCACAGCTACTTTTGCCAAACATAGCCTCATTGAGGTTCAGGCCATTCAGAGTTTAATTATGTGTGGGTGCCTATAAATATTGCATATATAAGAGAGTTATTTTTACGAAGAAATTCATATTAAAAATGGCATTAGATCTAGACGGCGATCCCGAGCCCAAAACTTATTCTCTTTAAAAGTTCTATTTCCCTCGCTATTTGGTTATCCATCTCGAACGGCCAAGGATTAATTTACGTTGTCAATGCCAATAGTTTTGTCTTTCAATATTTCTTGACAAAGTGAGATGTAAATAACAAACAATTCATTTACATGGATTGACAATTTCTTTTAATACTGAGTAATGCAAGCTAGTTAAAGTGTACACTAAGAGTGTGTTTTTTTTTTTTTTTTTCTTAGCTAAGAGAATAGGTCCACAAATCAATTTAATATTATTTCTTTTATTAGTGAGACCCACTATTTCCCTTAATTAGTCTATATCCACAAGGCATAAATTGTAGTCCCCTCCCCAATAAGTGGCTCATATAGATGTGGAGCCCATACACTCTCTTAACTAAAAAAAAAAAAAAAAAAAAAAAAAAAAAACCCCTAAATTATGCATGTAGATTATACTTGCACTCAATTCTTTCAAGAGAAAAGTTTGTAGCATCCCTTTAGAAAAAGTTTTGATGTTTAATATAAACGAAAAAAGTTAAAAGAAAAACGTCTTAATGATAAAATAAAAAATTATAGTATACAGATTAAAGTTAAAAGTAAACAGATTAAAGTTAAAAGAAAAACGTCTTAATGTTAAAATAAAAAATTATAGTATATAGATTAAAGTTAAAAGTAAAATACGTTAAAGAAAGGAAAAAGTTAAAGAGTTGATAACATTTTCATGCAACTGGAGTTGGAATGAAATCATTATATTAGCTAGGAATATTTCATTTCTTGCTAAAATTTTTATATTATCTTGCTAGCTGGAGTTGGGATGAAATCATTATATTATCTAGAACATACACGACCCTATATTAGCTAGGAATATTTCATTTCTTCGGTCTATGTGGGATTGAAGTTGGAATTGCTTTTAACAAATGATAGCAAGGTAACTAAAATTAATGTTAGACTTATGATATACTTTTAACTTTTAAGGATGTGTTTCAGTTTTGGCAAATTATACACTTCTAATATTGAATATCACACTTTGGTGTTGTGAAAGCAAATTTCAAGGATATGTTTAGTAGTTGATTAAGGTTTCACGCGCTCTTTATAACATAACAAAACCAATAATACTGAAGCGTTAGTGTTTACAAAATCTTTACTTCGGATTTCCAAGTACCCTTAGTAATCAGCATAATTTGGAGAGTGAAAAACTCATGATGATACTGTAAAACCAAATGATTATCTGTACACTTAGTGTCAGTTACCAAAAAATCGGTTTTGATATTTATAGTCCTAGTTCTGTCTGATCCAAACTAATGTCTATTTTACCTTAAGTGGACAATGTTCTTTTGGTCTTAGACTAGCTCAATGTTTGAGTTCAATTCTTAGTACAATTTTGCACCAAACCTGATATTATACGATATGGTCTTCGACACAAATTTCACGACAACTGCACATTCTAGAAACAAAACTTAATTATAAGGTGTATAGACTACAGTAATATGCAGATTATCCCAACTTATCAAAACACGATTGTGTGGATAGACAGTAAACATAACATTTCAGTTAAAATTCCTTCCTCAACTTCCTCTTTTTATGTTTTTATTAAACCATGTGAGTGGTTACCAAACATTTGCCACTTGAATTATAATTCTCAGATGTTTCGATCTTCACAAGTCACAATCAAACTCACTTGAATTATAATTCTAATTTCAAGTATTATTAGTAATTGTTCTTTACTACCCCAGTTTTAATTTGTTTACTTAATTTAGCATATTCTTCAAGTGGTTCACTTAATTTGGCTGTTTCATCTGCTTGTGCAATTTTGTTAGTTAATAAGGGGAGTATGGGCATGCTCAGGAACAACCGTGTCCACAATTATATTACTGTTAAAATAAAAACATACATAGCATCGCAAAGAAAACCCACATATATTTTTTAAAGTTAAAAATTAAGGACAAGAAAAGTACGTACATGTATTACACTTATAACTTTATGGTTTATCATACTTAATTTCCCTGATGTGAAAACGAAAGACCTATGATATTGCTCAAAGTGTGTACACTACGTACATATTGAAGGAATGGAAAAGTGTCGTGTATTATCATTGAATAACAATTGAGTATATATACACATTATCAATATATTAAAAGCCCGGGATGCGCTCCTGTAACAACTGTTCACGCTACAGTTGTTTGAACAGTAAACGTGCTTCAAAAAGTTGTACCCAAGAGTACCTGTTAGACCACATATAAACACACCACACAGTCACACACCGCCATTCTCGATCCTTCTTCTTTTCTCCCATTAACCAGTTTCTTCCTGAAAGTTGTTCAACAAACCCACCAACAATCATTCTCAACCATAGAGCAGGTATGCTCTTCTTTCTAGCATCTTTTGTTTTATTCCGATTAAAAATAAGGGTTTTTATATATTTTTTTTATAAGGTAACATTGGTACAATCGATCTCAACCATAGAGCCGGAGGTATGTTCTTCTTCTAACATCTTTTGTTTGATTCCGATAAAAAAATAAGGGTTTTTATGTTAGATGTAGATTAAAAGTTTGGTGAAACGTTTTTCTTCAGTTTAAGTTGTGATTGATTGTATTTCCTCCTTTTTTTTTTTTTTTTTTTTTTTTTTTTTTTTTTTTTTTTTTTTTTTTTGTATTGTAGGGTTTTTTCCCCCTGAAGTTGGGGTCTGGAAAGTGACCAGAATCAGTTAACATTTTTACATTTTTTAATGGCATGGTTTTAATAATCCTTTTACAATAACATAGTACTACATTTGTAAAAATATTTTACAATAAAATTTGTACTGTAAAATGATGGAAAAGGTTGTTAGTTGGTGTTTGGTTAGCTTATTTCTTTGTTTTCTGGGATTATTTTACTTAGGAAAACTAATAAGATTAGTTTTTGGTTTAATTTATGGCCTTATGAGCTTATTACAAAGTTTGAAAATCTCATGACTTTACTTTTTGTGGCTTATGAGCTTATACTTTATTCATGTTATAGCTTATTAATTTCAAATAAAGTAGCTACGTGTACATTATTTCGGCCAACTCATCATCTGTATGCATGATTGTGGGATGTTTTGCAGGGTTTATGGGCTACACTAAGAGCATAAATTGCTTTAGAGTGTTACCAGCTTAAGATAAGGAATGGCGATCTCATCCGTATTGTTGTTGAGGTAATAAAATACATGTTATGATTGAACCTATGTAGGGGAAACAAGTCTATAAACATGATATGATTCAGTTATGTTATTGTTACATTTTATAAGTAATGGATGACATGAACTGTGGTGAGTGTAGATTATAATTCTATTGCCAAGGATTTTAGTTAAGCATTTTGTAACCCCATCAGAAATCACTTTCAAAACCAATGAGTTTAATGAAACTATTGGGAGTACTGAAACTTGATGTCAACTTATTTAAATGGAATTTCTTTTTATTAATGGGGACTACAACTTCAGTATGTAACGTGTGTATAATGGCCGATGATTGTTGATGGTTGTGGACTACATAACTGTTCATGTGAAATTTTGATAATTCTATCTATGAGAGCAAATTATTTGCAACACTCCCTTAGTTATCTGCTACTTATGAAACCTGCTTTGTACCTTTGTGTATGCAACACCATTGCACATTTCATTTTTCCATCACTAGATTTTTAACACCAAATATATTTTTTAAACAGAGTTGGGGTATTAAGAGAACGTAGAAGGGTTTGCAACATGTGATGTAGCTCATAGAAGATGGGCAAAGTGCTTGGTGTTCATACTCTTCTTCATCCAAGGGTGAAGCTACAAGACTTTTTACATATATATAACGTGTCTCAAGAGTTCTTGACTGCAACGAAGAAGGTATAGTTATAGCTCCCTTTTTGAATTAAGTATTCATTCTCATTTGTATGTGCTCAGAATGTGAAAATTATGGTAACATAAGTAGATTGGTGGAAGGTTGGGATATAGCATTCGTGGAACATTTACAGTCTTAGGCGAAAGCCTTCGTCGATTTTCAGCATAAATCTCAGGTAATTTTTCGAAAACATCTCTTTGAGCCTTTGTTATTTACTTGGATTTTCATTGCAGTGATCAAAATCATGATTAATATGCAGGTGGCAAATCAAAATGTTTAAGGATCAATAATCAATTGTGATTCCGAATTAACTGGCCGTGTTCTGTATTTGGTATTGATGCTGAAGAAGTGTCGCAGCAAGATTCAAGTTTGCTTTCAAAGGTAACATGAGCTTGGATTTTCTTATTTTTTATATGCGCGTGTAAGATATGTGTGTATAACAGCGGACATTGCAGGAATTATTGGATACGATTATGCCAGTGTGAAAAGGGTGATTGACGGTCTCTTCAAGATGAGGTTTGGAGTTCTTATATGCCACCTTATGATCGGAAATACGTTTATGTGAAATTCGGCGATAAGGTTATTATAAGCATTTTATACACTCCGTTTTTTTCCCCTGAAAATAAATTCGAGCAATTCTTGGATATTGATTCGTATGAAGTTTTTCATAAACAAATTGTGCATAGCCTTACTTATGATTTGGTTTGTGCTGAACGAGTTATGATTTGGTTTGTAGCTTTATGCGATTTACTTTAAATTGGCTAAGTATTGGATCTTTTATGTATCTGACGATTTCGTCCAAAGTTATATTTCAGGTGGCTTCCAAGAAGCCTGCTGGTAGCAATGATTACATGATCCTTACTCAATCTAGGGCTGTATATGGAAATAATGAAGAAAGGTTTGATCCACACCGGGCTCCATATAAGAAAGAAAGGAATCGCAAAATAATGAAGAAACTTATCAGACTTTTAAATAGTGATTACGATGTTGAGTCGTTAATTTTAAATCTTCTAATTGTTTTCAACATCTAGCAAATCCATAGTGTCTAAAGATATCATTTACCATGACGAAAACTAATATGTATTTATTACATGTTCAGGAACGTCGGCAAGTCTGACTGACGAGTGCGTTACCAGGAAGTCAGTGTATTGTATACACTGCACATCAGAAAGGATATTCATCAGCAATTTATTGACCGAAGAGCAATAGAAGCTTGCGATCCCATTGCTTGCAGAGATGTATGGCACATTTTTTAGTGGACGCGATGCATGTTATGGTGAAAATATCGCCAACGGACAACTGACCCTTCATATGGGTGACAACATCAATAGCGAGGAAATCATCCAGGTACTAAATCCAGCCTTTTTAGTGGACGCGATGCATTTAGACGAAATGAAATTGCCACTCCTACTGCCCACAAGTGTTGTTGCATACTTAATGCACACTTTTTTTTTTTTTTTTTATATACAATATTAGGCTGAAAAGTGTTGTTGCATATTTAATGTGCACCTCTCTTTTTTAGAATATTAGGCTAAAACTGGGTTGTGTCTTTACTCCTAATAAGAAACTGTCACTCACTTTGATGGCTAAATTATTTTGTAATGCACCTGTTCTTTGCTATTGCCTATTTGGTAAAATGTTGACTTATTGATATGTAGAACAATAATTTACATATTTTTGTTTAAATCCACATTAAGATGTCAATAGCATCGTATGTGCAGACGGAGGCAGATACGTTACATCCTCATGCCTAAATCCATGCCCAGTCTTAATTGTTCGAAAATGAGAGTTACTGCCCATGGTATTGAAGCACAATTCCAGATATTGTATCGCTGCAGTTGAGGTACCTAACCTTTACTATAACGCTTTTCAGCAAAGGTTGTTCATGATTCATAGATCTGATGGTCGATGTGAAGTGCTTGCGATGCGTCATCTACATGCCAAATGAATGAACGTAAACACCATTTAATTTAGATATCCTTGATTGACGTTCATTTGTGAAACTGATGTGGAAATCATAATCTTAGTGCTGTAAGCAGTAAGCCACAAGTTTTCAAAATGTAATACCAAGTGTAGCCCATGTAAACTCCATTTGTGGTTAATCAAAATCAACCATGTTTGGTCTGTTCACGGATTGAAAACGAATGTATACAAGGTTAGTCTTATACAACATTATTGAAACACATATCGTTTACAGTAATGGCAAACAATAAAGTTAAAGTTTGGCTTACACAATTTTCTCTTCTGCAGGTGCATTATCCCAAAAGGCATACCCAAAAGTGCAAAGTGAAAAAATACATGGATGTAATCAGACTAAAATGTCCGATAGCAAATACAAAAGAATGAAAGTCTACAGTTTATGAAGATGAACATTATTTACAAAATGTTATACCAGTTGGTGACAATGCAAGTTCCATATGTAGTTATCAAAAACAACCCCCCGTTTGGTTCATCCACATATTGAAAAACAGGGTATACAATTACAAGGTGACTCTTATACATTATTATTGAAACACATATTGTTGACCATTATGAGAAAAAATAAATTTAACATTAAACTTACACAACTTTTCGCTTCTACAGGTGGATCAGCCAACAAGACACTAACAAACCTACATTATTATTACACATGATTCATCATTTCGCACAATGTTGTAATCTGTATAGGTTTGTCATACACTCATCTTCACCTACGTTACTGTCATCAACTATTTATCACAGCACACCCGCAGCAACGCGCGGGCTACCCCACTCGTTATATATACTATCTAAAACCCAGGCAACGCACCACATCGCGCCACGTGTCCAAACACTGTAGCATGAACCGTGCTACAGTGATTTGCTACAGTACCGGGGTTTTTTAAACGTTGCTACAGTACTTGGTACCTTTTTTTTTTTTTTTCCTTAAGAAAATTTGTTTTTTTAAAAAAAAAAATAATAATAATACATTTTTTTTGCGCCGCTACAGTGCTCGGTCGGTACAGATTTTTTTTTTTTTTTTTTTTTTTTTTTTTTTTTTTTAACATAAATTTCTTTAATAAAATTTGTTTTTAAAAAAAAATACAAAAAATAAAAATAAAAAAATACAAAAAATAATACACTTACAAAAAATTTCTTATACAAATTTGTTTATTTAAAAAAAAAAACATACCGAGAAAACAAACAACAAAAAAAAATTTCAACCGCAAAAATAAATAAATAAATAAAAAACCGTAAATATAAACAAATTATGCTTCCAAGTAAACATATGTATACTTCAGATAACAAAATTATTAATTATACCGTACAACCAACAAAGTACAAAACACAAAACACACCCGCCGCAACGCGCGGGCACCCCGCTAGTTATATATATATACTAAAGATGAGAATTTGGTCCGCATCAAATTGTTGTACAACACTGTTGAATGAACAGTGGTTCGCACAGTGAATGGGCTTCAAACGATTGTACTTCACTGTTGGTGTAGTGTTACCTATCCTATGTAAATTACACCGCCATAGTTAGATCACTGCTAATTTTATCTGCTCCAACTCTGTCTAACCTTCTAGAAAATGCCATACAAACCCAGAAAACCACAAGATCCATCCATAGATACATAAACTCCTCAACCCACTATATATATTAATCATATATTATCAAAAAAAAGAAACCCAGACTCAGATCCTTTCACAACCATCACACAAAACCACTATGTCTAAAAACACACACTCACGGATGATTAGCTCACCACGATGACGAAGAAGATGGGGAATCACTTATGTGAAAATAAATCCAGAAATACAAAAAAGGTAACAAATTTTTTTATACAGAATTCACCTTCATCACTTTCAGGTTTAATGATTGTTACAGATCATGCATATTTAGAAAATGTTACTTAGTTAATTTAGATTAGATCTTTGTCTTTAATGCAGGTTTCTCTTTGTCGGTGATTAAGAATTTTAGAATACGCATATAATGTGCTTGACGAAATGTCCGAGTTATATTGATTTATGCCCATGTTAATGCTAATTGAAGATGGGGAAACTTATTGAGTATGGGGAAACTTCTGATGGACTGGTAACTATTTTTTTTTATTAGATTTCTTTTGGTATTTGATTTTGATATGTTTTATACTATTGAAACTAATTATTGTGATATGAGTTTTTTCTTTTATTATTATTATTATTATTATTATTATTATTATTATTATTATTATTATTTTTTTTGTATTAGCTGATTAACTTTTATATGTGTATGGTATGTTTTGTAACAGGAAAAGAGGAAAATATTAGAAAGATGTAATATCCTTCATTGTTAACGTATTAGAGATCTCAGCCTCTCAGGTATTGATTTTTAAAATTTTGGTTATTTATTGGTGGAATCTTATAAATTTATTTGTGGGATTTTGGTTTTGTTTAGTTTGGTGGCTTAATTTTATAAGATTTTATATATTCGTTCGGCTTTTCAGTCGTTTGTCGAGTTCCTGTCAGTTAGATATTGGGTGATACCTGTTTATTTAAGCTTTTGTTGGGTTGATTGTATTGTTGCTATTGAATTTAGGCCTTAATTTAGTTATTCAATATCGTGTAAGCTGCACGCTTTCTGTTCCATCGATATTTTCACTGGCCGTGATGTACATTTGCTTTACTAGATTACTATATAACAAATTGATACCCAATAAAAACTACCTATGCACTGCGACCCCACGATGAATTGTCAACCAACTTATTGAAAATAGCAGAGGCTGTTCTCCTTTTTTTCATTTTATGATATATAAAAATGTATTGAATTAGATAGTGTTTGGCATTAATGACTATAAGGTTCTTTGGGATTACGTTTGGGATTAATGACTATAAGGAAACGGGTCAAACGTGCTCGACGAGTTAAAAATGTTGGGAGATCAACGTAACCGCGCTTTAAATTTTATCCGTTTGTTTTGCCATTTATACCCGATCCAGCACTTTTGTTATTCTTTAATGTAATCAAAGCTACCATCTTTTAATTCAATAACGCTTTTGGGTCTTTTTCAGGTAATCTCGCATGGTGCCATTAGTGATAATAAAATTAGCGAGTGCCTACTTGCGACGACGGTGACTAAATGGCGGTGCTTTCTTATCTGGCATTCTTTTCAACAGGAATCCAAGTACTAAATCAATTAAATAGTGGTGTAATGGTTCTGTTTTGGGTTTGTGTTTCTATTTCGCTATCACTGCCATGTTGATAATCGTAGTTGCTCAAAAAAGGTGTTCCCGAAAATATTTTATACAGTTAAGGAGTGTTTGGTAACTGTTTTTTGATATAATTACTTCCCAAACACTCTGTTTATGTTACTATCTATTTACACACTATTTCCTATACACCTTAGGGGGTGTTTCTTTAGGCTTATTTATTTCGGGTTAAGCGTTGGCATATTTTCAAATCTATATACTTATATAAGCATTTTATATAGGTGTCTTGAATCGTGGCGAAACAGGGTCTGAAATTTTGTGCGTTTGAGCAGTGTTGTAAAAATCGGCCATGGCGGCCGATATGGCGGCGCCATGGCGCTTGGCGGTGGTCCACCGCCACGATATTTCCCATATCGGTCTAACTTGGCGTTTTGGTCAAAATCGGTCAAAATCGGTCAAAAATCGGCCTTGGCGGCGGTCGGTCAACGCCGGTCAACGCCGGTCAACGGCGGTCAACGCCAGATCTGGGTTTTTTTTTCAGATTCACGCCGGTCAATTGATGGTCAACGCCGGTCAATTGATGGGTTTTTTTTTTCAGATCTGGGTTTAGGGTTTATTAGTGTATTAATGTATTAAAGTGAGGGTGAAGGGTGGGTGTATAAATGTTTTAAAATGAGGCTGCAACTTGGTTTTAGGTTTAGGGTTTAAATAAGTTTAGAATTTTTAACATTTAACCCCTCTATCTTTTACTATTTTACATTTAGTCTCTAAACTTTATAAATTTTACTCAAAAAGTTTAAAATAAGTTTATGTATTTAAACATTTGTCCCCCTCCATCTTTAATAGTCTACATTTAAGTCTTAAACTTATATATAAAAAATTTAGTTTTAGTTAAATGTGTGGTTATTGACTTATTTTGTTAGGATATTACTAATATTTATTTTTTAAAAATAATTTTCTTTATAATTTATGGTCTCCGATATATCACTGATATATCGCCGCCATATCGGTCTTGGCGCTTGGCGGTGGTCGACCGCCGAGGTACCGCCGAGCGATATTTACAACACTGCGTTTGAGTTCCCAAATGGGCGCTGAAACGTGTGGGTTTAGGGGATGAAAATGGGTAGGTTTGGAGACTAAAATGGGTGACTTTGGGGGCTGAAATGGGTGTGGATTTGTAGCCTCAAATGAGTGGGTTTGGGGGCTGAAATCGCGATGTGTAGGTGCTAAACCAGCAGCTGAAAAGGATGGACTTGGGCGTTGGAATGGTCGCTGAAGTGGGTGCGTTTCGATGCCAAAATGGGACTAAAATGGGTGCGTTAGGGGCTGAAGTGGGGGCTGTAATGGGTGGTTTATTTCTGAGAAAAGGTGCTACAAGATGATTGTTGGTCACTGTCCAACATCTAGCTGTTATGATTATCAGTGTCCAGGTTTCAGTTTGCAGGCTTTCTCTATTATATATCGCATCATTAAGTTTATAGTTAAAGTGAACAAAATAACAAACACTTAGGATCAAGACCATCTTTATATGGGTCAGATTGCGATAACCAGATTGCGATCAGATAACACAACTTAGAAATTGCGTAATGCGCAAGTCCAGTAAGCTGCTTAATATGTAAAAAAAAGTTTTATAATGGGTGATACCAGGTTGTATTTCATGTGACCTCAAAACACTTTTGTACTTTAAACTTTGTTAATGCCATTATGTAGCCAGGAGAAACATAAGATAGTAACATAATTGTTAACCATAGCGGCATTATTATTATTACTTAAACATTTGATTACAATTGTATGCTGCAAATGAAAATAATTCTTAGGAAAATGACTTTTTCAATATTTACTGTTACATTGCAATTGTATACTATATACATAACATTGATTATAATATAGATACTTGGCTGCAATTAGTATTATTGTGCCAGGCCATATACAGTAACTTATGAGTGCCATTTGATGTGTTAGGAATGAGTGCAATAAGGTGCTAAACATGCGGACGAAGAGATGTATGTGAAGACGAACATGGATAGTATCTTTGTTGCTACAATAATTATAAGTGTTAGTATATGTCAAATAGCATTCTATGCGTTCATGTTCAGCATGTTTGTGGAATTACTTAAGAATCTAGAATTCTCCAATATTACATATGTCATGAAATGTTTTAAAGTATTTCTAACTGTCATTTTGAACATACAACATACATAAACACCCTGAAATGAATTCATTTTATAACAAAACACACGCAGTGAAAAAAAAAATTATGCAAAAAACCCGCAGCAACGCGCGGGCTATCATACTCGTAATAACCTAAAATAGACGGGCCTAAGATACATGACCATAGTTGGGTTTAACCCATAGAAAAATACGTCTAACACATTTTTACTACCTATAATGTAAAAATGATCAAAAGTGAAAAGTGGAATAGTTAAGGTTTATGAAATGTTGAAAACTAGCGGGGTTGCCCGCGCGTTGCGGCGGGTGCGTTTTGTGTTTTGTATTTTGTCGGTTGTACGGAAATTTATGTAAAAAAAAAAAAAAAAAAAAAAAAAAAAATTACCGAGTACTGTAGCGACGCGTTAAAAAAACACACTGTAGCATGTACTGTAGCACTGTTCATGCTACAGTACTGTTCATAAGTGTACTATTCATAAGAAGCCCAATAAATGTAATATATACTAATGTTAAAAACTTAATTTCGGTAAGTCTGACTTTAGGCTGTAAGTTGATGCTATGAACAACCATGCGTAAAGGAAACTATTTAGAGGGCAGGGAGTGGTAACACGAATTAACACTAACACCACTGCCACGTTAGCGTCACATCACTTTAACACCAAATAACATAACATCAAAAATACCAGGAAATCATAACACTCAATAACACCATTTTCAGGGACCCATCTTTTTTTAAAATAACAATTTACAAATTCTACCCTCAACAATTTTATTCATTAAACATTCAAACACTTCATTTACAAAATTAAACATTACAATACGAAATAAAAAACATTACATTAAACAAAACAACATAAAAAAAATTGCGAAATAAAATACGAAATGAAAAATACGACAAGTAAATAACTAGAACTATTCGTCATCTACTTCCATAAACTCCTCACGTTCACGCCAAACATGCTCCATAAGCTGCTGTTGGAAATTAAGATGAACATCTTTGTCACGTAATTCCTTATTCCTTCGACGACGCACATCACATCTGTCAATCCGTCTGTCTTGCATGTTTCTAGCCGGATTCCTAAACAATGCTCTGTACTCACTTAGAGCAAACTTTTGGTCTTTTAAAATCATGTTATGCAATATGATGCAAGAATACATGATTCTACGTATCTTGGAAACCTCGTAAGCTCGTGCTGGTTGTTGTATTATTCCCCATCGTCCTTGGAGAACACCGAAAACACGTTCAACATCCTTTCTTGCACTTTCTTGTCGCTTTTTAAAGAAACTGTGTTCCTCGTCTGAATCTGTTGTGAACGATTTGACGAAAGTAGCACATTGTGGGTAAATCCCATCGGCTAAGTAATAACCCTTATCAAAGACAACTCCATTTACCGCAAACAGAGCTACAGGGGCTTCATCTTTAAGCAGGTCATCGAACAATGGCGAATTATCTAAAACATAGATGTCATTATTCGCTCCCGCTATACCAAAAAAAAGCATGCCAAATCCACAAATCATGCGACGCAACAGCTTCAAGCAATATAGGGGGTATTTTTTTATGACCACTAACATATTGACCTTGCCATGACACTGAACAATTTTTTCATTGCCAATGCATACAGTCGATGCTACCAAGCATTCCCAAAAAACCATGTTCCTTTTCATGTTTTGCATATAGGTTTTCAGTGTCATGCATAGTTGGTACTCATAGGCGGCCATAATTGCTAAAGGTGAATTGGGTTACGGGTTAACGGGAAAGATGATTCGGCTTCTTCTTCTTGTATTCGTTGGTACTCATAGGCGGCCATAATTGCTAAAGCATCGGCTTCATCTTCGATATCGGAAAGGTTTACATGTGCTGTAACACCCCCAAAAGTCGTTAATAACAGCGGAAGACTTAACATGTCAGCGGAAGACTTTCGGGGTATTACTTCAAGGATCTTTGTCACAATCATAGTAGACAACACAAAGTGAAGTATTAAAGTTTAATTTATTTCAAAATACCAAACATCTGAGATACAAGACATTATTAAGATAAGAACGTGTTTTATTCTGAAGGAAAATAAGTAGTTTATTATGGTTCTTGTCATGCTTTTGCCCACTCCGTGCCATCCAGATCCGTCTTGTTTAGTTACCTGAGATAAACATGCTAAAGTCAACATAAAGTTGAGTGATATTCATAGGTTTGAATTTAAGAGTTTGAATCACAAGTTAAGAATGTATTGTAATCGCATACAATCAATATGTTAAAAATCAATGTTCCTGTTATTGCCTTAAGCTCATGATACTCAACGATTAACAGCCAATCATAAGTATGAATTATGATGGTAAGTGATAGGCCCCCAAAGATAGGTATTTGTCAATAACCTATTTATAAGAACAATAAAGTGCGCCTGGTGTTTTCTCCAACAACCAAACGAGGATTGTCAATCACTAATAGTACTATCCACAATTATTTACGTTCACCCTTCAGGTGATTAAGGTTCATGATCGAGGGACTTCTGACAATAGTAACTTAAGCAAATAACATTGGCCTGACGGTATTTCAATACCCGGTATAAAAGACTTGTGTTCGAGTTTTAAGCATGTATCTCCCCACGGGAAAATAGTTAAAGAGTGGGCTATGAAATCACCTTAGTAGTACAGTGGTATCGTAGTCTCAACAAAGCAAGGAAACGGCTTCACACAACACAACCTAAAAGATATTGCAAGTTTCAGTTAATAGTCTAAATCTGGTTTTTATCGCGAATATTTGATATTTAGTTACGAACGAATCTCGTGTTTGTTTAAGTGTTTTAAGTTCAAAAATAAAGTTATATATAAATAAAATGATTAATGATTGATATAAAAATAGACGTATCATTTTACAAGAAATATATAATGTATCGTTATATCGTTTAATTATAATTACGAATATATAACGTATATATAAGTTTATGTTTATATTAATTATATACTTAAATATGTAA
This sequence comes from Artemisia argyi, assembly GCA_030686995.1. Classification (NCBI taxonomy): domain Eukaryota; kingdom Viridiplantae; phylum Streptophyta; class Magnoliopsida; order Asterales; family Asteraceae; genus Artemisia; species Artemisia argyi. The sequence goes on from CM060685.1 coordinate 57,303,603, forward strand.
AAGGTTAATATTATTTTTGTAAAATAATATTTACAGAAAATTCCTTTAAGTTTCCAAAATTTACCTTTATAACCCTAATGATATATATTTTACACCGTTAGTCCAAAATATATATAATTTACATTTTAGGTCCAAAAGTATTATTATTTACATTTCTCACTTCCAAATTTTATTATTAACAGTTTCTAACTTATAAAAATCTGTTTTGACAGTTTATACCCCAAGTTTGCAGTTTTGACACTTTTAGTCCCTCGGTTACGAAAATTTTGCAAAGTTAGTCCAAATTTCGCCAAATTAAAAGTTCAACATTTTGACTTCTTAAATAAGCTCAGGGCATTCAAATATGTTTATTACAACAGCTTATTAGCTTATTTTTCACTTATTTCACTTAAATGGGCTTAACGAGACAATATCAAGGCCCGTTAAGGTTTCGTGATCCAATGGGCTTACGAAAGGTTTGGGCCTGAGTTTGGACTTATTTTAGGATGTTAAAAACACTGGAGTTGGGCTCCCAGGCCCAGTGTATCACATAAGCTTAATGGGCTTAAGATAAGCCCACGTTTTGGCTTATATAGTTTTATAAAAATTTGAGTTTTTGTCGGTACTAAACAGGTCGAGTACAAGGTCTAAATAAATTTATTAGGTCGAATAAAATGTGTCTTGTGATTGTCTAATAAGTTGTTAATGAGGTCGAGTTTTAAAAAGAATATGTCATGTGTCTAAATATTCATTTACGAGACCAAAGTGATCGAGCAAACTTCATATGTTGAAACTGCTCAACACTTAGAAAAATTCTAAGTGTTGAGATTTTATTCGAGTTGTCCAAGAGGTCACAAAACATGTCGATTTTAATAAGAACACAATGTTTTTAGATTCGAAACTTTTTATATTTTGTTTACTAGTGTACCAAATAATTAGTGTCTCCAAAAATAATAATATGTTACGTTCGTATATTAAGAAATAACGAGGCAAAGTGTTTGTACGAAAATCAATATTGAAACTGTTTTCCAACGCTTAGAAATATTCTAAGTGTTTTCCATTTATACGAAAGGGTCAAGTGACATTAGGAACGTGTTATATTTATTACGTGTATGATAATATTAGTTCAAAATCATTATGTCTCTTAATTTCTAGCATGGTTAAAATAAAGTATGATAGATAAAATGTATATGTTACGTTTTAATATAACAAGATAAATGATCAAAGTAAACGTGCAAAATATAATAAAATGAAAAATAGAAAGGATTGAATAGGTTTCGAGTTGGCTTACTTCACCTCAAAAGGTGGGGATAATGGTACGTATGGATCAAGAATGGAGCAATGAGGATTGTGGTTCACTTCTTGGTACACTAGAGATATGAGATGAGCAAAGATTGGCCTCCTTGGATCACTTCTAGGCTTCGTAATCGTTCCAAACCTTCTGTCCCATCTTCAAGTGCTACTCGACTTGTAACTTGTATATTTGGTAAGTTTTTGTGTGTGTGATCAATTGAGGTGCATGGGAACTTTTTATATAGTGAGATTATGATGTGTAGATAGGTACAAAGTTCACAAGAATGTGTGTTGGCTCGTTTGCATGGGGTGACACCTCAAACTATGCCCAATCGATCATTAGCCAACAAGGAGAATGTGTAAGAGAGATACGCTGTTCATTCCTGACATTCCTGTTCACTTGAGTCAGCTTAAAAGGCATTGGATACATTGGGTGGTGCTAAGGAAGGCTTGTGACAACATTTGGTTTTATATTGTACATGGTTTTCGTCATTCGCTTTGGTTAATTCACAAGTAGTAAATAAGTGAGATATATGGCAAACTTTATCATTCTCAATTCTTTGCTAGCTCGTAAATTAAGTTATGTAAAAATATGTTCATGTTGTGTGTCAAAATCGCGATAAGGAGGGTGTGTTTTGGGTGTGTCGAGGCTGGCAGAAACAAGACAATAGGGTGCGTTTTGGGCTTTGAGCCTGTTGGGCTTGTGTTTCGTATGGTCCAGCAGAAAAAGAAAAACAAAAATATAAAAGGGTCCGTTTGGTTTGTTATTTGGGTTTAAGGCCCAATGAGTTAACGGGGCCCACCTGGTGTGTTTTGTGAGTCGGGTTACGATCAAATAATATTAATGAGTGATCTCGGGAATTTTCGTAGGCTCCGGGATTATATAAATATTGTACCTTAAATATACGAAACGTATATTATAAAATATAAATGTTTTTAATATATATATATATATTCGCGATAATTTAGACTATCTAGGTTTGTGTGCAAGCAACGTTTCTAAGCAAAAGATAAATCATCATTTTACCGTTATATAAAAAAATTTTTGTCATACGTAAAAGTGGGTATTTAAGTAACGTAATAACTTGTAAGCATTTACTAACCGTTGGGAAAATTACGAGAGGCTACAGTACATACATCTTACAGTGAATTCCGTCCCGGAATTCGAGTTTAAGAGGGTTGCCAAGGGTGTCTAAGAGAAGAGGTGTGGGTACTTGGTGCGAATCTGGTCCTCGCGTTCCCAAGTATACTCTGGTCCTCGTTTAGAGTTCCAACGACCTTTTATGATAGGGATACGGTTTTGTTTCAGTTGTTTGACTTCTCTGTCCATGATTTCTACTGGTTCCTCGGTAAAAATGAGTTTGTCATCAAGTTGTAATTCTTTCAATGGAATGACCAAAGATTCATCGGATAAACACTTCTTGAGATTTGACACATGAAAAGTGTTGTGAATTCTACTAAGTTCCTCGGGTAGTTCAAGTTTATATGCCATGGGTCCAATTCTTTCTAGGATTTTGAATGGACCGATGTATCTTGGGTTTAACTTTCCCCTCTTTCCGAATCGTATCATTCCTTTCCATGGTGATACTTTTAACATAACTTTATCTCCGATCTGAAAATCCATGGGTTTTCTTTTTAGGTCGGCGTAACTCTTCTGTCTGTCTCTAGCGGTTTGTAAACGTTGTTTGATTTTGATGATTTTCTCGGTTGTCTCATGAACTAGATCCGGTCTTGTGAGTTGTATTTCTCCGACTTCTGCCCAGCAAACGGGTGATCTACACTTTCTGCCGTAAAGTGCTTCGAATGGTGCTGCCTTGATACTGGTATGATAACTGTTGTTGTATGAGAATTCTGCCAACGGTAAGTGTTTGTCCCAACCTTTTCCGAAGTCTATAACACAAGCGCGTAGCATATCTTCTAAGGTTTGTATTGTTCTCTCACTTTGACCATCGGTTTGTGGGTGATAGGCTGTACTCATATCCAGCTTTGTTCCTAAAGCTTTTTGTAATGATTTCCAAAAATGAGACGTGAAACGACTGTCACGATCTGATATAATAGAAATTGGCACTCCATGTCGTGACACAATTTCTTTCAGATATATCTGAGCAAGTGTGTTCATTTCATCAGTTTCTTTGATTGGTAGGAAATGAGCTGACTTGGTGAGACGATCAACGATAACCCATATCGTATCGTAGCCAGTAGAGGTTTTGGGAAGTCTGGTGATGAAGTCCATTGTAATACGTTCCCATTTCCACATGGGGAGTTCAGGTTGGGTGAGTAATCCGGAGGGTTTCTGGTATTCTGCTTTTACTCTTGAACATGTTAGACATTTACTGACGTACTCAGCGATGTCGGCTTTCATATTCGGCCACCAATATAGTTTCTTAAGATCCTGGTACATCTTGTCGGAACCTGGGTGAATGGAGTATTTTGATTTGTGAGACTCATGCATGATAAGGTCACGAATACCTCCGAAGAGAGGAATCCAGCTTCTTTCCTTGAAACAAAGCATTCCATTTGATCTTTTCACAAATCCGTTTTCGTTTTCTGGCATACCAAAAATCTTTTCAATTGGTCGATTTTCTTTCTTGAGAGCTTCGCTCTGGGCGATAATGATTTGTGTTGGAAGGGGTGAACAAATAGTCATGCCTAACGATCTAACCCTGAGAGGTTTTAGTCTTTCTTTTCGGCTTAGTGCATCTGCTACTACATTAGCCTTTCCTGGGTGATAACGGATTTCACAATCATAATCACTAAGCAATTCTAACCAACGGCGTTGTCTCATGTTTAAATCCTTTTGATCTAGGATGTGTTGGAGACTTTTGTGATCTGTAAACACGATACACTTAGTGCCGTATAGATAGTGTCTCCATAACTTGAGAGCGAATACTATTGCTCCTAGTTCTAGATCATGGGTTGTGTAATTTTCCTCATGTTTCTTCAGTTGACGTGAGGCATAAGCTATTACCTTATCTCGTTGTATCAAAACTGCACCTAAACCATGGTACGAAGCGTCACAATATAGCACGAAATCTTTGCTTCCTTCTGGCAATGCTAGTATTGGAGCTTCACAAAGCTTTTGTTTTAATAGTTGGAAGGCTGATTCTGCTTCTTGTCCCCAGACGTACTTTTCGTTCTTTTGGGTCAACTTGGTCAATGGTTTTGAGATTTTAGAGAAACCTTCAATAAATCTCCGGTAGTAACCTGCAAGACCTAAAAATTGATGTACTTCTGTGGGAGTTGTAGGTGATGACCATTCTTTAACTGCCTCTATTTTTGCAGGATCCACGTGTATTCCTTGACTATTGATTACGTGTCCCAAAAATTGCACCGTGGGAATCCAAAAGTCGCATTTTGAGAATTTTGCGTACAACTTTTCCTTCCTAAGTAACTCTAGGATTGTTCTCAAATGATTGGCATGTTCCTCCTTGTTACGAGAGTAGATAAGAATGTCATCAATGAATACTATCACGAATTTGTCCAAATATGGCTTGCATACTCGGTTCATTAGGTCCATAAACACAGCGGGTGCGTTCGTTAGACCAAATGGCATTACCTGAAATTCATAGTGTCCATAACGGGTTCTGAAGGCTGTCTTGGGAATATCTTCTTCCCGAACTCTCAATTGATGGTATCCCGACCTTAGATCAATCTTCAAGTATACACTCGATCCTTGTAATTGATCAAACAGATCGTCTATTCTAGGTAAAGGATATCGGTTCTTTATAGTGAGTTTGTTTAACTCTCGGTAATCTATGCACATTCGGAATGATCCGTCTTTCTTTTTAACAAATAGAACTGGGGCTCCCCAAGGTGATGAACTTGGTCTAATGAAACCTTTATCGGATAATTCCTTTAGTTGTTCCGATAGTTCCTCCATTTCGGAAGGTGCCAACCTGTAAGGTGCTTTTGCTACTGGTGCCGCTCCAGGCACTAGTTCAATTTGGAACTCTACTTGACGAGTCGGTGGAAGACCGGGTAGATCTTCAGGAAATACTTCGGGGAATTCCTTAACGATAGGTACATTTTTAAGTTGTTTCTTGGTTAACTTACTTTCCGTCACCTGAACCATGAATACATGACATCCTTCGTTCATGTATTTTATCATTCTGAGGCATGAGATGATTCCGTATCGGTTTTTATTCTTGTCGCCATGGATAACGAGGGTTTCATTCTTAAAAGGAATGTGTATGGCTTTCTCGTCACAATGAATCTTAGCATGATGTTTGGATAACCAATCCATTCCGATGATAGCATCAAAACTACCGAGTTGGACAGGCATCAGGTCAATAGGAAAAGATTCTCCTACGAGGGTTAAGGTATAATTCTTTAAAACAGAGTTGGTGCTAATTAAGTTCCCATTGGCCATTTCTATCTCGTATGTGGTGTTTAGCTTAGAAGGGTTAGAGTTAATGAAAGGGGCAAACGTATCTGACACGAAGATCTTATCTGCTCCAGAATCAAATAATACTCTAGCATTATGATGATTTAATAAGAACGTACCCGTGACAACGTCGGGGTGTTGTGGTTCATTTTCATTTCCCATCACGTATGCTCTTGCTCGTGCAGTGTTCTGACCATTTCCTTTTGGACAGCGGTTCTTGAAGTGTCCGGTTTCTCCGCATGAGTAACATGTTGGTGCTATGGGTTGTAGGTTGCTGCCGGTAGCAGAGGTCCTACAATCTTTTGTGGCATGACCTATCCTTTGGCATTTATGGCATTTTACTGTACAAGCACCATTGTGATGAAGCTTGCATCGGTTGCACTGTGGCTTAATACCTTGATATCCATTGCCATTGGTTGCCGCAAATATCTTAGGAGGTTCTTGTCGTTGGTTCTGTTGTTGACGATGTGGGTTCTTGTTCTGGTGTTGTTGTTGGTTGATCCTGTTGTAGTTGTTGTTGTTGTGGTGATGGTTGTTGTTGCGATGGCCGTTGTGGTAGTGATTGTGGTTTTGGGGGTGGGTGGTTCTCCTGTCATCGAGCTTTCTTTTGAGTTCGTTGCACTTGATTTCGCGGTCTAGGAGTTTTTGTGCTAACTCCATTGCGACTTCTAGTGATGGTGGGTTGGATGCTGTGACGTTTCCTTCAATATTCCGGGGAAGACCTTCAATATACTTCTCCAGAGTTTTCTCTAAATCTGGTACGATAGAAGGACATAATGCCATTAGCTCGTGGAATCTCCTGTTGTAAGCCCTAAGATCGATTCCTTTGACTGCAAGGACATGGAATTCGTCTTCCAGTTTTCTTATTTCGGATCGAGGACAGTACTTCTTTAGGATCTTGGCTTTGAATTCCGTCCAGGAGAGTCGGTACGCTGCTTCTGTACCTAAAGTTTGAGTTGTAGCGGTCCACCATGACAAAGCGTCATCCATTAAGGTTCCTGTGGCAAATGTGACCCTGTTGTTTTCTGAGCATCCACTCCTTTGGAATACCGTTTCGCATCTCTCGAACCAATGGGCAAGTTTAGTTATCCCTTCAGTACCCATGAAGTAAGTCGGCTGACAAGCCATAAAATCTTTATAGGTACATTGGCGAGGTGCGGGAGCAACATTTCTTGCCGGTTGTGCGTTAGCATTTGCTTGTTCGGCTAAGGCTGCATTGATTCCATTGGTGATTGCTTGTTGGATTTCTTCCGGGGTCATGGTTGCTGCTGAGGTAGTGGTCGTGGTTCTCTTAGGTGCCATATTCCTAAAAATGAGAATATATTTTCAGAATTTTCATAATAACCATCTTGTGTTAGACTATTTAGTAACATCAATAGGTTCAAAGTTATAATAGTGTCACATATATCACGATGCAATATACGATATCATAACACTTATGAAAATAAAGCAAACATAACATCATTGATTAGATTGTCGTTTTGAGTTTACATCACTTATTTATTCTTGTTGACATATCTCTAGGACATTCAAATACAAGTTATTACTGTGATGTGGGTGAGGCTACGTCGACAATCTATGGCATTCTAGGGTTTTCCTTGGTTATCATCAAGACGACGTTCTAGTTCCTGAATTTTGGCGGCCATGGTTTCTATGATTTGGTCTCGGTCTCTCTCCCTAGCTTGTGTTTCTTGTTGTGCACGTCGCAGAGACATGACTTGGGCTCTTGTGGTGTCGAGAGCTTGATCGATGTCACACATGATGTCCTTGTTTATGGTGTTAGCAGAGCAAAGTAATCCGATGAATTCCATAGCTTCACCGAACTGGGTACTTAGTTGTTCAATCATGGTTCCCATCTCTAGGTGTCCCATCACAAGTTGTTCTATCTCAGCTGACATAACTTCTATCAGTTCATTAGGGATGTTGTTCACCAAGGTGGCTATGGCGTCTAACCTGTCTTCATGTCTTACTAACCTAGCTGCCAAGAGTGGTATGGTATGGTGAATGGGTTCTCCAGTGACTGGAAGGATCTTAGATGCAGCAAATGATGATCTTTCACCAAGTTCTCTGTTGGTGGGAGTACCTTCTTGAGATCTCCAATACTTAAGGATTGGTAGTAGAAATGACCATTTGCGAGCATTGACCCGCTTACGAGCCTTATGGTTGGTTCTTGCATAATAGTAAGGATCTGAGGAGGTAGGACGAATCTGGTAATTCCTTGGTTGATAAGACAGAGGAGCACTGGAAGTTTTCACAGGTGGTGGACTGTTGATTGTTACTGGTACAGTAGTAGTCTGCTGATAAAATATACTAGGTAGTATCACTGGTTCTGCAGTTGGAGCAATTTCCTTTTTCCATTTAGTATCATCCCAGATGTATTTTTCTTCAGCATATGAAAGAGCTTTTCCAGCTGTGGCTGGTTCATAAGGCTGGAATGGAGAAGTTTGCTTACTGCGTCTGATTGGACCAGATGATGCTTGAGGTGAAGTAGAGGATTGCTGACTTTCCTTATTCTTGTCTGTTGTAGGTGACGCAGTCATTGGAGCAAGAGTTGGTACAATAGGTGTAGAGCTCTCAGTTTCCGAATCCGATAACAAAACAATGAAGTTGGGTTTGGAAGACATGGTACTGTAATAATCCCGATTAGTAAACATAGTTATTAGCATAATCATAGCATGTAAGCATATCTCAAGTTATATAAGTAAGAAATAATGAGAAGTAATTTTTCTACCAGATGTTGGAATGTAGGCACGGAGGGCATGAAGTGGTATTTTGTAAAAATGGTCCAGTTAAAGTGTAGTTATAGTCCAATGTTTAAAAACATCTGGTTCTCTATAACCGTGGCTCTGAATACCAATCTGTAACACCCCCAAAAGTCGTTAATAACAGCGGAAGACTTAACATGTCAGCGGAAGACTTTCGGGGTATTACTTCAAGGATCTTTGTCACAATCATAGTAGACAACACAAAGTGAAGTATTAAAGTTTAATTTATTTCAAAATACCAAACATCTGAGATACAAGACATTATTAAGATAAGAACGTGTTTTATTCTGAAGGAAAATAAGTAGTTTATTATGGTTCTTGTCATGCTTTTGCCCACTCCGTGCCATCCAGATCCGTCTTGTTTAGTTACCTGAGATAAACATGCTAAAGTCAACATAAAGTTGAGTGATATTCATAGGTTTGAATTTAAGAGTTTGAATCACAAGTTAAGAATGTATTGTAATCGCATACAATCAATATGTTAAAAATCAATGTTCCTGTTATTGCCTTAAGCTCATGATACTCAACGATTAACAGCCAATCATAAGTATGAATTATGATGGTAAGTGATAGGCCCCCAAAGATAGGTATTTGTCAATAACCTATTTATAAGAACAATAAAGTGCGCCTGGTGTTTTCTCCAACAACCAAACGAGGATTGTCAATCACTAATAGTACTATCCACAATTATTTACGTTCACCCTTCAGGTGATTAAGGTTCATGATCGAGGGACTTCTGACAATAGTAACTTAAGCAAATAACATTGGCCTGACGGTATTTCAATACCCGGTATAAAAGACTTGTGTTCGAGTTTTAAGCATGTATCTCCCCACGGGAAAATAGTTAAAGAGTGGGCTATGAAATCACCTTAGTAGTACAATGGTATCGTAGTCTCAACAAAGCAAGGAAACGGCTTCACACAACACAACCTAAAAGATATTGCAAGTTTCAGTTAATAGTCTAAATCTGGTTTTTATCGCGAATATTTGATATTTAGTTACGAACGAATCTCGTGTTTGTTTAAGTGTTTTAAGTTCAAAAATAAAGTTATATATAAATAAAATGATTAATGATTGATATAAAAATAGACGTATCATTTTACAAGAAATATATAATGTATCGTTATATCGTTTAATTATAATTACGAATATATAACGTATATATAAGTTTATGTTTATATTAATTATATACTTAAATATGTAAAAGGTTAATATTATTTTTGTAAAATAATATTTACAGAAAATTCCTTTAAGTTTCCAAAATTTACCTTTTTAACCCTAACGATATATATTTTACACCGTTAGTCCAAAATATATATAATTTACATTTTAGGTCCAAAAGTATTATTATTTACATTTCTCACTTCCAAATTTCATTATTAACAGTTTCTAACTTATAAAAATCTGTTTTGACAGTTTACACCCCAAGTTTGCAGTTTTGACACTTTTAGTCCCTCGGTTACGAAAATTTTGCAAAGGTAGTCCAAATTTCGCCAAATTAAAAGTTCAACATTTTGACTTCTTAAATAAGCTCAGGGCATTCAAATATGTTTATTACAACAGCTTATTAGCTTATTTTTCACTTATTTCACTTAAATGGGCTTAACGAGACAATATCAAGGCCCGTTAAGGTTTCGTGATCCAATGGGCTTACGAAAGGTTTGGGCCTGAGTTTGGACTTATTTTAGGATGTTAAAAACACTGGAGTTGGGCTCCCAGGCCCAGTGTATCACATAAGCTTAATGGGCTTAAGATAAGCCCACGTTTTGGCTTATATAGTTTTATAAAAATTTGAGTTTTTGTCGGTACTAAACAGGTCGAGTACAAGGTCTAAATAAATTTATTAGGTCGAATAAAATGTGTCTTGTGATTGTCTAATAAGTTGTTAATGAGGTCGAGTTTTAAAAAGAATATGTCATGTGTCTAAATATTCATTTACGAGACCAAAGTGATCGAGCAAACTTCATATGTTGAAACTGCTCAACACTTAGAAAAATTCTAAGTGTTGAGATTTTATTCGAGTTGTCCAAGAGGTCACAAAACATGTCGATTTTAATAAGAACACAATGTTTTTAGATTCGAAACTTTTTATATTTTGTTTACTAGTGTACCAAATAATTAGTGTCTCCAAAAATAATAATATGTTACGTTCGTATATTAAGAAATAACGAGGCAAAGTGTTTGTACGAAAATCAATATTGAAACTGTTTTCCAACGCTTAGAAATATTCTAAGTGTTTTCCATTTATACGAAAGGGTCAAGTGACATTAGGAACGTGTTATATTTATTACGTGTATGATAATATTAGTTCAAAATCATTATGTCTCTTAATTTCTAGCATGGTTAAAATAGAGTACGATAGATAAAATGTATATGTTACGTTTTAATATAACAAGATAAATGATCAAAGTAAACGTGCAAAATATAATAAAATGAAAAATAGAAAGGATTGAATAGGTTTCGAGTTGGCTTACTTCACCTCAAAAGGTGGGGATAATGGTACGTATGGATCAAGAATGGAGCAATGAGGATTGTGGTTCACTTCTTGGTACACTAGAGATATGAGATGAGCAAAGATTGGCCTCCTTGGATCACTTCTAGGCTTCGTAATCGTTCCAAACCTTCTGTCCCATCTTCAAGTGCTACTCGACTTGTAACTTGTATATTTGGTAAGTTTTTGTGTGTGTGATCAATTGAGGTGCATGGGAACTTTTTATATAGTGAGATTATGATGTGTAGATAGGTACAAAGTTCACAAGAATGTGTGTTGGCTCGTTTGCATGGGGTGGCACCTCAAACTATGCCCAATCGATCATTAGCTAACAAGGAGAATGTGTAAGAGAGATACGTTGTTCATTCCTGACATTCCTGTTCACTTGAGTCAGCTTAAAAGGCATTGGATACATTGGGTGGTGCTAAGGAAGGCTTGTGACAACATTTGGTTTTATATTGTACATGGTTTTCGTCATTCGCTTTGGTCAATTCACAGGTAGTAAATAAGTGAGATATATGGCAAACTTTATCATTCTCAATTCTTTGCTAGCTCGTAAATTAAGTTATGTAAAAATATGTTCATGTTGTGTGTCAAAATTGCGATAAGGAGGGTGTGTTTTGGGTGTGTCGAGGCTGGCAGAAACAAGACAATAGGGTGCGTTTTGGGCTTTGAGCCTGTTGGGCTTGTGTTTCGTATGGTCCAGCAGAAAAAGAAAAACAAAAATATAAAAGGGTCTGTTTGGTTTGTTATTTGGGTTTAAGGCCCAATGAGTTAACGGGGCCCACCTGGTGTGTTTTGTGAGTCGGGTTACGATCAAATAATATTAATGAGTGATCTCGGGAATTTTCGTAGGCTCCGGGATTATATAAATATTGTACCTTAAATATACGAAACGTATATTATAAAATATAAATGTTTTTAATATATATATATTCGCGATAATTTAGACTATCTAGGTTTGTGTGCAAGCAACGTTTCTAAGCAAAAGATAAATCATCATTTTACCGTTATATAAAAAAATTTTTGTCATACGTAAAAGTGGGTATTTAAGTAACGTAATAACTTGTAAGCATTTACTAACCGTTGGGAAAATTACGAGAGGCTACATGTGCGGCATAAGTTGGATGTTGATTCATTGCGAAATTTTTTTTTTTTTTTTTTTTTTTTTTTTTTTTTTATATATATATAAGATGGTTATATTTTGTGTTTGCAAATGGGTTAGAATACCCAATCTATTTATAAGGTTTAAAAAAAAAATTGCAAAACTTTTTAAAAAAATATAGCCGTTGTAAACGGCAATTTTTTTTGAATTCAAATATAGCCGTTTGTTGGAGGGGGTGTTCGATTTTTTTTTTTTTTTTTTTTTTTTTTTTTAATATACCCTGCTAGCTTGTAACCCGCGTTAGTATGGCAACGCAATTGGAAACGCAGCAGCAACACAAGACATGGGGGAGTGGGTATAACGCAGGAACGGCGTTAAGGAGGTGCCACATAGGCTATAACACTGCCTGAGCGTTATTACTCCCTGCCCTCTTATAGCAACAAGGAAAGGATTTGGTAACAAGAGTCTCGTACAAACCACCCAATCATACAAATCTATTTTAATATGGCTGTATATTAAATTTCTGTTATTTACATGAATGGTGCATGGCTGTATCCACTAATATGCTTCCTGAGATATCACATTTGCATGGCTATATCGAAACGCATGGTGCATGGTTGTATCAAAACGCATATTACATTTCAACCTTTCACAAACCTTTATTAAGTTTCCTTTATTAAAGTTTGCAAGGGTGTTATGGAATTGCAATGTAAACTCATTTAATACATTTACAAATCATGTATATTTGTCCATAATCATACAATGAACAAAGTAGGAAAAGATGTAAAGTATCTTTACATAATTATTAGTTTCACACTAGGATGGACAATGAACAAATTCAAATTACACCAAATCGTATCTTAAAATGTTACATGGGATGTTAATGTTTAAATGACATGGGCTGTTAACACGTCTCAAAATATATTCCTAAATCACTTTGATATTAACAGCTAATTGTCAAACTTTACGTATTTGGCTTGTGAAATATGTTCAACTATATATAATGTGTAACCAAGCATCATTTTTATATTGATGATAACATGGTTTTGGATGAAGTTGAAGCCGTTCCAATTCAATCCCATGTTCATGTTGTATACATTTTGTTTAGCTATCCACATATGTTTACTACGATGTCTAATATTTTGTATCTTATATGTACTTTTTAGATTGACAACGAAATACTCAAAGCTTTTACTTCTATGGACCTTGATTCTATTTTCAACCCTGAGAAAGCTTCTGTTGACATTGAGGTAAACGCAATATACCATTACTTTTTACTGCGTTTATTAGAGTGAGGGTAAATATGAGTGACTGGATAGTTATAATGCACCACAAAAGTCATCTAACTGATAAACCTCTAAAAAATTACAACACAACATAAAATGAGTAATATTGGTTTTGAAATTATTGTATGGTGATTTGATTGTTTGTTAACAAGTAACTAAGTAAAATCAAAGGATATTTCGTGTGAACTCTGACATTATTGTATGGTGATTTGATTATTTATGAACAAGTAACTAAGTAAAATGACATTTGCAAGTTCAAGTACATTGGAAATATAAGAAAAACTAAAAATATATATATATATATATATATATGAACAAATCTATAACTGGTATGACCAATTACGGTTTTGTATGTTTTTTGGTGTGTGTTATTGTACTTGCTACAAGATATGACCAAGAAAACAAGGAATAAACAATAAGAACAAATCTAACGGCATTACACACACAATAAATGACTAAGAAAACAAGGAATAAAAAATTAGCATTAATGTTTTTGTACATTTGCTTACGTACTTGCTACGTGTTCAAGAAAGCGTATGTGAAACGACAATCAATGTTTAGCTTCCTGTATCCAAAAGTCATGCATACCTTAGAATTGATAGCGAAAGTTAAAGATGTTAAAACAAAAATAAGAAGCCGAATGACACAGTTATGACCAAAATACTTTCACCAAAGAGCTTAAGATTCAGGTTCGAAATCAACTTGGTTCTACCATTTTGTCTGAAGTTCACGCAAATTTTCTTACATGGGACTTTACATGGTAAGTGTTTAGATGACATAGTGTACTCAGGCCTACTGAATTTCACTATCAAAAGATCTAAATCATAGTAAAAGGGCCGGTTTAACGCTTAAGTTCAGGCCACAAATATTTCACACAAGTCTACTAACAAGTCTTACTTCTCTTATCACTTTCAATCTAATATCTCTTTGTCTTGCTCACTCTTGACTTTTCAAGTCAATCCTATTACACCAAATTCCTTATTATATTTCGTATCGGCATGTTTATTATTATTTCCTATCAAATACACAATAAGTATAAAATGAGCAGTTTGATATAAACAACTCGATCATAGCACACAATAGAACAAACCAAAGTCAAAACCAATATCACTTATCACTCATCACTTGGACTGTCTTTCTGTAATTCATATAGAAACACCATAGTTACATAAAAATAATACTAAAAAGAAGTAAACTGACCTGTGTTATGTTTCTAATCATGCTCATTTTATTTTTTATTTTTTATTTTTTATTTTTTTTTAAGCCTGGTACAAAATCGACAAAGTACGAGTTAACTGCGTATGAATGGATGACAATAAAAAAGAAACTTTACATCATCTTGCTCGACAAAAATGTGGGTGTCTATTTGCATGACTATGTTTTCTCGCATGGCCAGCTTTATGTGGCATTGTCTAGAGGGATATCCTGTAGAACAACAAAAATATTGGTTAAACCAGTCAAAGAGTTCCGTCAAGCAGGAATTTACACCTCGAATGTCATTTATCAAGAAGTTTTACGCGAAGAGTAACATGTGTTGTTAGTTTTTATTTCATAACTGATGTAATGTTTTAGTTTCAGTTTCATTAAATGTTTTTTATATGTTGTTTGATAGATATTAAGAATTTTTTCTAGACTTTAGTTATCGTGTAATACAACCGTTTGCAATTACATTTTGATGGGTTCACGTTTTATTTTCAATGCTACACTAAACACTCACCACAATATCATAAATCGTTAATTATCTGCCGCTAAAAATTTCGTTGCTATGCACAAGTACTCGCCTAGTATATATAAAACTTGGATTCTTCACGATGAAAAAGTTTGCTGCTAAAAAAATAAAGAAAGAGTTAAGAAAAATGTATATTCATCAAGATGAAAAAGTCAAGAGTTTATACAAATTTCAATGTTAGCTATTGTGGTCTCCTAAATTTATTACTTTAACAGACCACATTAGTAACATCGAAATATAATATTACTCGAAACACATATGAGCCATTGCATTATATCATATAAGTCAACAACACTTCATTTCTTTCATCTATGTGGGATTGAGTATTAAATTTAATTTTAATGAAGTTATGCGAGAGAAACACTACTACATATATTTTAGACACCAAAGATAAACGATTGTGCCTTTCTTCGTGTTTTCATAATGACACCCTGTGTACATAAACTAATATTCCGACAAGAAACAAGATGAACTTCGTATATTAAAAGACGCGTATGAAAACAAGTTATATTAGATTACCAATTAGAGTGCAAGGTGCGGGGAGAACGAATAACACGTTATTCATCTGTCACTTCAGCGTCATCTCATTCGCCTCCCAATAACACAACAATAACAGAAATACCCTCCTCAACAAAAAACCTAATAACATGTTATTCGTGCATGTAGGTCCAACAAAACACCCCACCAAAAATACCCACACACTTAAAAAAAAAAAAAAAAAAAAAAACGAACGGCATATGTGGGTGGGTTGGCTGAAAACCGAATGGCGGACGAATGTCGAAAGGCACGCTGTGGCACAACGTGCCATTCGTCCGTTGTTAGGTCTTTTTTGCGGACGAACAATATACCCACACCGAGCTCTCTTAGAGAGTTATTATTGCAACTAATACTATTAGATTGGTTGGTACATGCTCGGTCGTAGACTTCTAGTTCATTGAGATTCAGGCTGTTCAAAGTTTAATTATGTGCGGGTGCCTATATATATTGCATGTATAAGAGAATTATTTTTACGGAGAAATTAATATTCAAAATTGCATTAGATCTAGTCGGTGATCCCGAGCCCCGACCTTTAGTCACTCTGTCAAAACCTGTTGTCTTAAAAGTTATATTTCTCTCACTATTTGGTTATAACTCACGAACGGCCAAGAGTTAATTGATGCCGTTAGCACCGATAGTTTCTTCTTTCAGTATTTTTTGACAAAATGAAAGAAGATTGTCCGCCATCGACGACCAGATGCGCCCTATAAGCTGCTGGTGCTACTAAAAATTATTTGTCATCCAGATTTTTGTGAATATTCATATCGTGTGGAATGTACTTTTTGTGATCTATGCTGAATTTTGATAAAATTTAGATGAAAGAAGGCCCAATCAAAAGACGTCACTTATGTCGCCCAACGGCCTTCATTGTCTATTTTGCTCATACTGTTGCATTTTGATGATCCGCCTTCACTTGTTACAAGAATTCTTCATCAACAAATCTTTTTTTAGTCTCATGATCAATGTCCTCTAATTTAGTCTCAAGTTTTCGTAATTTCGTCACTCGGACTGTGAAAAAGTATTAGATTAGTCGACATTGTGAGCTAAGGGTCCATTAAGTTCTATGATTTTATAATATTTGTGTGTAAATATTTCATGAATAATAGTTATTCTCACTGAAAATGTCAGTATTCAAATAGATATTATCAATGCAATATTTACACACATGGTTACATCACAAAATCACCCTAAGAACAGAGCCAAGCTTGTGTCAACGTACTAAGCTTATATATACAACATCAGATCATCAAAGTTACGCTAGTTAAACATACTATACATCGAGGAACCATACGTTTGACACATTTTAAGGACGTGTTTCAGTGTTTAGCAAATGTTACACTTTTTGATATGGAACAATGTTTCGTTGCCCTCGCGTTTGTGGAGGGAACAAATCAATATTATGAGCACAATTATAATTTGTGTAAATTCAAGTGTTAGATATTATGCAAAATCGATAACAAAAGAAAGAGCTAAAGAAAATATGTCTACTCGTTAAGAAAGAAAAAAAAAAGTTTGAGTTTATACAAATTTGCATGTACTTGCTTGTGATCTCTAAAGCTATTACTTTAGCTATCACAGAAAGGACATGGAAGTATAATATTACCCGAAACACATATGAGCCATTGCATTATGCTATATAAGCCAACAACATTTCATTTCTTTAATCAATGTGGGATTGAGTACTAAAATTGCTTTCACTAAGAGCATCTTTAGTGGTAACGTGAAAGTTGCGTTATGGTGCATTTAACGCACGCTAAATTGAAGTTAACCATTGCGTGCTTCCGCGTTAAGGTGGCGTTAACGTGAGACGTTAAGCCCTTAACATTGCGTTAACATGCAACTTTAAAAAAAAAAAAAAAAAAAAAAAAAAAAACAATAACTTAACCTTAACTCAACAACAATTTACAAAAACACTCCTTCATAACTTAACCTTAACTCAACAACAATTTACAAAAACACTCCTTCATTTAGGGGGGAAAGTGATTTTTTTTTTTTTTTTTTTTGAGTTAAGATTAAAGTGGTAAAGCTGATTTGGCGCGGATGTGGCACTGAGTTATAACTTAACTCAAGTTACCACTGCACATCCTCTAAGCGGTCGTAAGGTACCCAAATTTTAACGGAGTTATGCAACTGACAGAAACACTACTACATATGTGTTAGACACGATAAAAGATAAATGATTGTGCCTTTCGTCGTCTCATAACAACACCCTCTGTACACAAACTAATATTCCGACAAGAAACAAGCTAGACGAACTTTGTATATTAGAAAACAACAAGTTATATTAGATTAATTAGCAAGAGTTGCGATCCCCTAAAAAGGGGATCAAAATTAAAAAGTCTAAAAATGTTTCTAACCACTAAGCTAGTGTCATGTGTCCCTCACTCATTCCCTCCCTTTTTTCTTTAATATTTTCGGTTAGAGGGCATTTTGGTCATTTGACCCATTTTTTAAATTCTACCTTAAATTTCAAATGCAAATAACTTTCAAACGATAAACTTTTAGAAAAAACCGATTTCACCATAATTTTTAAAATTTAATCCTCTTTAATTTTGTATAATTTTTTTTTTAATTTTTTGGAAACTTTTTTTTGACATATTCATTGGGTCATGATTTTCTTGAAAATTTTAGCATTTTCGGCTCTAATTTTGTCTAGTTTAAAGGCCGAATTTTGCAAAACTTAAAACACGAAAGTTGTAGCTTCTTGGCCATTCTTTACCCAGAAATTTGAATCACTCAAATCCAATATGATATGAGTGAGATATCGTATGTTAAAGATGACGTTTTACTAATATTTGTTGCACACAACGTGTTTGATGAAATGTTTAGCTTAGATTTTGAGTCTTAAAATCGAGTTAAATGCACTAATTTTTGTACACCAATGCACCTTTAGTTATTTTATTAATGTAAGATTCAAAAAGTTTTGTTTTTTCTTTTTTTTTTTGTTTTTTTTTTTTACTGATGAACCATATTAACTGATGAACTTTATTAACTGATTTTTAAAAAAGACATTTTGTTCATCAGTTACTTTGGTTGAACTATATTAACTGATGAACATTATTAACTGATTTTTAAAAAAGACATATTGCGCGTTAAAGAGCCTTATTAACTGATGAACTTATTAAATCAGTTAATAAGGTTCATCAGTTAATAAGGTTCATCAGCCTTATTAACTGGTTGAACTATATTAACTGATGAACTTATTAACTGATGAACTTATTAACTGATGAACTTATTAAATCAGTTAATAAGGTTCATCAGTTAAAGAGCCTTATTAACTGATGAACTTATTAAATCAGTTAATAAGGTTCATCGGTTAATAAGGTTCATTAGCCTTATTAACTGGTTGAACTATATTAACTGATGAACTTATTAATTGATGAACCTTATTAACTGATGAACTTATTAAATCAGTTAATAAGGTTCATCAGTTAAAAAAACAAAAAAAAAAAAAAAAAACTTTTTGAATCTTACATTAATAAAATGACTAAAGGTGCATTGTTGTACAAAAATTAGTGAATTTAACTCGATTTTAAGAATAAAAATCTAAACTAAACATTTCATCATACATGTTGTGTGCAACAAATATGAGTAAAACGTCATCTTTAACATTCGATATCTCACTCATATCATATTGGATTTGAGTAATTCAAATTTCTGGGTAAAGAATGGCCAAGAAGCTACGACTTTCATGTTTTAAATTTTTCACGATTCGGCATTTATGATTGTACAAAATAAGGTCGAAAATGCCCAAAAAATAAGAAAATTAACACCCATTTCGTATGTAAAAAAAAATTTTGAAATTTTTAACAAAATTTATACCAAATTAAAGAGGATTAAATTTTAAAAATTATGGTGAAATCGGTTTTTTCTAAAAGTTTGTCGTTTAAAAGATATGTGCGTTTGAAATTTGAGGTGGAAAAAGAAAAAATGAGTAATTTTACTATTTTGCCCCTATCCAGATTTTTTAAATAAAATAAAGAGGGGACACGTGGCAGCACCAAATTTCTTTTTAGTCTTTGCAATGTTTGGGTACTTTGCAAAGGATCCGGCATCTAATTAGCAATTAGAGGATTTATTATTCTGACTAATACTATTAGATTGGTTGGTACTCAGTCATGGACTTCTAGTTCATTGAAGTTCAGGCCGTTCATAGCAAGGTTGTCAGGATCGCGATCCTGATCGTAGGATCGTACGATCCTACGATCCTACATATGAAAAACGAGCAGGATCGTAGTAGGATCTTAATTCTATCAGGATCGGTATAGGATCGTAGGATCGCACGCAGGATCGTAGGATCGTAAACGATCCGATCCTACTACAAGCCCATGTTTTTATCTCGAGGGGAGCAAGATCGTTGTAGGATCGTAGGATCGCACACAGGATCGTAGGATCGTGAACGATCCGATCCTACTAGAAGCTCATGTTTCTTATTGTTTTTTCTTTTATCATTCATTTAAATTCATTTATCATATAAAATATTCTATAAAAGTATAAAACTACAACTCTTATATAATAATATGTACATTTTCATAGGATCTTACGATCCCGATCCGATCCTACGATCCCGATCTTGTGAAGCCGAAAACGATCCTAGGTAGGATCCCGATCCTGACAATCTTGGTTCATAGTTTTATTATGTGTGAGTGCCTATAAATTTTGCATGTATAAGAGGGTTATTTTTATGAAGAAATTAACATTCAAAATGGCATTAGATCTAGACGGTGATCCCGAGCCGCCACCTTTAGTCACTTCGTCCAAACTTATTTTCTTTAAAAGTACTATTTCCCTCGCTCTTTGGTTATAACTCTTGAATGGCCAAGAGTTAATTAACGCTGTCAACGACAATAGTTTTTTCTTTCAATATTTCTCGATAAAATGCAAGAAGATTGTCAGCCACCACCGGCCAGATGCGCCATTTGGCGATCCGTCTTCACTTGTTACAGATATCAACAAATCTTATTTGGTCTCATTTTCAATGTTCTTTAAGTTTTCTTCTCAAGTTTTCGTAATTTCATCGCTCGAAGTGTGAAGGAGTATTAAGTTATAAGTTGACATAAGCTCGATTGTGAGCTTAGGATTAATCCAGTTTTATTATTTTACAATATTTATGTCTGTAAATTTTTCTTGAATAACATGGTTATTCTGAAAATTTCAGTATTCAAATGAATATTATCAATGCAATATTTATACAGACCATTACATCATAAATCACCCTAAGTACAGAGCCAAAGCTTGTGTCAACTAAGCTTATATATACAACAGCAAATCATCAAAGTTACGCGAATTAAACATACTATATCGAGGAACCATTGTTTTGACACATTTAAAGGACGTGTTTTAGTGTTTGGCAAATGTTACACCTTTTCATATGAAATAATGTGTTGTTGCCCCCGCGTTGCGGCGGGAACAAGTGAGAAAAATTATAATTTGTGAAAATTCAAGTGTTAGATATTATGCAAAATCGATAGAGAAAAAATCTATAATACTATAAGATTCAGTCACTAAATTTAATGTGGAGTTATGATGATAGAGTTTTTAGAGTTAGAAACAAGTTAGAGTCGTTTAGTAGTTGCATAGAGTACAAGATAGCTAATGCTCGGAATTCAATGCAGCCTCATAATAACTATACAATCATGAAAGGAGATGAAGTGCAAAGGTTGCCCGAATTGATCACATGGCATTTAGTATAGAATTAAAAGTTGGTTAGATGAAGTGCAAGGGTTGCGAAAGGTTTCAAGAATAATTAATGATTTAACCTAATTCATGCCTATATAAACCGGCCAAAATCACATTTAGTGAGCACATTTGAAGATGATTCACACATCTTTTAGATCTTTGATTATTGGTAGCGGTATGTAAATTCTCTTTTGCAATATTTTGGAGATGATTCACACATCTTTTAGATCTTTTTAATTAACTTGGTCTTCTTTTTTTCTTAATTTAGTTATCATACGCAGGTACCATGAATATCACACAAGATCATGCATGCTCAGATAAATGGAACCAAAGATTGGGATACCAAATATTTTCTTTGTTTCTTACATATTTAGGTGATTGTTATAGATAAGCATATATATATATATATATATATATATATATATATATATATATATATATATATATATATATATATATATATATATATATCATGTTAATGCATTTTGATATAAAAGTAATTTATGTGCGTTTTCTATTGATGTAGCTCACATGTGCGAATTGATTCAAGAAAATGTGCACGAGCATGTATGTAAAGCAACATTTAAATGGTTAAATAATACTTTTTTAGCGTGATTAGTTTATTTAAGAGCATTGCTTTCGAATGCTCTTTAAGAAATATTAGAATGAATTTATCGTGTGCAATTGAATTATTATTGAAAAAAAGAAGGTCCGCACATCGCAAAGTGTTTTCTTTTTCTATATGTAGAATCATTAGTGAGAAACCAATATTTACGTCAATTAAATGAGTTTGCCATAATAGCAAAATACGACATATTAAAAATATCACATTAAGTAATGAATAGAAAGGAAAAAAATACATAATTTTGACTTAAATCCGTTTGTAAATTATAATATCAAATAAAAAAGTTGAGTTTTAAACATAAGCAAAAGTTCAAACTTTTATCGAAAAACAAAACCGGTGCGTTTAATGTGAAGTATATACAACATTGAGATGGAAGTGCAAGGCTTGCCGGAATTTATCACATGATATTTAGTAATTATTATACAATTAAATGTCGGTTATGGATTAATGAGATGAAGTTGAAAAGGTTGTAAGAATAATTGATGATTTAACATAATGCAATATATATAGATATATGTATTATGTTAATGCATTTTCAAATACAAGTAATTTATGTGTGTTTTCTATTGATATAGCTCACATGTGCGATTGATTAAAGAAAATGTGCACGAGCATGTATGTAAAGCAACATTTAAATGGTTAAATGATACTTTTTAGCATGATTAGTTTATGTAAGCATGCAACTTGAATAATGAATATAAAAGAAAAAGTATATAATTTTTGCTCAAACCCATTTGTAAATTAAAAAAATTAAGTTTAAGACATAATAGTGGAGTCCAAAGGTTTTAGGAATTATTAATAGTGTGTTAATTAATATTTATTTAGTTAGCTATTTAGAATTGAGTTTATTGAAAAAATTTATTAATATTAGTTAGATCTCAATGTTAATTTTCAATGAAGTTAGTTATACAATAAAATGAGATGAAGCTAAAAAGGTTTGTAACGATTTTTATACAGTTTATGTGACATTATTATATATACATTATTACATAAACTTTAACTTACAAACTTAATAAAGAAAATATTTAACGCACATTCTATGACCAATTAGATAGACCCCGTGTGCTTCATATTACCATGCAAAAACTATCTAATTGACAAGTATTGTAGGGCTAATTAATAGAACAAAAGAAACAAAGCCATTTTTTTATCATACAAATAAGTAATAGGCCAAAAGAAACAAAGTCATCACAACTTAATAACCAAAAGCCCATATATATAATGCAACACCACAAAACCAAAACAACATCAAACACTTTTAAATTTTTATACAAGAAAGTTAAAATATTTCATACAACATACTAAACAATAATTAAGTATACACTCGCCAATATACAGAAAAAATGCATGATTAACAATTAGATTCTTAGTCCGTGCGTAGCACGGGTTCTGCATGGTATAAGATATTTTACGTCATATAAGTTCAAGCACACATTTAATTGGTAAACAAAGTGGAAGGACTGAAATTAAAAATATGAAATGAATAGTAATTATCTGTGAGTTGACCACAAATACTTATGTATTGTCAAAAATATAAGTATTGGAGAAAAGTTTATTTAGGGACAAATCCCCATCATTAATTTAGTTTGATCTAATGATGGGATTAACCTAAGATTAAACATGGAAACCTAAGTCCATGTCTTTTTTTTTTTCCTTTTTTTTGTCTTTTTTATTATTCACTTTTTTATTTCTTTCTTTTTTTTCTTTTTTTTTGGCTTTTTTTTTCCAATTAACGTTATATATTTTTTCCTTTTTTTTTTCTTCTTTTTTTTCCTTTTTTTCTTCTAATTCACGTTTTTTTTTTTTTTTTTTTTTTTTTTTTTTTTTTTTTTTTTAAATAAATCAAGCTTTTCTTTTTTAAATAAATTCACGATTTTTTCTCACTTTATTACGTTTTCGTCCGTTTTTGTCTGTTTTCACATGATTATATACGTTTTCAGACGTTTTTGTTCGTTTTCAGACGTTTTTATACGTTTTCGTCCGCTTTTTTACGTTTTCGTCTGTTTCAGACGTTTTTGTTCGTTATTATACGTTTTCGTCCGTTTTTTTACATTTTCGTCTGTTTTCAGACGTTTTTATCCGTTTTCGACAGTTTTTATATGTTTTTAGACGTTTTAGTCCATTTTCATACGTTTTCATCCGTTTTTATATGTTTTTGTCCGTTTTCAGACGTTTTCGTCCGTTTTTAGACGTTTTTGTCCGTTTTCATACGTTTATATACGTTTTCGTCCGGTTTCATATGTTTACATTTGTTTCCGTCTGATTTCATACGTTTTCTTCCATTTTTTTATGTTTTCGTCCGTTTTTAGACGTTTTCGTCATTTTTCCTATATATTCGTCTGTTTTCTTACATTTTCGTTCATTTTCATAGGTTTTCGTCCGTTTTTCAATTTTTTTGGCCAATTTTAGACGTTTTCATGCGTTTCAGAATATCACAAGTGATATTCGGTGATACTCAGACGTTTTTGTCTGTTTTCGTCAATTTTTTTACATTTTTGTCTGTTTTCAAACGTTTCGGCAGTATTGATACGTTTTCAGACGTTTTTATCCGCTTTCAAACGTTTTCATCAATTTTTTACATTATCGTCTGTTTTAAGACGTTTTCGTCTGTTTTTATACGTTTTCGTCCATTTTAAGACGTTTTCGTCTGTTTTTATATGCTTTCATCCATTTTTATCTGTTTTCATACGTTTATAAACATTTTCGTCCGTTTTTATGTATTTTTGTATGTTTTTAGACGCTTTCGTCTGTTTTCATACTTTTCAGCAGTTTTTATACATTTTCGTCCGTTTTCATCAATTTTTCATACGTTTTTGTCCCTTTCGAGGCGTGCTTTTACGCTTTCATTCGTATTCGTTCGTTTTCATATGTTTTCGTCCGTTTTCATACGTTTCTGAATATCACAATTGATATTCTTAATATCACAAGTGATTTTTTTTTTATATTCAAAATATCACTTGTGATATTAATAATATCAATTGTGATATTCAGAAACGTATGAAAACGAAAGAAAACGTATGAAAACGAACAAAAACAGAAGAAAACGTAAGAAAGTGAAAAAAAACGTGAATTAAAAAAAATGTGAAAATCACTTATAATATTCCGAATAACACTTGTAATTTTCTGAATATCACTTTTGATATTCAGAATATCACTTGTGATTTTCATGTTACAAAACATTAGTTGAACATCACTTGTGATATTTGGAATATCACTTGTGATATTCGGAATATCACTTGTGATTTTCTGAATATCACTTGTGATTTTCTGAATATCACAAGTGATTTTCAACTAATGTTTTGTAACATGAAAATCACAAGTGATAATCTGAATATCACAAGTGATATTCAGAAAATTACAAATGATATTCATGTTACAAAACATTAGTTGAAAATCACATGTGATATTTAGAATATCACTTGTGATTTTCATGTTACAAAATATTAGTTGAAAATCACTTATGATATTCAAAATATCACTTGTAATATTTAGAATATCACTTGTGATTTTCTTAGTATCACTTGTGAATTTCATGTTACAGAACAATTGTTGAAAATCACTTGTGATATTCAGAGTGATATTCAAAATATCACTTTTGAAAAAACGTGAATTAAAAAAAGCGTGAAATCACTTGTAATATTCTGAATATCACTTGTGATTTATATTCAGAATATCACTTTTGATATTCAGAATATCACTTGCGATATTCTGAATATCACTTGCGATTTTCATGTCACGGAACATTTGTTGAAAATCACTTGTGATATTCAGAATATCACTTGCGATATTCAGATATCACTTGCAATATTTTGAATATCACTTGCGATATTCTGAATATCACTTGTGATTTTCATGTTACAGAATGTTAAAAATCACGTGTGATATTCAGAATATCGCGAGTGATAAATATCACTCGCGATATTCTGAATTTCACAAGTGATATTCTGATAATCACAGTATATCACTTGTGATATTCAGAAAGGTATGAAAACGTCTGAAAACATTGAAAAACGAACAAAAATGAATGAAAACGGACGAAAACGTATGAAAACGGACGAAAATGTATGAAAACGAACGAAAACGTAAGAAACGGACAAAAATGAATAAAAAAAGATGAAACCATATGAAAACGTATAAAAATGGACGAAAACGTATGAAAACGGACGAAATCATATGAAAACGTATGAAAATGGACAAAAACGTAAGAAAACGGACGAATATATATGAAAATGGACGAAAATATATGAAAACGGGCAAAAACGTATGAAAAAATTCAAAAACAGATAAAAACGTAAGAAAACGGACGAATATATATATATATATATATATATATATATATATATATATATATATATATATATATATATGTAACCACCGGTAAATTTTCACTTAAATTAAACTAATACTTATCCATTTTTCCACGTCTATTTTTTTTTTTTTAAACATTATCAGTTTAACTAATCACAACAACTAACTAATATGATGTAACTCACATTCTACATAAACGTGTTCACTTAAGTTCATTTTGAATAAATATTTAGATATGTCAAATGTAAAACCCCATGACATTATACCTACTACTTTATATTAATACGTTAACATACGATAATTAAACGTTCAACTTACACGTTTTCTATCTATAAGAATTTTCCCGAAACCCTAAGTTATTATAACTATGATTTTAAATAAATCATAAACTCTAAAGTACGATACTCTAAATCTAATGTATAAGTTTCTAAAGCACAAAACCTTGACCTAACGTTATATCCCGATTAAAACCCTAATTTACCAAAACTATGATTTTATGTGATAAAATCACAAACCCTAATTAGTGTGTACAAGATTTCTATAAAATATAAGTGAACAAGTCTTTTAAACATGGGTACAAGTCAATAATGCATGGGATCATAACATTAGTAAAATTCATTATAAACCTCGGTGTGCTTATCCTTAAGTACACAAAACAAGAGTATTTTTGTACAAAGCCCTCTCTCTAGTAATTTCATAAATAATAAACTTAATGTACAAGTGCCTGATGCCTAAAATATAAATACTAGACATTATTAGTTTTAAATCCTACATAACCTAGTATATATTTAACCTAACTTAACCAAATACTAGGAATATACTTTCTATAGACCTTAAACCTTAGTACCACTCCCCTAAGCCTAGTGTACAATCCATTAAGCATAATTTGACACATCCTTATATTTCATTCCAATTCGACACTAATTAAAACCTAACCTAACAAACCATAAATTACAATTTTACTTAGATATTTTTTTAACTTACACCTTAAACTAAGTTGTCTACAACTCACAATAGCCCAGGTACATATAAACTAAACTAATCGATTTCCCTTGGTTATTACTTAGTTCGATCACCACAAAAATTAAAACAAAACTAAACCTAACTAAATACTTGTGCATTCCCTACACCACAAGACTTTCTTTTGGTGCCCTAAACTTCCACATCACTTTGTATCTAGAAACCTTTATCTAAATCAAAATGGTTAGTTAGATTCCTTGGCTAGGGTTATTCCACACTTACATATGCTTCTATACGTTACAATTGGCTGTAAGATAGCTCAAGGCCACCTCACCATGTTTCCTACAACACAACATGATGAGCTAGAACCTTTTTGAAACCCTTGGCATCTCCTCTATATATATATCGAGCTCCATCCTTCCATTTTTACTCACACCTTATTCAAATTACATCAAACAATCCCACACACTTATCCCTACTGATCTAGAGGTCCTAAAAGAAGCCACATATGCATGTCCCCCTAGATTCTTACTCTTGGTCAAAAGTATCAAGCCAAGGCATTGTAACATTTTTTTTCCCACACGTTGGGACATACAATTCACCAAACTTGATTTGCTTATGTCTCTTGGACTCTAGACAAGCCTTTCCAGGTGGTTAAGTGCATAAAATGAAACCTTAGATCTTATCTCCATATAATTCGAACCAAACCACCCTTTTTCATGCATCTCATAATCGAATACACTACACCATATTCAATCACATATATTTCTGATCCTTAAGTCTTTAAAAGAAGTAGAATAAAGTTTCATTGGAGTCTAGAAGCATTGGAGTAGTTTGGTTACATTTTGGATTCACCCTTGTCGAATTTCCTCTTTGTATTGAGTACCACTTCTGTAAGTCCCAACTCCTTTTTGATCTCTTTTACACTTCTATTTAACACCTCTAAATGATAATAAACAAGTCTTAATACGAAACTAAGGCCAAAATCATCTTTTGTTTTTCCTTCTGATATTACCAGTTAACGAACACACCCTCTTGTATCATAGTTTGGCAACACTTTAATCTACACTATGTTACATTAAAACAAGCTAGATAATCATCTAATATGATATAGAAATGAGCTATAAGATTTTGTAAAACTTCAACCTGTTTTGTGTATTTCTGGTCTTAACGCAAAAACAGTCCCAAACACCCCTTTCGAGCCCCTATTTTCGACCATGAGCAAAGAGTATTAGAACCAACCAAAGAGAATTTTTAATCATCACCTAGCACACTTCCATTTTCCCCCAAGACCTGATCAAAAGATGCACATACCGCGTTTTTATTTGGGTCTTTTTCCTGGTCACGAGCCACTAGACCAAACACCCTTAATTTTATTTCGATATGTATTACTAATCATAAAACCTAAAACATTGTTAAAATATAACTTATATATACCTAATAACATGTTACTTTGCTCAAAACGTTGGTTTGGAAGTTTAAAATTCGAAAATGAAACTCTTTTTCATAACAGATACATGTCGAATATATTAGTTATATGAGGCCAACTTTGGCCATTCGTTTCTCCTATCAAACGAGCTCTAAAAATTTCGAAACCTGGGGGATTTAAAGCCCTTCCAGCATAGATTAAGTAGGAACAAAAAGCTCGGAAATATATTAAGTGGTCTAGTTTTTATCGAGCCTCACTTTTCTGCCCATCACTACTTAAGGAAAATATTTGTTATTTTATGTGAAACTAGTTTTGAACACCCAACTTTGGAAGATAATTGTGACTAAACCATAGCACCTTAGGACGAATAGTTTTAACCTATAAGAAGACCTCCTAGTATACTACTAAAAGGAACAATAACGTAGTAGAAACCTCTTCATGTCTCGTGTTTAATTAAGCTCACTTTTGGTCGAAAAATCCGTTTTATAAACTTTTCTTTTGATTATTTAGAACAAATAAGCTAACATTATAAGTAGATAAGCTGATGAAAACTATTTATAAACCTGTTTTAAACTTATATAAAGGAGTCGTAGAAAGTTGGATTTATTTCGTGGCTAAAAATGCGTTTTTATTGAATAAGGACATCGGCTGTAAGTTATATTTGCATGAGGGGTATATATTGCCAAAACTATAAATAATTTTATATTTTGGACTTGAAATAAAATAAACTTATGGTTAAGGGTAGAAAGTGTCAATTGACCAACGTTCAAGGGTAAAAGTTGCCATTTTTATATAGTTTGAGGGTAAAATTTGTCAACTTTAGAAACATGAGGGTCTAAAATAAAAATATTGTAAACCCTAATTAATTATTTAATATTATTATTATTATTATTATTATTATTATTAGGGTTTGGAAAATAAACTTAAAATATGTTTTGTACCGTAACTAACAAACGAAGTATCCATTTAACGAACGGACAGAACCAAATCTTACAAATAAGAAAATATAATAAAATAATACTTTTGAAACTACATATTGGTTCAATAAAATATTTAACCATTACACTAAAACGAAACGAACATTTAAAAACTAATATAATCAGAAACAATTACTGAGAACTTAACATAATAACACAGGTTTCAAGCCGGAGACGTTTATCAACTTCATTTAACTTTGTTTTCCATCCAGACTGCCCAAGTGAGTTCACTAGCCCCTATTTTATACGTTTGAATTACTTTTGGGGGAGATACATGCTCTAACTATTTTTACTTTCACAAACTTTTACGGATTACCGTGAGTTTCATAGCCCCTACTTTTATACGTCTTGAATTACTTTTGGGGGAGATACATGCTCAACTATATTCATTTACTTACACAAGTACTCTAAACTTTTATGGATTACCGTGAGTTCATAGTCCCACTATTTTATAGTGTTTTTCAAACTTGTGGGGAGATACATGCTACAAACCGAACACAAGTATTTTTCTGTATGCTATCATGATCTCGTATTGCCTAAGTTAAACGTTCTGCCATTCAAGTCCCTCATATCATGAACCATTAATCACTTGCGAGTGAACGCGAATATAGTGAATAGATCTATTGGCAGTTGACGCCCCATTTGTGTTGCCGGATAGGTGGCCAAATGCACTTTATTTGAGAACTACTAGGAAGTTGGCAAGCTTCCTACTCGAGGGCACTATTACGTTATAGCTCATTACTATAATGTCCAAACTGTTAAGGTTTGAGTTCATGAGGCTTAGTGCAATACGTTGCGTTACTACGTTTTATAACTATTTGACTTGTGTTCAAACTATTACTTATTTACAAACGCTGTGAATTCACTCAACCGTTGTGTTGACTTTTTAGCATGTTTATCTCAGGTCCATAACAAGCAAGGATGGTATGGAAGGGCATGCATACGGAAGGAAGGCTAAGATTTTATTATTCTTGATAAATTATTGGACAAATTGTAACACTACTGGGACCTCATTTTGTAAACTCTGATATTTGAATAATAAAATTTCTAAAACAACTCAATTAGAGATTGTTTTCCTATTATTATAACCGTTGGTAAACAAAGTGGAAGGACTGAAATTAAAAATATGAAATGAATAGTAATTATCTGTGAGTTGACCACAAATACTTATGTATTGTCAAAAATATAAGTATTGGAGAAAAGTTTATTTAGGGACAAATCCCCATCATTAATTTAGTTTGATCTAATGATGGGATTAACCTAAGATTAAACATGGAAACCTAAGTCCATATCTTTTTTTTTTTTCCTTTTTTTTTGTCTTTTTTATTATTCACTTTTTTATTTCTTTCTTTTTTTTCTTTTTTTTTTGGCTTTTTTTTTCCAATTAACGTTATATATTTTTTCCTTTTTTTTTTTCTAATTCACGTTTTTTTTTTTTTTTTTTTTTTTTTTTTTTTTTTTTTTTTAAATAAATCAAGCTTTTCTTTTTTAAATAAATTCACGATTTTTTCTCACTTTATTACGTTTTCGTCCGTTTTTGTCTGTTTTCACATGATTATATACGTTTTCAGACGTTTTTGTTCGTTTTCAGACGTTTTTATACGTTTTCGTCCGCTTTTTTACGTTTTCGTCTGTTTCAGACGTTTTTGTTCGTTATTATACGTTTTCGTCCGTTTTTTTACATTTTCGTCTGTTTTCAGACGTTTTTATCCGTTTTCGACAGTTTTTATATGTTTTTAGACGTTTTAGTCCATTTTCATACGTTTTCATCCGTTTTTATATGTTTTTGTCTGTTTTCAGACGTTTTCGTCCGTTTTTAGACGTTTTTGTCCGTTTTCATACGTTTATATATGTCACACCCCCAATTTACCTGACTTGCAGCGGAATGGAATACCTGGGGGTGTCTGTCATAGCACCACAGTTACAGTTACATTGAACGACCTAAAGTGTCGTTTGGAAAATACTGCATTTGATCATTGAAATAATTCAGAGTTTACAAAATGAGGTCCCCAAAATGTGTTGCATGTTTATGAAAACAAGTCATACTAGATCAAACGTTTACATAAGTGCATGAAATAATGATGAGACGCGTCGACTCCGCGACTCCATGAAGGTCCAAATGCATGTCACATGAGCTACCTTAGTAACCTGAAATACATTGCTAAAACGTCAACACGAATGTTGGTGAATTCCATAGGTTTGTAAAATGTAATACTGTACGGCCACCACAAGTAAAAGTGCAAGATAAAAATCTCATGAAAATTGTACAATAGCCTTAAGCTCATGACACCGAAGCTATGACTGATGAAATTCTATGCCCCTCCCGAATGTTCTGCCGAAACATTCAAATGTAAAAGACATGACATGCATCCGCTTACTGTTGGTATCCACTACCACGGATGGAGGCGTCACCCTCGATAGATCTATCCACTCACTCTCGCTTAGTACTTGAAATTAACGGTTCATGATGTTACAGGGGACTTGTCACATGGCAAGGTAACTTAAGCTATGTACATGTTTGAATACTTGGGCTCGTACTAAAATGATTGATGCAATGTATTCCCCCCGTGGGATTTGAAAACAATCAAAAATGTTGAATTGAAAACGGGGCCATGAAAACTCACCTTAACTGATGAAACTGTAATGAAATGAAATGAACACCAATGAACAATTAGCTGCTGCAACCCAATATGATGGTACCATGAACATGTACTGAGCTGAAAAACAAGGCGCGCATACTAGCCGCAACCTAATATGAATGATGAACGATCTACTTTAGATCATGAAATGATGTTATGAATGTCCATGCACATGTTTCCTATACCACTCTTCTCTTTGAAAAACACTTGTGTTATCAAAAATATATAATCCAAGAATTTGGAAAAATATTGCTATTAGAAAATATAATAACTAGTTATAATATATATATACTTATATATATATAACGTAAGTTTCCATGTTAGCGTTGAAAAACTCGGGTTGTAATCCTTGAAATGATGAAAACATACTCGTAATAACTAATACTACATTAGTTATAAAGCTCGGTACTTAATATTATGTCTAGCTCAAAAATGTACTTCGTAGTTTTTGTGCCAAATTTAATAAAAGCTGTCAAATATAAAGTGATTTTAGCCGATTTTCAAACGTGAATATCTTTGTCGTTACTTGTCCGTTTTACTTGTTCTTTATATCCACGGTTACGTCTTAGTATGTAGTAATATATTTTGGAAAGCTCGGCTCCTCCGGGTTACGTCTAAAGTCTCTTTTTGTCCAATGAAAAACGTCCAACAGCAAACAAATTTCCAGAAAATACTTTTCATCAACAATCTTGCAAAAATCATAACTTCTTCGTTATAAGCTCTTTTTAATCCGTTCTTTCGCCTACGGATTCGTTTTTGAAAGTATTTTCTAAAAATTTTGCCAAAGTTTCCTTGGTGTTTACTGATTTTCCAGATTTTTACAAAACGGGACAGCATGTCTAAAATAGGTTCCAAATCAAGTTTCCAAGGTTAAAAACTAATTTCTACCATTACCAAACCTCTTGTAATCACCACATGACTAATCTAATCCTACCATACACCTTCTTAGGGTGCCATGGACTCCTAACCAAGTTATTAGAGCTAGGGGATTCATAACAAGAAAGTTAGGGTTTGTATGTTACTTTTTAGCCAAAATAAAGTGTAGTATAGCTACTTGTACATGGTTTTTAGCATGATACTTATGTAATACATGTAAAAATAGGATGATCCATGAAAAAATAAAGATGAAAACTTACTTGATAAAATGAGATGATTATTGGATGATTATGCTTGATGTTCTTGTGTTTTTGTTGCTTGATTCTTGATTAGGCATGTAAAATGAACAAGTTTTGTGTTTTACTTTATGGAAAATCATGGATGGATCATGGTGTTTGTTTTTGGTCGTGGGTTATGAAAGAGAGGAAAAGAGATGAGAAGCAATTTGATCTTTCTAAAAATGTTGGATTATGATTCTTGAATTTGGTAAAGTAATGTTTGTAGAGGTTTATTAGTAATATAATTAGAAATCAATGCATAAGGTTAAAGGGGTGTCTCATGGGCCGGTTTTTGGTGTGAAAAGGAGTAGCCAAAACGGTTTTGATCACATAGAAAATATAGTGTAGCGTTAAGTGTTATTACGCGTTATTCGTTAAAATCGGGTACCGGGTTTAATAGCAATAAACGTTCACGAAGTTTACCGGGATGAAATAAAGTTATAATAATGTTAAAAACATATTAAAAATATGTTGGGTACATTTACTGAGTGATCGGGTGATTATTGTTTAGTTTTCACGAAAACCGTCGTTATATTCATACGCGTACGTTATAAATAAAATAAATTTCCAAAATACTGGGTAACTGAATGTTATAACTTTTATGATGTTAAAATGGATATAAAAATATGTCGGGACCATTGTGGGAATATTTAGATATATTCGTCGTGTATAAACCGGGTGTTAACGTTTACTATAATTACTTATACGTAAAAACGTTAAATGTACTGAATATAGTAATTTGAAAATCCTAAGAGTGGTATAACATGTAAATGACTTACTGATGATATGCAGACTATCCCCAGTCCGTATGAAATGTTATTACTGATAATGCATGAATTCGCACCTGAACCAAATACGGTTACGCGAATTTGAACACCCGTAAACTAAATTTACGATGAAATGTGTAATGCACTTGAATGATGAAATCTTTTCCCGCAATGAATAGTGTTCCGTGAATAGTAAAATTTCTGAATGCTTCTCTGAATGTCAAACTGACACCAAAAATGATGAATAGTAAACTGATGAATAGTGTTTTGATGAATAGTGTTTGATGAATAGTGTTTTTCCAAAGTTCGGGAAATGACCTGAAATGATCTGAAATGGTGAGTTGAGACAGTCTTCCCCCCTAAAAGGAACTTCGTCCCGAAGTTCAGTTTATGTTGGTCTCTGAGAATGTATTGGTGAAAAGGTGATGATATTCGAGAATTCCAGCGAACTCTAACGATAGGAATTCGACTCTGTTTCAACTGTTTGACCACACGGTCCATGATTTCTGTTGGTTCTCTTACAAGGTCTGAGATTGTCATTTGGGATGGATCCCTTCCAATGGAATCATGAGTGACTCATCTGAAAATCATTTCTGGGGATCTGAAAATGTGAAATATGTTCGTGTAATCCTGTTGTTCTCTGACAATGTTCAAGTCTGACGGCCACTAGGCCTTCTCTGTCAAAATATAAATGGTCCAGTGTATATTGGTGTAACTTTCCAAGTTTTCTGAACGATAACATGCATTTCCTAGGCAGAACTCTTTGCATAACTCTGCAGAACTTGAAGTTTTAATGGTTTACGACTTATTGAACTTGTAACTGATTTTTGACTTGTAGAAAATTTCTGGTTATCTCATGAATGCCTACTGAACTAGTGAGTTGAGCTTTTTCTGAGTTTGGCCCATCAATCGATGGTCTGTGCTTCTTAATGTTTTAAATGTGGTACTGGTAATATATATACTGCTGAATTCTGCCAGAACTCAAGTTTGTATGCTAGTTGGTCGATTCTAAAATGAATCTTAAATAGTCCAATATGCTAAAGGTTCAACCTTTCTTGTTATCCAATTTGTATCATGCCAATCCAAGGCAATGCTTTTAACTTAGTTTGTTCTCCCACTTGAATCTGGATGGTTTGTTATTCAGGATACCCAATCCAAATGATATGTGTTATGTACCAACCTAACTTCTGCCAGTTTCCCGTTGTTGGTGTGATAACTATTGTTGTAGATGAATTTGATTTATGCTGAGTGATTAGTCCAACCATTTCTAGGGTCAATCACTCATGCTCTGAGCATACCTTCCTATGTTTGAATTGTTCTCTCGCTTTGACCATCGTTCTGAGGGTGATAGGTGATGTTCACATCTAAATGGGTTTCTGAAGGAAATCCTGAAATGATTACCTGAAGTCCAAGTTGAATCGGTTTCCTTAACAGGAAATACTGAAATGGGTACAATAAACCTTTGTGACTAATTCCATAACGTTCGGTCCTTCGAACTTGGCGTTATCTGAAGGAATAGAATATAGGTAACAATTTGGTTCCTTGTGTTTTGTTCCAACGGATGATAAGACATATGTCCTTCTTTGTCTAGTGGGTTTGGTCTCCACTACTGAAGTTCGTGATTAATTTGTGATGTCCTTCCTAATTCCTTCATCACATATTCCAAATATTCTTTATTGTCAAGTCACAATTCCTAAATGCATAAGCGATGTTGTAGGGAAGTTGGTTCTGGATATTTGTCTCGCGATTGTGAGTTTTGGTTGAAATCTTTTTCTGAATAAACGAACTTAGAAAAATGGAGCAAATGATTTACTAAGTAATATTTTTCCTGATGATTCAAAATTTCAGTAGTTATGAAGTAGAAAAATGTTTTCAAACATGTTGTGATTAAGACTGCTTACCAAAGTTTGATATCTATGTATATTTCTCATTGTACAATAGTGTTGCTAAAGTTTGACCAAAAAGGATCGCACTTGTTCAAAATAGGAATTTCAGAAATCATTTTTCCACAAGGTATGTGATTTATGTAAACGCATCAACTTTATTTAAAAGTGAAAACACTGAAAAGGATAAAATGGTAGAATAGGAAATGTTCGCTTAAATGCATAGATGTCTAACACTTAGTTCCTGAGGTTGGATAATGTCTATTGGTGGTTATCTGGCATAACTACAAGCATAGGTATTTAGACTAACTTAAGTCCTGAAATAGTTTATCGTTGTAATTGGCAAGACGAAGGTATCACTTGATGTTGTGTCGATGAATGTCTATTCTGTTTTCCCATGTAGATGAGGAGATATGTTCTGGTTTGATCCCTTGCTTGGTATGAAGGTGAGGTTATCTGAAATTTCTAGACATAATGCCTTAGAGGAATCTACATCGATATTCTTGATTCAAACAATTGTACTTTGTGAAAACTTACTGCAGGAAAGTTCATGTATGGATGAGGCCATGTTTAAATGAAATGCTCTACAGTCTCAATTAGAAGCTTGGTGTATTTCTATTGTGTTGTCCTGCGGACATCTATATTGAGTTCAATCCTGTAGCTCAGTCTAGCTAGTACCTTTAAATGATAGAATTTGACAACTAAGTCAGAGATGGTGATTCGGATAGTCTCGCAGTATCTTAGAATTTGTTGTTGAGTTATGAATTCTCTCACTATATACTTCTAGTCCTGGTTAGTAGTTCTGTAATCCTTTCATTGCTTTTATTGTATAAAGGAATCCTGCATGTAATTGATATGGAAAGTCTCTTCTAGGGAAGTCAATGGGAAAATCCAACTTAATGGCTAAGTGAGTGACAGGTAGGGTAAGTATCCAGGGATAGTTCGGCAAAATGGATGTTTATGAAAGAGTTCCTTTGTTTACAAAACTTTTGGATGAAGATTGTTATTAACAATCCTTTGAAAAGGTAATTATTTCCTTCATGGCATAATCCTTCCTGAATTTTACATAGGTGATCAGGCTATGTATAATTGAGGACTAATGATGCGATGTTGGATTTTGTCAAAATATCATAACTTTTCTCAAAAGTTTTAGATGGTGTTCAACGCATTGTTATTAAAATGGTATCCTGATGTTTCCTTTCAAGTAACATGAAAATTGCTTCGCGTAATAATAGTGAATACTTGGTGTAATGACAGTAATCAATTTATAGGATGGAAATAAAATAGCTTACTTCAGAAATTTTTCTGTAAAATCGTTTCCCCATATGATAGTAAAATAGCTTGAATGGTGTATGGGATACGTGGGTGAATCTTGTCGAATGGTAATAGTCTACAAATTCGTCAAAAACGAAATCAACCTAATTCCTGATGAGACAATGCTATAATGTTGCGAAACGATTGAAGTCTGAGCAATCGGGATAGAAAATGGAGTAAATGAAGGTTATGATTATCACCTAGGTAACAAAGGATAGATACTACATTGGATAGGAAAGTGCTTAATACCACTAGGTCATGTCATCGTACCAACGGTAAGTACAAAAGGAAAGATACAACCCTCTTTCGCGCTACCTCGCGCCATCCAAAAGGTAAAACTATAGTACACACTGTGGGAAGGCCAATAGTGTAATAAGTAACTGATGGTGATGATAGTACCTGAGTAGTAAGTGCCCTACTAGTGATGGAAAGAAAACACACTATCTTCCTTGCAATTAGCATCCTAATAAGTCCATTAAGATTAATTCTGAATACACTACCAAAAGGCATTCTATGTACGGGCTGAATGATAGGAAAACCCTGTTCCTATGGCAAATCAATAGTACTAATGGTGGTGTAAATGCAACTGGTGGTATAATGGTAGTGGAAGATGACAAGGCATCTTCAATGTCGGAATCCGATAAAAGGATGTCAGGGTGAGTATCTGAAGACATGTCACTTGTGAACCAGGTCAATAAAATGATATACATATACGGATATGAGTATAAATAACTCGCACAGGGGATGTATAAAACAACATGTATCATGATTATGCACTTATGATGAAATGATGAGATGCTATGATGATGTGGTTATAGTCTAGGGTCCAAGATACATCCTAGTTCGCTATAACCTTAGCTCTGATGCCAATCTGTCACACCCCCAATTTACCTGACTTGCAGCGGAATGGAATACCTGGGGGTGTCTGTCATAGCACCACAGTTACAGTTACATTGAACGACCTAAAGTGTCGTTTGGAAAATACTGCATTTGATCATTGAAATAATTCAGAGTTTACAAAATGAGGTCCCCAAAATGTGTTGCATGTTTATGAAAACAAGTCATACTAGATCAAACGTTTACATAAGTGCATGAAATAATGATGAGACGCGTCGACTCCGCGACTCCATGAAGGTCCAAATGCATGTCACATGAGCTACCTTAGTAACCTGAAATACATTGCTAAAACGTCAACACGAATGTTGGTGAATTTCATAGGTTTGTAAAATGTAATACTGTACGGCCACCACAAGTAAAAGTGCAAGATAAAAATCTCATGAAAATTGTACAATAGCCTTAAGCTCATGACACCGAAGCTATGACTGATGAAATTCTATGCCCCTCCCGAATGTTCTGCCGAAACATTCAAATGTAAAAGACATGACATGCATCCGCTTACTGTTGGTATCCACTACCACGGATGGAGGCGTCACCCTCGATAGATCTATCCACTCACTCTCGCTTAGTACTTGAAATTAACGGTTCATGATGTTACAGGGGACTTGTCACATGGCAAGGTAACTTAAGCTATGTACATGTTTGAATACTTGGGCTCGTACTAAAATGATTGATGCAATGTATTCCCCCCGTGGGATTTGAAAACAATCAAAAATGTTGAATTGAAAACGGGGCCATGAAAACTCACCTTAACTGATGAAACTGTAATGAAATGAAATGAACACCAATGAACAATTAGCTGCTGCAACCCAATATGATAGTACCATGAACATGTACTGAGCTGAAAAACAAGGCGCGCATACTAGCCGCAACCTAATATGAATGATGAACGATCTACTTTAGATCATGAAATGATGTTATGAATGTCCATGCACATGTTTCCTATACCACTCTTCTCTTTGAAAAACACTTGTGTTATCAAAAATATATAATCCAAGAATTTGGAAAAATATTGCTATTAGAAAATATAATAACTAGTTATAATATATATATATACTTATATATATATAACGTAAGTTTCCATGTTAGCGTTGAAAAACTCGGGTTGTAATCCTTGAAATGATGAAAACATACTCGTAATAACTAATACTACATTAGTTATAAAGCTCGGTACTTAATATTATGTCTAGCTCAAAAATGTACTTCGTAGTTTTTGTGCCAAATTTAATAAAAGCTGTCAAATATAAAGTGATTTTAGCCGATTTTCAAACGTGAATATCTTTGTCGTTACTTGTCCGTTTTACTTGTTCTTTATATCCACGGTTACGTCTTAGTATGTAGTAATATATTTTGGAAAGCTCGGCTCCTCCGGGTTACGTCTAAAGTCTCTTTTTGTCCAATGAAAAACGTCCAACAGCAAACAAATTTCCAGAAAATACTTTTCGTCAACAATCTTGCAAAAATCATAACTTCTTCGTTATAAGCTCTTTTTAATCCGTTCTTTCGCCTACGGATTCGTTTTTGAAAGTATTTTCTAAAAATTTTGCCAAAGTTTCCTTGGTGTTTACTGATTTTCCAGATTTTTACAAAACGGGACAGCATGTCTAAAATAGGTTCCAAATCAAGTTTCCAAGGTTAAAAACTAATTTCTACCATTACCAAACCTCTTGTAATCACCACATGACTAATCTAATCCTACCATACACCTTCTTAGGGTGCCATGGACTCCTAACCAAGTTATTAGAGCTAGGGGATTCATAACAAGAAAGTTAGGGTTTGTATGTTACTTTTTAGCCAAAATAAAGTGTAGTATAGCTACTTGTACATGGTTTTTAGCATGATACTTATGTAATACATGTAAAAATAGGATGATCCATGAAAAAATAAAGATGAAAACTTACTTGATAAAATGAGATGATTATTGGATGATTATGCTTGATGTTCTTGTGTTTTTGTTGCTTGATTCTTGATTAGGCATGTAAAATGAACAAGTTTTGTGTTTTACTTTATGGAAAATCATGGATGGATCATGGTGTTTGTTTTTGGTCGTGGGTTATGAAAGAGAGGAAAAGAGATGAGAAGCAATTTGATCTTTCTAAAAATGTTGGATTATGATTCTTGAATTTGGTAAAGTAATGTTTGTAGAGGTTTATTAGTAATATAATTAGAAATCAATGCATAAGGTTAAAGGGGTGTCTCATGGGCCGGTTTTTGGTGTGAAAAGGAGTAGCCAAAACGGTTTTGATCACATAGAAAATATAGTGTAGCGTTAAGTGTTATTACGCGTTATTCGTTAAAATCGGGTACCGGGTTTAATAGCAATAAACGTTCACGAAGTTTACCGGGATGAAATAAAGTTATAATAATGTTAAAAACATATTAAAAATATGTTGGGTACATTTACTGAGTGATCGGGTGATTATTGTTTAGTTTTCACGAAAACCGTCGTTATATTCATACGCGTACGTTATAAATAAAATAAATTTCCAAAATACTGGGTAACTGAATGTTATAACTTTTATGATGTTAAAATGGATATAAAAATATGTCGGGACCATTGTGGGAATATTTAGATATATTCGTCGTGTATAAACCGGGTGTTAACGTTTACTATAATTACTTATACGTAAAAACGTTAAATGTACTGAATATAGTAATTTGAAAATCCTAAGAGTGGTATAACATGTAAATGACTTACTGATGATATGCAGACTATCCCCAGTCCGTATGAAATGTTATTACTGATAATGCATGAATTCGCACCTGAACCAAATACGGTTACGCGAATTTGAACACCCGTAAACTAAATTTACGATGAAATGTGTAATGCACTTGAATGATGAAATCTTTTCCCGCAACGAATAGTGTTCCGTGAATAGTAAAATTTCTGAATGCTTCTCTGAATGTCAAACTGACACCAAAAATGATGAATAGTAAACTGATGAATAGTGTTTGATGAATAGTGTTTTTCCAAAGTTCGGGAAATGACCTGAAATGATCTGAAATGGTGAGTTGTGACAGTCTTCCCCCCTAAAAGGAACTTCGTCCCGAAGTTCAGTTTATGTTGGTCTCTGAGAATGTATTGGTGAAAAGGTGATGATATTCGAGAATTCCAGCGAACTCTAACGATAGGAATTCGACTCTGTTTCAACTGTTTGACCACACGGTCCATGATTTCTGTTGGTTCTCTTACAAGGTCTGAGATTGTCATTTGGGATGGATCCCTTCCAATGGAATCATGAGTGACTCATCTGAAAATCATTTCTGGGGATCTGAAAATGTGAAATATGTTCGTGTAATCCTGTTGTTCTCTGACAATGTTCAAGTCTGACGGCCACTAGGCCTTCTCTGTCAAAATATAAATGGTCCAGTGTATATTGGTGTAACTTTCCAAGTTTTCTGAACGATAACATGCATTTCCTAGGCAGAACTCTTTGCATAACTCTGCAGAACTTGAAGTTTTAATGGTTTACGACTTATTGAACTTGTAACTGATTTTTGACTTGTAGAAAATTTCTGGTTATCTCATGAATGCCTACTGAACTAGTGAGTTGAGCTTTTTCTGAGTTTGGCCCATCAATCGATGGTCTGTGCTTCTTAATGTTTTAAATGTGGTACTGGTAATATATATACTGCTGAATTCTGCCAGAACTCAAGTTTGTATGCTAGTTGGTCGATTCTAAAATGAATCTTAAATAGTCCAATATGCTAAAGGTTCAACCTTTCTTGTTATCCAATTTGTATCATGCCAATCCAAGGCAATGCTTTTAACTTAGTTTGTTCTCCCACTTGAATCTGGATGGTTTGTTATTCAGGATACCCAATCCAAATGATATGTGTTATGTACCAACCTAACTTCTGCCAGTTTCCCGTTGTTGGTGTGATAACTATTGTTGTAGATGAATTTGATTTATGCTGAGTGATTAGTCCAACCATTTCTAGGGTCAATCACTCATGCTCTGAGCATACCTTCCTATGTTTGAATTGTTCTCTCGCTTTGACCATCGTTCTGAGGGTGATAGGTGATGTTCACATCTAAATGGGTTTCTGAAGGAAATCCTGAAATGATTACCTGAAGTCCAAGTTGAATCGGTTTCCTTAACAGGAAATACTGAAATGGGTACAATAAACCTTTGTGACTAATTCCATAACGTTCGGTCCTTCGAACTTGGCGTTATCTGAAGGAATAGAATATAGGTAACAATTTGGTTCCTTGTGTTTTGTTCCAACGGATGATAAGACATATGTCCTTCTTTGTCTAGTGGGTTTGGTCTCCACTACTGAAGTTCGTGATTAATTTGTGATGTCCTTCCTAATTCCTTCATCACATATTCCAAATATTCTTTATTGTCAAGTCACAATTCCTAAATGCATAAGCGATGTTGTAGGGAAGTTGGTTCTGGATATTTGTCTCGCGATTGTGAGTTTTGGTTGAAATCTTTTTCTGAATAAACGAACTTAGAAAAATGGAGCAAATGATTTACTAAGTAATATTTTTCCTGATGATTCAAAATTTCAGTAGTTATGAAGTAGAAAAATGTTTTCAAACATGTTGTGATTAAGACTGCTTACCAAAGTTTGATATCTATGTATATTTCTCATTGTACAATAGTGTTGCTAAAGTTTGACCAAAAAGGATCGCACTTGTTCAAAATAGGAATTTCAGAAATCATTTTTCCACAAGGTATGTGATTTATGTAAACGCATCAACTTTATTTAAAAGTGAAAACACTGAAAAGGATAAAATGGTAGAATAGGAAATGTTCGCTTAAATGCATAGATGTCTAACACTTAGTTCCTGAGGTTGGATAATGTCTATTGGTGGTTATCTGGCATAACTACAAGCATAGGTATTTAGACTAACTTAAGTCCTGAAATAGTTTATCGTTGTAATTGGCAAGACGAAGGTATCACTTGATGTTGTGTCGATGAATGTCTATTCTGTTTTCCCATGTAGATGAGGAGATATGTTCTGGTTTGATCCCTTGCTTGGTATGAAGGTGAGGTTATCTGAAATTTCTAGACATAATGCCTTAGAGGAATCTACATCGATATTCTTGATTCAAACAATTGTACTTTGTGAAAACTTACTGCAGGAAAGTTCATGTATGGATGAGGCCATGTTTAAATGAAATGCTCTACAGTCTCAATTAGAAGCTTGGTGTATTTCTATTGTGTTGTCCTGCGGACATCTATATTGAGTTCAATCCTGTAGCTCAGTCTAGCTAGTACCTTTAAATGATAGAATTTGACAACTAAGTCAGAGATGGTGATTCGGATAGTCTCGCAGTATCTT
The DNA here is from genome assembly GCA_030686995.1 of Artemisia argyi. Classification (NCBI taxonomy): domain Eukaryota; kingdom Viridiplantae; phylum Streptophyta; class Magnoliopsida; order Asterales; family Asteraceae; genus Artemisia; species Artemisia argyi. Next base: position 57,347,100 of record CM060685.1, read on the forward strand.
AGAATTTGTTGTTGAGTTATGAATTCTCTCACTATATACTTCTAGTCCTGGTTAGTAGTTCTGTAATCCTTTCATTGCTTTTATTGTATAAAGGAATCCTGCATGTAATTGATATGGAAAGTCTCTTCTAGGGAAGTCAATGGGAAAATCCAACTTAATGGCTAAGTGAGTGACAGGTAGGGTAAGTATCCAGGGATAGTTCGGCAAAATGGATGTTTATGAAAGAGTTCCTTTGTTTACAAAACTTTTGGATGAAGATTGTTATTAACAATCCTTTGAAAAGGTAATTATTTCCTTCATGGCATAATCCTTCCTGAATTTTACATAGGTGATCAGGCTATGTATAATTGAGGACTAATGATGCGATGTTGGATTTTGTCAAAATATCATAACTTTTCTCAAAAGTTTTAGATGGTGTTCAACGCATTGTTATTAAAATGGTATCCTGATGTTTCCTTTCAAGTAACATGAAAATTGCTTCGCGTAATAATAGTGAATACTTGGTGTAATGACAGTAATCAATTTATAGGATGGAAATAAAATAGCTTACTTCAGAAATTTTTCTGTAAAATCGTTTCCCCATATGATAGTAAAATAGCTTGAATGGTGTATGGGATACGTGGGTGAATCTTGTCGAATGGTAATAGTCTACAAATTCGTCAAAAACGAAATCAACCTAATTCCTGATGAGACAATGCTATAATGTTGCGAAACGATTGAAGTCTGAGCAATCGGGATAGAAAATGGAGTAAATGAAGGTTATGATTATCACCTAGGTAACAAAGGATAGATACTACATTGGATAGGAAAGTGCTTAATACCACTAGGTCATGTCATCGTACCAACGGTAAGTACAAAAGGAAAGATACAACCCTCTTTCGCGCTACCTCGTGCCATCCAAAAGGTAAAACTATAGTACACACTGTGGGAAGGCCAATAGTGTAATAAGTAACTGATGGTGATGATAGTACCTGAGTAGTAAGTGCCCTACTAGTGATGGAAAGAAAACACACTATCTTCCTTGCAATTAGCATCCTAATAAGTCCATTAAGATTAATTCTGAATACACTACCAAAAGGCATTCTATGTACGGGCTGAATGATAGGAAAACCCTGTTCCTATGGCAAATCAATAGTACTAATGGTGGTGTAAATGCAACTGGTGGTATAATGGTAGTGGAAGATGACAAGGCATCTTCAATGTCAGAATCCGATAAAAGGATGTCAGGGTGAGTATCTTAAGACATGTCACTTGAAAAACGAACAAAAATGAATGAAAACGGACGAAAACGTATGAAAACGGACGAAAATGTATGAAAACGAACGAAAACGTAAGAAACGGACAAAAATGAATAAAAAAAGATGAAACCATATGAAAACGTATAAAAATGGACGAAAACGTATGAAAACGGACGAAATCATATGAAAACGTATGAAAATGGACAAAAACGTAAGAAAACGGACGAATATATATGAAAATGGACGAAAATATATGAAAACGGGCAAAAACGTATGAAAAAATTCAAAAACAGATAAAAACGTAAGAAAACGGACGAATATATATATATATATATATATATATATATATATATATATATATATATATATATATATATATATATATATATATGTAACCACCGGTAAATTTTCACTTAAATTAAACTAATACTTATCCATTTTTCCACGTCTATTTTTTTTTTTTTAAACATTATCAGTTTAACTAATCACAACAACTAACTAATATGATGTAACTCACATTCTACATAAACGTGTTCACTTAAGTTCATTTTGAATAAATATTTAGATATGTCAAATGTAAAACCCCATGACATTATACCTACTACTTTATATTAATACGTTAACATACGATAATTAAACGTTCAACTTACACGTTTTCTATCTATAAGAATTTTCCCGAAACCCTAAGTTATTATAACTATGATTTTAAATAAATCATAAACTCTAAAGTACGATACTCTAAATCTAATGTATAAGTTTCTAAAGCACAAAACCTTGACCTAACGTTATATCCCGATTAAAACCCTAATTTACCAAAACTATGATTTTATGTGATAAAATCACAAACCCTAATTAGTGTGTACAAGATTTCTATAAAATATAAGTGAACAAGTCTTTTAAACATGGGTACAAGTCAATAATGCATGGGATCATAACATTAGTAAAATTCATTATAAACCTCGGTGTGCTTATCCTTAAGTACACAAAACAAGAGTATTTTTGTACAAAGCCCTCTCTCTAGTAATTTCATAAATAATAAACTTAATGTACAAGTGCCTGATGCCTAAAATATAAATACTAGACATTATTAGTTTTAAATCCTACATAACCTAGTATATATTTAACCTAACTTAACCAAATACTAGGAATATACTTTCTATAGACCTTAAACCTTAGTACCACTCCCCTAAGCCTAGTGTACAATCCATTAAGCATAATTTGACACATCCTTATATTTCATTCCAATTCGACACTAATTAAAACCTAACCTAACAAACCATAAATTACAATTTTACTTAGATATTTTTTTAACTTACACCTTAAACTAAGTTGTCTACAACTCACAATAGCCCAGGTACATATAAACTAAACTAATCGATTTCCCTTGGTTATTACTTAGTTCGATCACCACAAAAATTAAAACAAAACTAAACCTAACTAAATACTTGTGCATTCCCTACACCACAAGACTTTCTTTTGGTGCCCTAAACTTCCACATCACTTTGTATCTAGAAACCTTTATCTAAATCAAAATGGTTAGTTAGATTCCTTGGCTAGGGTTATTCCACACTTACATATGCTTCTATACGTTACAATTGGCTGTAAGATAGCTCAAGGCCACCTCACCATGTTTCCTACAACACAACATGATGAGCTAGAACCTTTTTGAAACCCTTGGCATCTCCTCTATATATATATCGAGCTCCATCCTTCCATTTTTACTCACACCTTATTCAAATTACATCAAACAATCCCACACACTTATCCCTACTGATCTAGAGGTCCTAAAAGAAGCCACATATGCATGTCCCCCTAGATTCTTACTCTTGGTCAAAAGTATCAAGCCAAGGCATTGTAACATTTTTTTTCCCACACGTTGGGACATACAATTCACCAAACTTGATTTGCTTATGTCTCTTGGACTCTAGACAAGCCTTTCCAGGTGGTTAAGTGCATAAAATGAAACCTTAGATCTTATCTCCATATAATTCGAACCAAACCACCCTTTTTCATGCATCTCATAATCGAATACACTACACCATATTCAATCACATATATTTCTGATCCTTAAGTCTTTAAAAGAAGTAGAATAAAGTTTCATTGGAGTCTAGAAGCATTGGAGTAGTTTGGTTACATTTTGGATTCACCCTTGTCGAATTTCCTCTTTGTATTGAGTACCACTTCTGTAAGTCCCAACTCCTTTTTGATCTCTTTTACACTTCTATTTAACACCTCTAAATGATAATAAACAAGTCTTAATACGAAACTAAGGCCAAAATCATCTTTTGTTTTTCCTTCTGATATTACCAGTTAACGAACACACCCTCTTGTATCATAGTTTGGCAACACTTTAATCTACACTATGTTACATTAAAACAAGCTAGATAATCATCTAATATGATATAGAAATGAGCTATAAGATTTTGTAAAACTTCAACCTGTTTTGTGTATTTCTGGTCTTAACGCAAAAACAGTCCCAAACACCCCTTTCGAGCCCCTATTTTCGACCATGAGCAAAGAGTATTAGAACCAACCAAAGAGAATTTTTAATCATCACCTAGCACACTTCCATTTTCCCCCAAGACCTGATCAAAAGATGCACATACCGCGTTTTTATTTGGGTCTTTTTCCTGGTCACGAGCCACTAGACCAAACACCCTTAATTTTATTTCGATATGTATTACTAATCATAAAACCTAAAACATTGTTAAAATATAACTTATATATACCTAATAACATGTTACTTTGCTCAAAACGTTGGTTTGGAAGTTTAAAATTCGAAAATGAAACTCTTTTTCATAACAGATACATGTCGAATATATTAGTTATATGAGGCCAACTTTGGCCATTCGTTTCTCCTATCAAACGAGCTCTAAAAATTTCGAAACCTGGGGGATTTAAAGCCCTTCCAGCATAGATTAAGTAGGAACAAAAAGCTCGGAAATATATTAAGTGGTCTAGTTTTTATCGAGCCTCACTTTTCTGCCCATCACTACTTAAGGAAAATATTTGTTATTTTATGTGAAACTAGTTTTGAACACCCAACTTTGGAAGATAATTGTGACTAAACCATAGCACCTTAGGACGAATAGTTTTAACCTATAAGAAGACCTCCTAGTATACTACTAAAAGGAACAATAACGTAGTAGAAACCTCTTCATGTCTCGTGTTTAATTAAGCTCACTTTTGGTCGAAAAATCCGTTTTATAAACTTTTCTTTTGATTATTTAGAACAAATAAGCTAACATTATAAGTAGATAAGCTGATGAAAACTATTTATAAACCTGTTTTAAACTTATATAAAGGAGTCGTAGAAAGTTGGATTTATTTCGTGGCTAAAAATGCGTTTTTATTGAATAAGGACATCGGCTGTAAGTTATATTTGCATGAGGGGTATATATTGCCAAAACTATAAATAATTTTATATTTTGGACTTGAAATAAAATAAACTTATGGTTAAGGGTAGAAAGTGTCAATTGACCAACGTTCAAGGGTAAAAGTTGCCATTTTTATATAGTTTGAGGGTAAAATTTGTCAACTTTAGAAACATGAGGGTCTAAAATAAAAATATTGTAAACCCTAATTAATTATTTAATATTATTATTATTATTATTATTATTATTATTATTATTAGGGTTTGGAAAATAAACTTAAAATATGTTTTGTACCGTAACTAACAAACGAAGTATCCATTTAACGAACGGACATAACCAAATCTTACAAATAAGAAAATATAATAAAATAATACTTTTGAAACTACATATTGGTTCAATAAAATATTTAACCATTACACTAAAACGAAACGAACATTTAAAAACTAATATAATCAGAAACAATTACTGAGAACTTAACATAATAACACAGGTTTCAAGCCGGAGACGTTTATCAACTTCATTTAACTTTGTTTTCCATCCAGACTGCCCAAGTGAGTTCACTAGCCCCTATTTTATACGTTTGAATTACTTTTGGGGGAGATACATGCTCTAACTATTTTTACTTTCACAAACTTTTACGGATTACCGTGAGTTTCATAGCCCCTACTTTTATACGTCTTGAATTACTTTTGGGGGAGATACATGCTCAACTATTTTCATTTACTTACACAAGTACTCTAAACTTTTATGGATTACCGTGAGTTCATAGTCCCACTATTTTATAGTGTTTTTCAAACTTGTGGGGAGATACATGCTACAAACCGAACACAAGTATTTTTCTGTATGCTATCATGATCTCGTATTGCCTAAGTTAAACGTTCTGCCATTCAAGTCCCTCATATCATGAACCATTAATCACTTGCGAGTGAACGCGAATATAGTGAATAGATCTATTGGTAGTTGACGCCCCATTTGTGTTGCCGGATAGGTGGCCAAATGCACTTTATTTGAGAACTACTAGGAAGTTGGCAAGCTTCCTACTCGAGGGCACTATTACGTTATAGCTCATTACTATAATGTCCAAACTGTTAAGGTTTGAGTTCATGAGGCTTAGTGCAATACGTTGCGTTACTACGTTTTATAACTATTTGACTTGTGTTCAAACTATTACTTATTTACAAACGCTGTGAATTCACTCAACCGTTGTGTTGACTTTTTAGCATGTTTATCTCAGGTCCATAACAAGCAAGGATGGTATGGAAGGGTATGCATACGGAAGGAAGGCTAAGATTTTATTATTCTTGATAAATTATTGGACAAATTGTAACACTACTGGGACCTCATTTTGTAAACTCTGATATTTGAATAATAAAATTTCTAAAACAACTCAATTAGAGATTGTTTTCCTATTATTATAACCGTTGTGTCGTCGAGTAACACCCAGCTTTAATTCCGCTGCGTATCCCAAATTTGGGGGTGTTACAGATTGGTATCAGAGCTATAGTTATAGAGAAACGGGTCTAATTGAGATCCGAACTATAACCACTTTTTTTTTTACAAAAATGTTTTATAGCCTTTCGTTGTCCGTGCCTTCCAGCCTCCAGATGATTATGTGACTTATAGGTAATTATGTTACTCAAAAACTTTAGTAAACTGGTATATACATTTATGATATACTTCTAATCACTTTATACAAACAAACATATCTGCAGGTGCCTAATCTAAGGCATTACGTTTTAATCCTATCTTCCTGAGCATGTATCCACTTCTATATTTTCAAAATTTACAAAACTTTCATAAGACGTTGTGGTTTCCACAATTCTTACCCTATTTATGTTAAAAATATACTCTCCATTATTTTAAAAACTATGTCAACTCACCTTGATTACCTACTCTCATATCCAAAAATGGGTATAAATACTCTCTCCATACTCCCAGAATACCTAATTCATTAACTAATTACTAATATTAAATTAGAAATTCCCAAGTAGGATAATTAACTCATAAATCTTGAATAACGTCTTCCCATCACTAAACAATTCATACCAAAGATTACCCAAGAAGATCATCAGGATCCCAGCAATCGTCAGAAGACAACAAAAATGTTTAAATAAGAATAAAAAGTTTCTGTTATAACAATAAACCATAGTTCAGCTCTTTAGGGTTGTAATTTTCCCTCTGTACTTTACCTTGGGTACAATGATGTAACCAAATTATAACTAGTACTTTCCCACCTAATAATCCCAATACTACTATAACCATCGTCCATTTCACTTTCCTTTCATATTATTCATAGCCATTTCGTGACAATGTACCACCATTTCATACCTAACTATATCTATTCTATTAGGTTTTTCTACGAATATATTCCTAAGAATTTCTTCAAGTTATTCTTCTATCACCCCAAAGATTGATATTCTGCCATCCTACCAATTGTATACTATCACTATCCAAATCAATTACTTATTACTCTAAGAGGTATCCAGGATGCCATTTTATAAAAATAAAACATTGAACACCATCTAAAACTTGTGAAATCTAATATCAAAGATTGACTGAATCACGCATTACATCATCTATCCTAAATTATACATAGCCTGATCACCTATGTCTAATTCAGGAAGGATGGTGTCATGGGAGAAACGGTTATCTTTGTAGGTTTCCAAAACAAGCTTCATTCAAAAGCAAAACCTTGTATCAAGATAAACTCTTAGCAAACGTTTCTAATGTCCACGTCTCCTAAGTACTTACATCATTTTATTATAAATCGTTAACCCATAAGCTATTATTTCTCTATTCATATTATTTAGAACGCCTTTTCATAAATTATAAAAATGAAAATTATAAATCCAAGAATCACTAAAATTCATAAAACACAAATAACGTAAAATTTCATTAAAATCCATAAATATTAATACATAACGAAATAATTAGCATCGGTAGTGCTAATGTTACAAATATCACTAAGTAAACGATAGAATCGCCAATAGGTTGATCCGCTATGCTAATGAAGAACAACACTACGCCTACGAGAGCAAGAATCACAACTGGATGTAAAATCTTGAAAACTCTGTAACGAAAAACGTATACGAATTTCAAACGCGATAATAAAAGAAATAATCATACGCATAATCTTATTCATAAACGATTACAAGAAAATACAAATGAAATAAAAGTTGCTTCGACATTCCTACCCCTATATCTTGTCCACACCGATAGCTAGGACCACTAGAGGAACAAGAACTGCTAAGACTATAGCCAAGAACTCATAGTCTTCCTCCGGAACATAGGCGAAATAAATCGCAGCAGCAACGGTGTAGATAATCGCGATAATGGTAATGGGGTGCGGCATTTTGTAAGAATTATAGATGGAAAGGTTGGTAGGAAAGAATGAGGATTGAAATGGGGTATTTATGGAATAAAAAATTAGCCGTTGAAATTCACTATTCATGACTGTTAGAATTTACTATTCATGACCGTTGGATCTGGTTCATGAACATTTGAAAATTTTAAAAATTTTAACTAATGAACAAACGGATTCATCATCTACAAAAGCTTAAAAATTTTCTTTACATTCATTAAGTTTTCATCAGAAATTTTCTTATTTAAAAGATAGTTTTTCGATGTCAAAAAAATTTGATTTTTACAAAACGAGAAATTTGAAATCAGGATATTTTCAAAGATAATTACTCAAACAGGATAAATTTTTATAAATAACAATCTTCATTTAAAATAAATTTTTTTATATGACCTTTGGAATGATATTTGCACATGTAAATTTAAATAATAAGTTTTCATAAATTAAACATTTCGTCCTTATCATTTCGAAACACCTAACATAGGCTGAATCTCGGGACGAGATTCCGTTAAGGGGGTGAGACTGTAACCACAGGTAAATTTTCACTTAAATTAAACTAATACTTATCCATTTTTCCACGTCTATTTTTTTTTAAAACATTATCAGTTTAACTAATCACAACAACTAACTAATATGATGTAACTCACATTCTACATAAACGTGTTCACTTAAGTTCATTTTGAATAAATATTTAGATATGTCAAATATAAAACCCCATGACATTATACCTACTACTTTATATTAATACGTTAACATACGATAATTAAACGTTCAACTTACACGTTTTCTATCTATAAGAATTTTCCCGAAACCCTAAGTTATTATAACTATGATTTTAAATAAATCATAAACTCTAAAGTACGATACTCTAAATCTAATGTATAAGTTTCTAAAGCACAAAACCTTGACCTAACGTTATATCCCGATTAAAACCCTAATTTACCAAAACTATGATTTTATGTGATAAAATCACAAACCCTAATTAGTGTGTACAAGATTTCTATAAAATATAAGTGAACAAGTCTTTTAAACATGGGTACAAGTCAATAATGCATGGGATCATAACATTAGTAAAATTCATTATAAACCTCGGTGTGCTTATCCTTAAGTACACAAAACAAGAGTATTTTTGTACAAAGCCCTCTCTCTAGTAATTTCATAAATAATAAACTTAATGTACAAGTGCCTAATGCCTAAAATATAAATACTAGACATTATTAGTTTTAAATCCTACATAACCTAGTATATATTTAACCTAACTTAACCAAATACTAGGAATATACTTTCTATAGACCTTAAACCTTAGTACCACTCCCCTAAGCCTAGTGTACAATCCATTAAGCATAATTTGACACATCCTTATATTTCATTCCAATTCGACACTAATTAAAACCTAACCTAACAAACCATAAATTACAATTTTACTTAGATATTTTTTTAACTTACACCTTAAACTAAGTTGTCTACAACTCACAATAGCCCAGGTACATATAAACTAAACTAATCGATTTCCCTTGGTTATTACTTAGTTCGATCACCACAAAAATTAAAACAAAACTAAACCTAACTAAATACTTGTGCATTCCCTACACCACAAGACTTTCTTTTGGTGCCCTAAACTTCCACATCACTTTGTATCTAGAAACCTTTATCTAAATCAAAATGGTTAGTTAGATTCCTTGGCTAGGGTTATTCCACACTTACATATGCTTCTATACGTTACAATTGGCTGTAAGATAGCTCAAGGCCACCTCACCATGTTTCCTACAACACAACATGATGAGCTAGAACCTTTTTGAAACCCTTGGCATCTCCTCTATATATATATCGAGCTCCATCCTTCCATTTTTACTCACACCTTATTCAAATTACATCAAACAATCCCACACACTTATCCCTACTGATCTAGAGGTCCTAAAAGAAGCCACATATGCATGTCCCCCTAGATTCTTACTCTTGGTCAAAAGTATCAAGCCAAGGCATTGTAACATTTTTTTTCCCACACGTTGGGACATACAATTCACCAAACTTGATTTGCTTATGTCTCTTGGACTCTAGACAAGCCTTTCCAGGTGGTTAAGTGCATAAAATGAAACCTTAGATCTTATCTCCATATAATTCGAACCAAACCACCCTTTTTCATGCATCTCATAATCGAATTCACTACACCATATTCAATCACATATATTTCTGATCCTTAAGTCTTTAAAAGAAGTAGAATAAAGTTTCATTGGAGTCTAGAAGCATTGGAGTAGTTTGGTTACATTTTGGATTCACCCTTGTCGAATTTCCTCTTTGTATTGAGTACCACTTCTGTAAGTCCCAACTCCTTTTTGATCTCTTTTACACTTCTATTTAACACCTCTAAATGATAATAAACAAGTCTTAATACGAAACTAAGGCCAAAATCATCTTTTGTTTTTCCTTCTGATATTACCAGTTAACGAACACACCCTCTTGTATCATAGTTTGGCAACACTTTAATCTACACTATGTTACATTAAAACAAGCTAGATAATCATCTAATATGATATAGAAATGAGCTATAAGATTTTGTAAAACTTCAACCTGTTTTGTGTATTTCTGGTCTTAACGCAAAAACAGTCCCAAACACCCCTTTCGAGCCCCTATTTTCGACTATGAGCAAAGAGTATTAGAACCAACCAAAGAGAATTTTTAATCATCACCTAGCACACTTCCATTTTCCCCCAAGACCTGATCAAAAGATGCACATACCGCGTTTTTATTTGGGTCTTTTTCCTGGTCACGAGCCACTAGACCAAACACCCTTAATTTTATTTCGATATGTATTACTAATCATAAAACCTAAAACATTGTTAAAATATAACTTATATATACCTAATAACATGTTACTTTGCTCAAAACGTTGGTTTGGAAGTTTAAAATTCGAAAATGAAACTCTTTTTCATAACAGATACATGTCGAATATATTAGTTATATGAGGCCAACTTTGGCCATTCGTTTCTCCTATCAAACGAGCTCTAAAAATTTCGAAACCTGGGGGATTTAAAGCCCTTCCAGCATAGATTAAGTAGGAACAAAAAGCTCGGAAATATATTAAGTGGTCTAGTTTTTATCGAGCCTCACTTTTCTGCCCATCACTACTTAAGGAAAATATTTGTTATTTTATGTGAAACTAGTTTTGAACACCCAACTTTGGAAGATAATTGTGACTAAACCATAGCACCTTAGGACGAATAGTTTTAACCTATAAGAAGACCTCCTAGTATACTACTAAAAGGAACAATAACGTAGTAGAAACCTCTTCATGTCTCGTGTTTAATTAAGCTCACTTTTGGTCGAAAAATCCGTTTTATAAACTTTTCTTTTGATTATTTAGAACAAATAAGCTAACATTATAAGTAGATAAGCTGATGAAAACTATTTATAAACCTGTTTTAAACTTATATAAAGGAGTCGTAGAAAGTTGGATTTATTTCGTGGCTAAAAATGCGTTTTTATTGAATAAGGACATCGGCTGTAAGTTATATTTGCATGAGGGGTATATATTGCCAAAACTATAAATAATTTTATATTTTGGACTTGAAATAAAATAAACTTATGGTTAAGGGTAGAAAGTGTCAATTGACCAACGTTCAAGGGTAAAAGTTGCCATTTTTATATAGTTTGAGGGTAAAATTTGTCAACTTTAGAAACATGAGGGTCTAAAATAAAAATATTGTAAACCCTAATTAATTATTTAATATTATTATTATTATTATTATTATTATTATTATTATTATTATTATTATTATTATTATTATTATTATTATTATTATTATTATTATTATTATTATTATTAGGGTTTGGAAAATAAACTTAAAATATGTTTTGTACCGTAACTAACAAACGAAGTATCCATTTAACGAACGGACAGAACCAAATCTTACAAATAAGAAAATATAATAAAATAATACTTTTGAAACTACATATTGGTTCAATAAAATATTTAACCATTACACTAAAACGAAACGAACATTTAAAAACTAATATAATCAGAAACAATTACTGAGAACTTAACATAATAACACAGGTTTCAAGCCGGAGACGTTTATCAACTTCATTTAACTTTGTTTTCCATCCAGACTGCCCAAGTGAGTTCACTAGCCCCTATTTTATACGTTTGAATTACTTTTGGGGGAGATACATGCTCTAACTATTTTTACTTTCACAAACTTTTACGGATTACCGTGAGTTTCATAGCCCCTACTTTTATACGTCTTGAATTACTTTTGGGGGAGATACATGCTCAACTATTTTCATTTACTTACACAAGTACTCTAAACTTTTATGGATTACCGTGAGTTCATAGTCCCACTATTTTATACTGTTTTTCAAACTTGTGGGGAGATACATGTTACAAACCGAACACAAGTATTTTTCTGTATGCTATCATGATCTCGTATTGCCTAAGTTAAACGTTCTGCCATTCAAGTCCCTCATATCATGAACCATTAATCACTTGCGAGTGAACGCGAATATAGTGAATAGATCTATTGGTAGTTGACGCCCCATTTGTGTTGCCGAATAGGTGGCCAAATGCACTTTATTTGAGAACTACTAGGAAGTTGGCAAGCTTCCTACTCGAGGGCACTATTACGTTATAGCTCATTACTATAATGTCCAAACTGTTAAGGTTTGAGTTCATGAGGCTTAGTGCAATACGCTGCGTTACTACGTTTTATAACTATTTGACTTGTGTTCAAACTATTACTTATTTACAAACGCTGTGAATTCACTCAACCGTTGTGTTGACTTTTTAGCATGTTTATCTCAGGTCCATAACAAGCAAGGATGGTATGGAAGGGCATGCATACGGAAGGAAGGCTAAGATTTTATTATTCTTGATAAATTATTGGACAAATTGTAACACTACTGGGACCTCATTTTGTAAACTCTGATATTTGAATAATAAAATTTCTAAAACAACTCAATTAGAGATTGTTTTCCTATTATTATAACCGTTGTGCCGTCGAGTAACACCCAGCTTTAATTCCGCTGCGTATCCCAAATTTGGGGGTGTTACAATATATATATATGAAAACGGATGAAAACGGACGAATATATATATATATATATATATATATATATATATATATATATATATATATATATATATATATATATATATATATGTGTGTGTGTGTGTGTGTGTGTGTGTGTGTGTGTGTGTGTGTGTGTGTGTGTGTGTGTGTGAAAACGGACGAAAACGTATGAAAACGTATGAAAACGGGCGAAAACGTAAGAAAACAGACGAAAACGTATGAAAAAAAATCGAAAACAGATGAAAACGTAAGAAAACGGACGAAAACGTATAAAAACGGACGAAAACGTATTAAAATGGACGAAACGTATGAAAACGGGTGAAAACGTAAGAAAACAGACGAAAACGTACGAAGATGAGCGAAAACGTAAGAAAACAGACGAAAACGGACGAAAATGTATGAAAACGTAAGAAAACTGACGAAAACGTAAAAAACCGATGAATATGTATGAAAAACGGAAAAAATGTAAAAAAAAACGCAAAAAAAACGCAAAAAAAAAAAAAAAACCTTGAATTAAAGGGGAAAAAACGTGAAGTTAAAAAAAAAAAAAGAAAAAAAAAATGAATAAATAAGATAGACAAAAAGGACAAGTAAAAAAACATGAATTTAGGTTGTTTTATTAAATCTTAGGTTAATCCCCACCATTAGATCAAACTAGATGAATGGTGGGGATTTGTCCCTCAGTTTATAACAAAAACTTAGTTTATAAAATAACTCACCTCATAAGTATTGTACATAAGTTCAAGCACACATTTTATATATTTTGTATAAGTTCAAGGATATGTGAGTGACCACAAATACTTATATAAGTTCAAGCACACATTTTATATCTTTTGTATTGTCAAGAAAATTTCAAGGATATGTGTGGCAAAAAAAATAAAATTTCACAAGGTTTAATTGCGTGTTTTTGGGTTTTATAATCATTGAAGATTTTGCATCATCTTATCAATTTTGATCACATAACAAAACTAACAATATTGTTCAAACAATCTTTGGTTCTGAAATCCAAGATCTCCCTTTTATCTTGGTGCTTACATTCGTCTTTTCGGAAATTCTATAGAAGGAACCCGACCAAAGTTAAAAACTCGGTTGTGACCATAAAACCAAACATGTATCGGTATACTCAGTACCAATTATAGCAAAAAGTTGGTTTAGGCTACCGTATATAGTCCTAGGTTTGTTCGATCCAAACTAGAAATATGATAATTAGTGACCACTATAAATATGTCACAATTTTATAAATTTATTATCTCAAAATTTAAATTTACTTTCAATTAGTAATTTGTTTTACTTCAAGTAAACATTCGTATCTTTGTTCCTGAGTGCATGACCATCCATCATAAGTTTTATATCGAGTAAACAGTTAAAAGAACAATGTTTTATAAAAGGAAAACGTAAAGTATCTCGTCACTGTTTTTAACCCTGGTCACTTACAAATATATGCATCTAGCGAGATTTGAATTCCTTACCACTTATTCTCCAACATATGTTTCCAAACACAAACACAAAAGACGAAACTTCTTAGGTGCAATATGCAATTATCCTCGACTTGTCACAAGTTCACAACAATAACAACAATACTCAATCCTGCTGGAACGAGTAGAGATGAAGACAGTGGTGGAGCCAGTGGTGCTCGGCCCCCTCCAACACGCCCAATCACTTTGCTATTTACCTTATAAAATTTAAGCAAATGACACAACTAGGCAAATGACCCCCCTAACCTTTGAGAAAAAAAAAATTGGCCATCCTTATTCCTAATTGAACGAGGTATAAAAGAGGTAAGATATAGACAGACACACCCTTATCCTTGAGTAAAAGACACCCTTATCCGTGAGTAAAAGGTACGCGTATACAATTGAACAGACAAAAATTATCCTCGTCAAATACCCAATATTTATCAGACAGTAAAACAAACATATCAGTTAAACCTTGTACCTCAACTACCTGTCTTTTGTTCTTTTTTAATGTCAAAATCTTACTATAGTTAGCAATCCAACAAACCATGTGAGTGGCTACCAAATATTTCCCACTAACATCAGCATATCACTAACATTTTACAATCCTTAAAATGCATCAATCTTTATAAACCAAACCCAATTTTGATTATAATTTATTTCCAATGTCAAGTGTTATTAGTAACTGTTCTTTGCTGCCTCAGTTTTGTTCACATGATTTGCCATCTTGTTCAGCTGGTTTTCGAACTTTTCGAGTTGGTTCGAATTCGAAAGTATGTCGAATTAGGTGAGTTACTTTGCATTTTCATTTATAACCCATTTGATGTGTTATATATATATATAGTTAGGGGATGTTTGGGATTGCTTGTTAGAGCTTATTATGTACTAATAGCATATCTTGATATTAGAGGGTGTTTGTTCAGGCTTATTTTTTAGCTTATCAACAAGTCATTCTGGGCTTATATTATAAGCCCATAAGTTTCAAATAAGCTGGAAAATATGAGTTTACCAAACATAAGGCAGATAAGCAGTTTTTGAGTGTTTAGGTAGAAGTTTCCTTATGTAAAGGTATATAGCTTGTTATCAGCTTATTGTGTTTATCGCATTGTGCATTTGTTGATTATGGGGTTTTTGGGATTGCTTTTTGGAAACTGTTTATCTGTTTTTTGTGTTTTGATGCATCTGATAAGCAGTTGGGGCAGTTGATTATTTAAATTTTAAATTGCTTATCTGATCACTATTTAGTAAGGTGGCCATCTGCTTATGTTGTTTTAAATCGTATAAGCAATCCCAACAATCTACTAAAACCTTCTTATATTCTTATTTTAGCACAAATAAGCACTTTAAAATTAAGCAAATTGATACATGCTAGTTTTTAAACATATAAGCACTTTGTGAAATGGGCAATCCAAAACACTTAACTTAGCAATATTGCCAAACGCTTATTGTGTTTTATTACAACAACAAATCCAAACACTATTTTCAGAATCACGTTAGTTACAACTTACAAAAGACGATCTTTATTAATTTGTGTGTTGTGTGATGGGTGCAGATGTCAATCAACGAGTACAGATGAAAAGAAAATTAAGAGTAGGAATGTTTTGGATAATGCAAGCAATTTGTTGACTAATTTCTTAAGCGGTGGAAGTATAGGATCAATGCCTGTTGCAGAAGGTGCCGTATCTGATTTGTTCGGAAAACCCCTTTTCTTCTCTTTGTATGATTGGTTCATAGAGGTAACCGTCATATTTTTCATGTACATATCTATACGTGTAGCACTGTATTGTCCAGATGACTATAGCATAGGGCTTTTGTAGTATAAACTATGGACTGATATAGGAGCAGGACTTTGATTAGTATTGTTTTTGCATTTTCATTATCTGTAGTAAATAAATATAAATTTATTTATTCGTTGTTGCTGATTTTGTATGTCTCAATGATGGTTTGATGAACAGCACGGCTCGGTATATAAACTTGCCTTTGGTCCAAAAGCATTTGTAGTTGTATCAGATCCTATCGTCGCCAGATATATTCTTCGTGAGAATGCATTTTCGTATGATAAGGTATGCTTTCTATTACTGGAGCTCCTTTTACTCCCTATCTGTTGACATTTCGGCCATGCACAATTTATTGTTTGTCTGTACTGGCATATCCAACGGGTCGAAGGGGTAAATTTACTCATCTGTTTTGACCTGAAGTTAAAAAGTCGCTTACATCAAGTATTTTATAACATGCCTTGTGTAGGGAGTTCTTGCTGACATTTTGGAACCAATTATGGGGAAGGGACTAATCCCTGCCGACTTAGACACTTGGAAGCAAAGGAGAAGAGGTAATATGTCTTCAAGATTTGATCCAAAATATATTTCCTGCACATTTGAACAATTAGGATGGCCAGAGATGAAGCATATAAGTCTCTATTAGGTTTAATATTGAAATTATAACATGTCCAAATATAATATTTTAAGTGTGTCCGATGCTAATTTTGCACTTCTTACAGTTATAGCTCCCGGGTTTCATACCTTATATTTGGAAGCTATGGTGCGAATGTTTGCCAACTGTTCCGAAAGATCAATATCAAAACTTGAGAAACTGCTAGAGGCCAAAAACTTGCAAGGAGGACATGAAATTGAGTTAGATCTTGAAGCAGAATTCTCAAATTTGGCACTTGATATAATTGGTCTTGGTGTTTTCAATTATGACTTTGGTTCCGTCACAAAAGAATCTCCTGTTATTAAGGTCTAGTCCCATGACACGTTTACTAACATATGCTACATTGCTGCACGGGTTTGGGTCAGAATAGGCTATTTTCACTATTTTAAACAGGTTAATCCAGGTTGACCAGAAAAACTTTATGTCCAAAAACTTGAAATATATTTTCTCAACTAATTTGTGTCCAGAAATTTAAATTAAATAATTTTAGATTATTATGCATTAACGCTTTCGGCTCCTTTGGCCATTTTATTTTTAAGCTAAATTTTGTCATTTACCCTATCCCGTGTAAGACATAATCAAAAAATGTCTTTAGCCTGTAGATTACATAATCAAAAGCTTATTTACTCATTTCAGGCAGTATATGGCACACTTTTTGAGGCCGAGCATCGTTCTACTTTCTACATTCCTTACTGGAAATTTCCTCCAGCTAGGTGGCTCGTTCCTAGACAAAGGAAGTTCGCAAAAGACCTCAAGATTATCAACGATTGTCTTGATGGTCTTATTAAAAATGCGAAAGAGACACGAGAGGTGAATGGCCACTAGAAACAAAGAATAAATACAGATATAAATTTCATTAATAAAGTTCCATAAATGATTTATTTTCTCCCCTTTCATGTTACAATGGAGATATAAGTTAGTAAATTCATTGGCAGGAAACAGATGTTGAGAAACTACAACAAAGGGACTACTCGAATCTCAAGGTAATTGATATGCTCCATCTTACGGCATACGATTCTGCATATTTAGTTGTTTTGTTATGATATATATGATTGTAATTTACTCCAGGATGCGAGTCTGCTACGTTTCTTAGTTGACATGAGGGGAGTTGATGTTGATGATCATCAAGTAAGTCTTTACACCCACTCCTATATAATTAATATTATTTTCTATAAGTTGTATGTGTTGAACTGCAAACACTTTTTTGTCAAGTTTCTTTTAAAAATAAATTGTGTTGGTTATAACAAACTTTAGGAGTTTGTATGCATCAAAAAGCTTTATTCTACCCATTTGACCCGTTTGAATTGAAACACAAGCCAAACTGATCCTTTTAACTAAATGAGTAAAAATGACTTACCTCTAATATTGTATATTGATGATTTTGAACTGCTTGTGCTTTATAGTTCAACTGGATAACTTTAATACAAAATCTTGAAACAGTTAAGAGATGACTTGATGACGATGCTTATTGCTGGCCATGAAACGACAGCTGCTGTTCTTACATGGGCTGTCTTCCTTCTGGCTCAGGTATGGAAAATCGTTATACGTTAATATATATTTTGCATGTACTTTCTAAATGACGAATCTAGAGACATGTTTGTGGCCAAAGCTAATGTCTGATGAGCCACAATTGTGCAGCATCCCGACAAAATGAAGAAAGCACAGGCTGAAATCGATGCAGTCGTCTCGCAAGGCGCAATCACCTTGGAGTCACTTAAGAAACTTGAGTAGGTTTAAACTCAGTTGTTGGTATTGTATCAAAGTGTTTGCCTGCTTAGTTCCAATTGTTGGAGGTGGCAATCTTGATCCATTGACTAATTGTTTTACTGATGTTATTGCTCTACTTTGCAGATACGTTAGACTGATTATTTCCGAGAGTCTACGTTTGTATCCTCAGCCTCCATTGCTCATCAGACGTTCTCTAAAACCAGATACATTACCAGGTAATATCTTATTTGAATTTTTGAGACCACAGTCAGAATTTCTTAGTAATTCAAGTTGCTAATTCCATAAACCTCAATCTAACAGGAGGCTATAACGGTGATAAAGACGGACATAAAATCCCTGCCGGAACAGATATCTTTATTTCAGTAAGTAATCATAATCACATAATCATCTGTTACATGTATGTGGGTGCAAATTTATCTAGCTTGCTGCTGTTTGGTTTATCTTTGTTGTTGTTGATGTTTTAAACAGGTATATAATCTCCATAGATCTCCATATTTTTGGGTTAATCCCAATGAATTTGAACCTGAGAGATTCTTAGTTCAAAAAGATAACAACGGCATTGAAGGGTGGGCTGGTTTTGATCCATCTCGAAGTCTTGGAGCTCTATACCCAAATGAGGTTTATACTCATCTTAGTTTCTCAAAGTCATAATGAGATAGCAAATGCTAAAGACTAGATATGCAAGATAAGCATGTAGGGCATATTGTGTAACCGGCAAAACACTTTTTGGGTTGAAATGGGTCCTTTTTAGTTCAGGACGGTTGACCCACATACAACCTTTTTGCCCTTGCTTACAAAAAGGTTTCAACTATTAAACCGTTAATTGCCTAATTATGATCACAAGAAAAATATCACTATAAATCTATAATAACAGTCTGAATTATTGATTAAAACAATATAGGAGGTTGTATCTTGTGTGCGTGAATATAGACTTTGGGTGCCCATTTTCCCCGTTTAACCCGTTCCCCTTAAAGCTAATAATACTTTTACTTGACCTTCTATTAATGGGTTCATGGCTGCTGATATCAGGTTGTATCAGATTTCGCGTTCTTACCATTTGGTGGAGGACCAAGAAGATGTGTAGGAGACCAGTTTGCACTAATGGAATCGACAATAGCATTAGCCATGTTATTACAGAAATTCGATGTGGAGCTAAAAGGATCTCCAGACGCTGTGGAACTTGTCACAGGTGCAACCATTCACACAAAGAATGGACTTTTCTGCAAACTAAAGAAAAGATCAAACATTCATTAACTTTTTCTATTAAAAATCTAGAAGAGGACCATTTTTTTGTAGTCATCCTTTCTAGAAGAGTTGATCTTGGACTAAATATTCTTATCTACCTAACTATATGCTATTGGTACAAATGACACCAATCTTGACTTTTCGACATTTAGGCTAGAGGTTTCATCTCTCGTGGGACCAACCCGAGTATACAAGTTCAACTATTTTGGTCTTTGGTTAAGACGTTTATGATACAAGTCTAATATGCGTTAGTCTAGTTGGTTCTAAAGATGGAGTCATTCGGATTTATACCCAAGTTAGCCAAGAATTAACGTGATGTACCATCAGAAAAGTACTGGATCGGTTGGTTGAACCGCTATCTTAGCAGTCCGTTGGGTGAGTTTGATTCACCTCTGAACGATGAGCTAGTTGGGGTTGCGGAAAAATTATCTTTTAGAAATAAGTCTAATCCGTTGATCGGATGTCCATCACTAGATAGTCATGATTATGGATATGATTTTATATAAATGTAACTGTATTATTGTAGCAAGGTATAGCAAATAAAGATACATCTCGAAATAAAGAATCTGAATATTGAACAGATAACCAAAAAATATAAGAGCTCCATCTGCCCTTTAAACTACAATATCAAACCACAAAAAAAAATACACAATCTCACCCACTTTAAAAAAAAACTATGAACAAGAACAGTGAAAACACAAATAACATACCAAGGGTAGGATTGTTGAATAAAAAACGCGCTACTTCCATGGTCTGAGTGACAAGACGATAATCGCAATGACGATCAGCAACAAAAGGATCCCGAAGCAAGTCCACTTTCTGGTATTCTTTTGTTTCTTCCTAGCTTCATTCAGCTGTGAAGTCCCACGGACGACATACGAGTTGGCTCTGTTCACATGGCTCTGGATATCATCAAGCTGTGCACCTTGGTGTTCCACCAAAACCGCCATATCCATGAATACTTGATGCAGCTCTTTTAGGTTCCTTTCAATCACTGTCACCGCATCATGTCGTTCTTGTATTTCAAGTATTGTCTCCATCACTTGCCCCCGTCCTTGCTCTTGAATGGCTTTTTGTAAAAATGTCTCGCTCTGTCCGGAGGAGATTAGGTTGTCAACAGTAGCTTCATCTGGATTTTCGCCAGTGACGGTATAGTACCTAAAAGATAATGAAATCCGATAAGTTTTTTTATAAGAGCATACTTAATAGGATGCTAACTGAGTCTTTGAGATTGCTTATTTAAAGAGCTTATGCTCATAAATGAGTCTTTGAGATAAGCATACAAAAATGCTATATAATCAGTAACAATTATATAGCAGTTTCGTGTGCTTGAGGGCACATGTTAAAAAAACCTTATCTAATCCAAATATGGAAACCAATATATATATCAAGGATATGTATCCTAAATCTATACTAATCAAATATTTTCATATCAAACTATTTCAACACAAGATCATCATATACATACCTTCTTTGAACAGTTTCTCGATGCTCCGAAGCCATTTTCTGCCTCAACTCATTAAACGACTTCATAGAAGTCTGCAACTGCTTCCTCAAGCCATTAACAACCGAAGTCCTCGTCCTATCAGTTGAGCTACCCGGCCCACATCCAGGCTCACTCCTATTACTCACATTACTTTTGTCCAACAACTCCAGCTTGTTCTTAATAAATTTAGCTTTCTTGAGACTCAAGGAAACATCATTATCCATCTTTGTTCTTAGAGTTTTTATCTCGTTAGCTTTATGTAACGTCTTGCTTTGCTCGTTCGACGTTTGAAGATGCCCGTGGAGTGCCTCGATGGCTTTGAGCTCTTCTTTTATGACTTCCACGTCTTTGAAAAAGCTTTCGAGGTTTGTTCCTGTTGTGGAAGATGCTCCCATCTCGATGTCCGCTGTACGACCAGCGGAAAACGAGCGAGATAGAAGATCATTCATGTTGTTTTGTTTGGTTTTTTTTCTAAGGATTGAAGTTGGTTCTTTTTTTCTTTGTTTTTAGGTTCGAATGAATGTTAAGAATGAAGTGCAAAGGTTTATTAAAGATAATAAAACGCGGATGTTAAATAATTGACTTTTATTTATTTGATTATTTAATATTTAAAAAAAGGTGGCTGTTACTTGTAGACTAGGTCAGGGTCGTTGGGTGATGGCGGGATATAACTAAGAAATTTCTTTAACCGTATTTTACTTTTAATTAAATGCGGAAATAATCGCCTTTGAGCTCGCTCGAGTTTTATATGACAAGTCGAGCTCGAACTCGATTCAAGTTTCAAACTTAAGTTTTAGTATTCGAGTCGAGCTCGAGCTTGGCAGTACTCGATTCAACTCGACTCGTTTACACCTCTACTTTTATTAAAGTATAAAAATCTTAGATTAGTAGAATTACTCGTGTCCATAAAATATGACCTAGTTAAAACGAAGAAAATATCAAAGTTTTGACGGCCCTTATTGACCGGTTTTATGGCAAACATGAAACACTCACGTAAGTACGTAACACCATGATTAAAAGAACAAAAGGGTAAGATTTACCCGACCTCTACTTTACACTACATGTGCTCCTCACTAAATTAAAATCACTGAAAATATATCTTTGTTTATCATAATATGACTAATATCGTATTAGATAGACAAGAATCTTTACATTTTTAAAATGTGATCGGTTTGAATAGATAATTATCGCCCTAGTTCTATATAGAGTTGGATTTGTTCAATATCCTTAACAATCTTATCTAGACATGATCAATAAGATATTGAGAAATTTTGATTAAACTTTTATTTAAAGATTTCAATGTGAATTTCTAAATATAGATGATTTTTTTATAAAATATAAAGTGTATAAAGTTTTACTTTTGCATATTCTTAAACTTAGCATAATTATTACCTAATTATGAAAACATTTATTTAACTAATACCATGTTTAAGTTTTTCTAGATCTTATTCACTTTCTAAAAGAACGTGTCTCTTACTCACAAATATAGAAAGTATTTTACTATCTACCATGTGTTTGGATTAATTGTATTGGAATGGAATTTTTGGTCAACCGAAAGAAATGTGGTTGGCCACGAGAGAAAACTAAAGTTTACAAGTGGGTCGCCGCCAGCTCGGGCTTTTCAAATTAAATATTTCTTCCTTTGTTTATTACTCCATAATTTCTTAGAGCACACCGTACCTTGGCTGGTACAGATGGTCTCATCCCAAAACACGACTCTCATGGTGTCACAAGGATATCATGGCTGACACCGGAAGCACTCGTGTTATCGTGATCAGCTCACGCGGTGATATATATATATATATATATATATATATATATATATATATATATATATATATATAAAATATGAGGTTCTTGTGAGATGGTAATTAAAATAGGAAGAATAGGAAGCCACTCATAAATAGACGTGTGGAAATTCATTATTATATATATATATATACTAAATGTGGGGAGGATAACAAGTGCCGACCACTGTAGCTGCTACAGTGTTTTGCACAGTAATTTTTTTTTTTTTTTTTTTTTTTTTTTTTTTTTTTTATTTTAACAATACTAACGGTCGTTAGTTATTTAACGACCGTTACCTAACGACCGTTATCTTTAACATTTAAAAAAAATTTGTACGCACTTTGTCTTTCATCTTAGCGGTTCATTGCAAATTTAGTCCTCAAATAATTTACATAAATGGTCCTTCATGTTATACATCAATTGCAAATTCAGTCCTATTTGTACAGTACTAACAGCCGCTAGTATTTAACGGCTGTTAACTAACGACCGTTATTTTAACATTATAAAAAAATTTGTAAGCACTTTGTCCTTCATCTCAGCGGTTCATTGCAAATTTAATTCTCATATAATTTACATAAATGGTCATTCATGTTATACATCAATTGCAAAGTCAGTCCTAGGTAACTAACTTCACGTTAAGTAACTAACGGCTACAAAAGAATTCCGCAGCAACGCGCAAGCACCAACACTCGTTTATACCAAATCAAAATTAATAGTAATATTAGAAGGGTAATATAGGAATTAACATTTTATTCTTCTAATGATAAAACCCAACAAAATGCCTCCATCCTGATATCACGTACGTATCTATTTATTCTTCTAATAATACATTAGGTCCATGTTTAGGCCTATTTATTAAGCTCATCTATCATTTTTGTTATTTTTATTTCGAAAACCGACGTTTCGATCTTTCCCGTCTATCTTCTATTGAATCTGCCATGCTAATATGTCCACTTTCTACCTTATTCTTTGTTGCTTGATGTTGATGTTACATAAGATCTTAGTTGGTCCATTACTATAAATGCTCATGTCGACAACTTAGTCGTTACAATCACCGAAATCAATGAAACTTGTAGAGCAGAAACGAGGCCGAAATCCTTAAAGAGAACTCTAGACGCAATCATTGTCGGAATCCGTATTGTGTATCCACGGTTAAATAGTTAATTTTAGTCTCTTATTGTTGGAAAATTATGGTCAATAATGGGTTTGAATGACAATTCATGGCCATCAAATATACTAATGGGGCTTTAGAGCAAGATTAATGTTTGGTCATATGTAACGACCAATTTAATTATATGTTCATGAGCCATTAGTAGGATTGATTATGATAATTAATTTGACCATTTTTCTTTCATCCTCCTCACATATATATTGAGAGCTCTTCTCTCATTTCATGACACAAAGAAATACACTACTCCTCTCCTTTTTGTTATCAATCATATTTCTTGTATATCCGGTTTGTAATAGAGGGAAGACACGATTTTGGTTCGCCTTGATAACCCGTTTGTGCTAACTGAGTTATCCGTTGTTGTTGTATCCTGGGAGATAGACGTTCACGATTCTCAAGCACCGTGGAGCTGATGAATCTGTCTTAAGGAAAGTGTGAGCATCAGACGCCTCAACATTTTTTCTTGTTTGTGTTTTGAGTCTCCATCTCCAGACTTACGGTATCAATTCTTACACTTTATATTTTCTTGTTCTTGTTGATTTGTCTCTGATAGCAATACACATATATATATACTACAATCTTAAGACGGATTAAAGCGTATTTTTGCTATTAGAGGCTGTTCGGAGAAATTTTGAAATATTGAAATGTTTCTGAAGACAGAATCACGTTGCTATAAAAAGGTGGTCTTTTATTTGGGAAAAACTACTACAAGCTTTGAAATTAGTTATAACGAGCGGGGTAGCCCGCGCGTTGCCGCGGGAGTGCTAGGTATATGAGATCGGTCATACCCATATAAACAACCGTATATATTTAGATTGAAATAGTCAAGTTTACGATTTTGATGGGAGTAAACAATGAGTCGCTAATTTGATTAGCATATTCATAATAGTTAATGCGTTTCCAAAACTGTGAATTGTCTCTAAGAGAAACAAATATGATCACTTTACTCAAAAGGTTTGCGAAATACACTTTCTTGCATGGCCACACCACAATGCCACCTATGAATTATGTACCTTACAACAGTTGATTTCCATTTGTTATATCTGTTCTGGCGTTTACGGTTTGACCATAATCATCGGTTTCTCACCATGCTAGGGACTACTCTTAATGGCCTTTTGAATGACTGAAAGTGTGATCATTTCTGGTAAACTAAGTACACGCGAGTTGCTACCTTCGTTGTAGTATCTGGCTGCCCCTAAACAATCACATATTTACATACTTAAACCGGGTTCAAATAGAGAATATGATAGCATCATAAGACAAATTGATACCTGAAATTTAGCCATCGCCATCGTTAAATCCAACTTTTCCTGGATAATGGGGTATGAATCCATAAACTCCACAACTTTTTCAAGAGCCTCATCTTGCCAATCAATTGTTGTGATTCACCCATACTCTTCCTGTCAAAACAACCCTTAAACACTCTCAACTCAATTGAACATTCACAAATTGAATTCAATATATTGCATCAATTCAATATTCCAATAAATTAAAGCATTTACGCTAGCTTGTAATTGCTCTCATAATACCATTTTTTGCGAGATATAATATATGCCATAAATTCAGTACTCCAATATACAAATAAAGTTGCAAAAACTTTATAACTTTGCAAATATGTTTTGTTCAGGAACCGTTGACAAATAGTACTATAAAGCTTGAACAATAGATCAAACCTTTATTAAAGGGTCAACAACCTTTTTGCCCGAAACCAAAGGCCATCAAAGGTCACAAAATTTTACCTAAGAAATCTTTAAATACTTGCAAGACCCTGCCACATCCTTCCCGAACCAATTTTTTTAATATTACATCTTTAAGTTCACCCTCATCAAATTCTTTTATTATAGGAACCTGTGCAGATTTCCCACACTTGTTCCCTTTCTTTTTCTCCTTTTCCAACTTCTCATCAAGAGGATACCTTGCGTTATCATGTTCAAGTAAAGATAAAAGCTCGTTCCTAATCATCTCATTAATTGCAGCAAGCTTGAATAAGACCTAGTAAAACATGACATATCAACAATCACTAACTAAGTTAATCGTGAATCCTAGAGGCGGCTATATCGACCGATTTACTTATGCATTGTTTGCTCTACGTTATATGTATATATGTGACGGGTCAAAATGGCAAGAAAAAAAAAAGAGAACCAAAGCGTAGATTGATGCATAAAACCTTCCAAGTCAATATCTCCAAAAAAAGTTATTATAAAACAAATCTACTCTTTAGAATCACATATGACACATTCGCTATTATAAGACAATCATGATTCAAATAAACCCGACCCATACAAAATTATTCAGTTTGACCCATTACACAACCCGCCCATTTTTTAGGCCTAGTGAATCCTAACAGTGCAAGAAACACATACTTTATCCGGAATTAGTGACTCTCTACATCAGGATCTTCTCCAAAAACAAAAGTTGTTCTAATTCAATAGGCTATAGATGCTCGAATGGGTTAAAGTATACTTTACCTCCATATTTTCGAACTGTCAAATCATGATAGCTGCAAACAATCTGCAGAAAATCATTCTTCTTTTCCTGTCCATCCTGTCCCTTTTGCAGCTTCATCGTTGTCATAAGGATTATCATCAGCGAGTTTCATTGACAACAAGTTCTCAATGTTAATGCGACGAAAAAAAAAAAAATAAAATAAAAATAAAAAAACCAACACAGATTCAGATAAGCTAGTATAGGATTAGATATCTAGATTTTTACTTGCGAAGTTTGAGCCATCAAATGTGCTGGAATTGATGCCCCAATGAACCCTTGAGATTTGATACTCAGTTTCTCTGGTAATTGTACCCGCAAAACCAGAAAATTTGTTCTTCCAGGATCCAATGCAGAATACACGGCTACCTTGTCACTGTAATAGGAAAAAATTAGTGATAATTAGCTTGATGAGTGCACAGCCAATTTAACAATATATGCAAGGGGCCTTATATTAATAAGCAATCCCAAACACCCTCGTAAAATCATGGTTGATTAGGCCGCCAGCTTTATTTAAGGTAAGTGTATGATAAGCCATTTAAATACTTTTGCCTCTTTGATTCGACGGGAGTGTTTGGGAGTGCTTATTAAGGATGCTCAATAATAATTGTGTTTTGACAGATCATAAGCAATCCCCAACTTGATCATTCTTAATATGCTTTCTTATCTTCTTGACCTTCATACTCCATTTGCTGAATTAACAGCTTCTCGGTCGCCAATTTGTTAATAAGGGAGATGTTCAGGACAGCCACTATCATGACTGATATTCAGAAATTTGTAACAACTTGCGTGCATAATTTCAGACCCGGTTACTTTTAGTTCAAACAAATACACTTTTTCAATTTAAAACTGATATGGGCACAAAGTGGTGTTCAATAGCTGGTTCATTTTCATTTACTGGTTCATTCTAGGTAAACTTGTGGTTCATTTGTTGTGGTATTCAAGTCATTTATCAGTTGTATAACTACTTAATTATATGCACAATCAAAACAACTAAATTTCTGCTTAAATTACACAATCAGAACAACTTATGTAAGTAGCGAAGTTAATGTTCAATTCATGGCTAGTGCTTTAATCTAAGACAACAACTAAATACTTGATATTCACAAACTAAATACTTGATATTCACATTGTGAATGCCCCAATGGCTACTCGTAGCACACAACTAAAAAAAACACTCTAATAAGAATCTTATCTGATATAAATTTATAGTGAAGTCAAATAGTCGATAAAAAAAATTAAAACCAAAACAGAAGTTTGAATAATCATACAACGGTTTATTAGTATGATCTTAAGAATGCTCAAGTGATAGTTGTGTGTTATTGACAATGTGTTTTGACAAATCAGGTATTTCCTCTTAAGAACCTAAGATCATACAAAGCACCAATCTAAATACTTGATATTCACAATGTGGAAAATGTGTTGGTGATATTTTATTATTATAGGGAATTGTGAGGCGAAATAGTAAAAGGCTTAGGCTCACCTTGTTCCCCAAATATGTGACTCTTGTACTTTGCTCAAGTGCAGTTGTAACTGTAAATGGTGAACCAAGAGGAAGTGAGCATCCGAGGGCCAGTTAGTGGATCTGCAACATCCTGAAACGAAAGTTTGAAAAATCATTATCATTGCAGGTTTGGGTTTTATAAATATTAAAATCATGGAATCTTTAACAAAGATAATTCTATATCACTTGGTCTTAGTTGATTCAAGGTAAACACAAACGTAAGTGAGAAACCATGCATAACCCATATGAATCACCAAACCGAAAGGCCACATTAAATTAAGCATAAAGTCACGGACTTTACTACTGAAACTTGAAAATGACCAAAAAAGAGAAGAACTTAGGGAGCAAGATTCAATAAAGCATATTCGTAAATTAAAACAACCAAAAACATATATGAAATCCGTTCAACCCATATCTAATAAAGCAAAAAAGTCACATACTTTCGAACTAAAATGTAACATTATCACAACGAAAATGAAAAAACTGCAGAGCAAAATTCAACAAAAAAGGAGCATAAACTCATTTAACATATATATACATGGGTGTACCTAGGGGTGGAAATGAGCCGAGCCGCTCGTGAAAAGCTCGGGATCGGATCGGTAAAAAGCTCGAACGAGCCGAGCCTAAACGAGCTCGAGCCCGAGCTCGAGCCTAAATTGCAGCTCGTTTATTAATTGAGCTCGAGCTCGAGCTTTACATAAAAAGCTCGTTTGGGCTCGCGAGCCTAAACGAGCCTAAACAAAAATATGATATTTTAATTTATCTACGAGCCGAGCTCGAGCTTATTAACGAGCTCAATAAAGATATATTACGAGCCGAGCTCCAGCTCGAGCCAAGCTTTAACTTTTCATACCAAATCGAATAAACGAGCCGAGCTCGAGCCGAGCCCGAGCCTATATAATATTCCACGAGCCGAGCTCGAGCTTAAAGTTTAAGGCTCGAAACGAGCCGAGCTCGAGCTCGAGCCTTTTAAAACTTAAACGAGCCGAGCTCGAGCTCTGGCAGGCTCGGGCTCGGCTCGGCTCGTTTCCACCCCTAGGTGTACCAGTCTACAATAAAAAAAATGGTACCTTTTAAGCATCGGTGATCAAACTGAAAAACTGTAACTACATTTTGGTTAAGCATTTTATCAAACATTTGGCATGCTTATTCCTTAAAGAACTTATAACCACAATTTTTAGTTTTAAAAGCACCCAAAACCTTTTAATTAAAGAAAGGCATGCCAAAAACACTATCCAAAATGCTTTTTTAGCCGAATCATTCTATCAAACACTATCGATATAACCTAAAAATATCCTATTTTTTTCAGGAGTACCATAATCAAAGAATCTTGACGCACAAACACATATAGATATATAACTAATTAAAATTAATCACTATGAATGATAAGGAATACCTCAACAATCTTAAAAGCGCAAACATACTTGATTATGGTTTTAATCAATGAAAATCATAAACTTATTAAAAATTAAAATCATTAGGAGTTAAAAAAAAATGGTACCTTGGAAGAAGATTCAGGAACATGATGGAGGGGAAGATAACGTGTTCTGGAAGAAGATGGTACCTTGGAAGAAGATGGACCGTGTGTTTTTTTAGAAAGAGAGGAAGATAATACTGGTGTGTGGAAGCTTCAAGAAAGTGCGTCCTTTTTTTAATTAAATAATGGAACGGAGAAACGGAAATAACTGTTTGAAGCACTGTAGCTCTAATGAATAGTGCACCTAACAGAATGGAGAACGGAAAACGGGCTCCCTTTTAGTATACAGCTACCTGAAGGAACGGATGTGTAACGGGTTTTTGAACGGGCCCAAAAAATGGGTTTTAGTATATATTATAATGAGTTATGAAAGGAAAAATTAAAACGTTATGTGTCTTTAGTCAAATAATCAAATGCCTTTTATTAGTATTGCTCATTGTAATTATTATTTCTAAAATAACATACATGGTATCCTGAGGTGTTTTATAAACAAATTTTGATTGATAACACCAAACTTTTTTTGTTAACCAAGTGTACTAAGAAGCGATGTACATGTGCTAAATAGAGAGCATAAATGTCGGTGTTTTTAACTTTACGTTTGATTAAACTCGTATAATCGATTTGATTGTATAATAAGAGGTCATGAATAAGAAAATAATGAGAGTTGTTTCAATTATTAAATAAGCTTTATTATTATTTGATTGGCATATATCAAAGCATTCATATCTCTATTTGTTAAATGTATTAATATTCATGATTATCCGTCAGTTATTACATGTGAAAAGTTACACTGAAAGAACCGTTTCATATCTCTATTTTGTTATACTGTATCATTGAATAACTTTGGTTATAACTTATTTGTATAATAATGATATCATGAAAGGAATATGCGTATATGCACTTTAAGAAGTGTATATTTATTTGATCTCGAAAGGAATATGAGTGTCATATGTGGTAGTTTATGTAATTACAAGTTTTATGTAAAGAAGGATGAGTATAAGCAGTCTCATAGCTAAGTTTTTAACATGATTTATGCCAAAGGAATTAGAATGAAGCTTCCTTTTCTTTTAAAGTTCTTTTTAAAGAATTAGTGTGACTCTTATTTATAACAACCAACTGCTATTTTTTTTAGCTTAGATATATTTTGAACAGATTTGAGCTTAGACGATATATGGTATTAATTTCATGAAAAAAAAAATGAGAAGTTGCTTTCTAAGCTCAAACCATTAACCAGATGTTGTCTCATTGATTTGAAGGTTACTAGATCATTACTTTATGATAAAACAATGGAGTGTTCAAAATATGTTGGCTGGAATATTGTTATATTACTAGTTTGTGTAACTAGTACTAATATTGTTATGATATTGGTTTTTGTAACTATTATTAGTTTCATGACTAAATGTTGAGATTAAATTCATTCTTAAGGAATGAGAATACTCGTGCTAATGAGATAGCAAAATCACAGTTGCGTATTCGTGGTAAAATGCATTGTTTGCATAGTAAATTAATACATCTTGAGCCCAACCATTTACATTGTGTATCTAAGACCTTAAACTTGACTTGTGAAAAGTTTAAGGTTAAATGGGTGAGTCGTTTAATCGTGATATATATTTTGGTACATAAACTTTTTTCTTGGACAGGTTGCTGTCCCAACCACATTGTTGCGAGAAATGCGTTGATTGCATAGTGAATAAATGAGTTTTGCACCCAGTTGTTTACAATGATTTGTAAAAAAAATGAGATTAAACGGAAGAATCAATTAATTGCAGTTTTTATTTTAGCACTTTAAATTTTTTATGCTAATATTTCTGTTACTTGGATGTTGTTTGGTACAAAAAATTTTTGTTGTTATAATACAAAATTATTTGCTATTTTGTACAATATTCAATGCAAAATTGTTTGTTTCATTTGGTGCAAAATATAGTGGCAAAGTAGTGCCTATTTAAAGTTGTTTGGTGTAATTTTGTGCAACTAATTATATAGCATGAGAATAAATAAGTCGCTCGATTCTGTATCGGATAATGAAAGTTTGGATGTTGCAAATATTCTGTTGTGAATATTGTTGCGAACAATGTTGCAAAAATCGGCCGATTAATCGTCGATTAATCGCTAATCGGTGATGCACCTTGTCGATTTTCGAAAATCGGTGAAAAAATCGGCCTAGGCAAAAAAATCAGAAAAAATGGGTCAAAAATCGGCCGAATCGGTCAAAATTCGGCCGAATCGGCAAAAAATCGGCCGAATCAGTCAATTTTAAAAAAATAGAAATTTAGGCATTTTACTAAATTTGGGGATCGTTTATTTCACTTATAACGTACAATGGGCCTCATAATCAGAATTGAAGCCTTTTATTGAGGTTTGTAAACATAGAAGGCTTGGAATCAGTTAAGATCTTCAGTTTGCTCTCTAGAAATTCCCAAAACATGCAGGAAATGCCAAACCGATTAATCACCGATTAATCACTGCCTTGACCGATTACAGGCTGCAGGGTGGTCGACCGCCCGACTACCGATTCACGATTTTTGCAACATTGGTTGTGAATAATCAAACTACTTGTTATTCTAGAAAGATGAATAATTATCAAGGATTGTTATTAACTCACATTGCTAACAATCAAACGGTTTGTCATATTTACGAAATGACGATGTATTGAATATAACCGTATAGGACATTGTGAAATGTCAAGAAAGAACACACATATAGTTGACAACAAATTATGTTGGTCTATGTAACTAACTTGAACGGTGTGATTGTCATCAAATGTGAGCTATTGTCCATTCACTAAGTTGGACATATTTTGATTGCGTAAAATGATTACACGTTGATTTTATGTGATTATAATCACGCAATAGATTGTGATAATCACATAACGATAAAGAGATTAAATGTGATTATATATATATAATCACATGTGAATTGGAATGACACGTTATAAGTGTAGGACTTACACATATAACTGGGGTCCTCCAAAAACATGTGTGTTTTAAGGTGGTGATTTGTCTAAAAGAAGAATGTTAGTTGATGAAGCTATGAGTAATCAGAATGATGCATCTTCTATCATACGCTCGATTCCTTGGTCTATAGCATGCTAGATTTGGAATCTGTTAATTATTATACGGAATATAATTAACATAAGATATTCAAAAAGTGTGCATACATTAGTAAGATACTTGTGAGGTGACAAATTACAAATGAACTTGGTGTTATATCCATTTGAAAAAAAAAATCTTATAAACGAGATTAATATATTGAAAGGGAGAACCTTTCTACAAAATTCTTGAGATAAATTCCATATGGGGGATTCCGGCCTAGCTAGAGCTCAAAAGGACATCAACAAACATGAAGTTCTTGCCTATTTGGAATACTCAAGAATTACTGGGAGCTTGATATACTTAAAGAGTTGAACTTAAAGAGTTGAACGAAACTCGAATTTGTATAGACATATTATGTCGATACGATAACTACTCTCAATATGAGTTATCCCTATTTACAATGTAAAGTCATAGAATAACATTATGGATCCGCTTGCGAAATGCTAAATGTGAGATGTGACTATTAGACATTTTATGCTACACGAACATACTAGAATATCGATATATTACACACACTCAATTCCGGTATGGAATTCCCGTTTAGGTGGTAATGCAACTGTTTGACGATTAACATTGATTGGTAATGCAAGTGTTGCTGCAATGACATGCATGTGTGGTTGTGTTGTCTCAGTGGCGAATGACATTTGTTGTTGTGGAACATTTACTTAGTTTTATGAGTCAATGCCTACTGTGGTAAAGAGTGATTCTTACCACATATTACTCAAATTTAACATGAGTCAATGCCTACTTGGTGATTCTTAGTTTTCTGAGTCAATGCCTGCTGTGGAACATCATATCACTCAAATTGATACGGAACGGTTATATTACAACCAAAATAAGCACTACCAATTCTGTGTGAATTTACCAGTTATATTACAACCCTCTAAAAAACTTCTCCAATAAAATGACCAAAAAGTCTATTAACATCTAAATATGTCATGCTGTGGTATTACAAAAATAACATCATATCCCTCAAATAGATATGGAACCTTAAAAATTAATCTATACCACAGCAGGCATTGACTTAAAAAACTAGGTGGATGTTCCACAGCAGCAAATGCCACTAGCTGCTAGCATATCGATATATAACACACACTGAATTTCGGGACGGAATTACCGTTTAGGTGGTAAGACTTTAACAATTCGAAATTTTAGATTACTATTAACTTTTACTATTCACTTTCACTATTCACTTTCAATAAACAGATTGGTAATGCAACTGTTGGACGATTGACATTGATTGGTAATGCAAGTGTTGCTGAAGTGACATGCATGTGTGGTTGTGTTGGCTCAGCGGTGAATGGCATTTGCTGCTGTGGAACATTTACTTAGTTTTCTGACTCAATGCCTGCTGTGCTAAAGAGTGACTCTTACCACATATTACTCAAATTGAACATGATTCAATGCCTACTTAGTGATTCTTAGTTTTACGAGTCAATGCCTACTGTGGAACTTCATATCACTCAAATTGATATGGAACGGTTATATTACAACCAAAATAAGCACTACCAATTCTGTGTGAATCTACCAATTATATTACAACCCTCTACAAAACTTCTCCAAAAAAATGACCAAAAAGTCTATTAACATCTAAATTTGCCATGTTGTGATATTACAAAAATAACATCATATCCCTCAAATAGATATGGAACTTTAAAAATCAATCTATACCACAGCAGGCATTGACTAAGAAAACAAGGTGGATGTTCCACAACAGCAAATGCCATTAGCTGCTAGCATATCGATATATAACACACACACTGAATTTCGGGACTGAATTAGCGTTTAGGTGGTAAGAGTGCAACAATTCGAATTTTCGGATTACTATTCACTTTTAGTATTCACTTTCACTAAACAGATTGGTAATGCAACTGTTGGATGATTGACATTGATTGGTAATGCAAGTGTTGCTGAAGTGACATGCATGTGTGGTTGTGTTGGCTCAGCGGCGAATGGCATTTGCTGCTGTGGAACGTTTCTTAGTTTTCTGAGTCAATGCCTGTTGTGCTAAAGAGTGATTCTTACCACATATTACTCAAATTGAACATGAGTCAATGCCTACTTAGTGATTTTTAGTTTTCTGAGTCAATGCCTGCTGTGGAACATCATATCACTCAAATTGATATGGAACAGTTATGTTACAACCAAAATATGCACTACCAATTCTGTGTGAATCTACCAGTTATATTACAAACCTCTACAAAACTTCTCTAAAAAAAATAACCAAAAAGTCTATTAACATCTAAATATGCCATGCTGTGGTATTACAAAAATAACATCATATCCCTCAAATAGATATGGAACTTTAAAAATCAATCTATACCACAGCAGGCATTGACTCAGGAAACTAAGTGGATGTTCTACAACAGCAAATGCCATTAGCTGCTAGCATATCGATATATAACACACAATGAATTCCAGGACGGAATTCCCGTTTAGGTGGTAAGACTGTAACATTTCGCATTTTTGTATTACTATTCACTTTCACTATTCACTTTCACTAAACAGATTGGTAATGCAACTGTTGGACGATTGACATTGATTGGTATTGCAAGTGTTGCTGCAGCGACATGCATGTGTGGTTGTGTTGGCTCAGCGGCGAATGGCATTTGCTGCTGTGGAACATTTACTTAGTTTTCTGAGTCAATGCCTGCTGTGGTAAAGAATGATTCTTACCACATATCACTAAAATTAAACATGAGTCAATGCCAACTTGGTGATTCTTAGTTTTCTGAGTCAATGCCTGCTGTGGAACATCATATCACTCAAATTGATAAGGAACGGTTATATTACAACCAAAATAAGCACTACAAATTATGTGTGAATCTACCAGTTATATTACAACCCTCGACAAAATTTCTCCAAAAAAATGACCAAAAAGTCTATTAACATCTAAATATGCCATGCTGTGGTATTACAAAAATAACATCATATCCCCCAGATAGATATGAAACCTTAAAAATCAATCTATACCACAGCAAGCATTGACTCAGAAAACTAGGTGGATGTTCCACAGTAGCAAATGCCATTAGCTGCTAGCATATCGATATATAACACACACACTGAATTTCGGGACGGAATTACCGTTTAGGTGGAGAGTGTAACAATTCGAAATTTCGGATTACTATTTACTTTTAGTATTCACTTTCACTATTCACTTTCACTAAACAGATTAGTAATGCAACTGTTGGACGATTGACATTGATTAATAATGCAAGTGTTGCTGAAGTGACATGCATGTGTGGTTGTGTTGGCTCAGCAGTGAATGATATTTGCTGCTGTGGAACTTTTACTTAGTTTTCTGAGTCAATTCCTGCAGTGGTAAATAGTGATTCTTACCACATATCACTTAAATAGAATATGAGTCAATGCCTACTTAGTGATTCTTAGTTTTCTGAGTCAATGCCTGCTGTGGAACTTCATATCACTCAAATTGATATGGAACAGTTATGTTACAACCAAAATATGCACTACCAATTCTGTGTGAATCTACCAGTTCTATTACAAACATCTACAAAACTTCTCTAGAAAAATAACCAAAAAGTCTATTAACATCTGAATATGCCATGCTGTGGTATTACCAAAATAACATCATATCCCTCAAAATAGATATGGAACCTTAAAAATCAATCTATACCACAGCAGGCATTGACTCAAAAAACTAGGTGGATGTTCCACAACAGCAAATGCCATTAGCTGTTAGCATATCAATATATAACACACATTGAATTCCGGGACGGAATTCCGGTTTAGGTGGTAAGACTGTAACTTTTTGCATTTTTGGATTACTATTCACTTTCACTAAACAATTTGGTAATGCAACTGTTAGACGATTGACACTGATTGGTAATGCAAGTGTTGCTGAAGTGACATGCATGTGTGGTTGTGTTGGCTCAGCGGCGAATGGCATTTGCTGTTGTGGAACGTTTACTTAGTTTTTTGAGTCAATGCCTGCTGTGGTAAAGAGTGATTCTTACCACATATTACTCAAATTGAACATGAGTCAATGCCTACTTAGTGATTCTTAGTTTTTTGAGTCAATGCCTGCTATGGAACATCATATCACTCAAATTGATAAGGAACGGTTATGTTACAACCAAAATATGCAATACCAATTCTGCGTGAATCTACCAGTTATATTACAAACCTCTACAAAACTTCTCTAAAAAAATAACCAAAAAGTCTATTAACATCTAAATATGCCATGCTGTGGTATTACAAAAATAACATCATATCCCTCAAATAGATGTGGAACTTTAAAAATCAATCTATACCACAGCAGGTATTGACTCATAAAACTAGGTGGATGTTCCACAACAGCAAATGCCATTAGCTGCTAACATATTGATATGTAACAAAACAGAAAATCTAACAAAACAGTGTATTACAAATATTAACACAATGGATAATAGTGTTTTAAACAGTATATGTATCGTGGTACTATACGCAGTGGCGAAGCTTGGAATTGTGAAGTGGGGGGTCGGGATCTAAATTTTTTTTTTCCTAAGGCTATATTTGAGGTATACCGAAATTTTTGGGGGGTCGAAACCGAATATACCGAAATTTTTCTACACGAAAACTATATACCCCCTACATCGCAAAAAAAATTTCGGGGGGTCGGGCGCCCCCCCCCCCCCCCCCCCCCCCCCCCCGCCCCTTAGAAGCTGCGCCTCTGACTATACATATAAGCAGAAAATTAGATAAAAGTATTTTAAACAGTATATGTATCGTGGTACTATACATATAAGAATAAAATCGTAACAAAATAGTACATATCAGCTTAAACTGTCTAAGAATAAGCACTTATACACTTTTGCATTTGTGTTTTAAATGAGCATATAACCAAAATTCAGCTAAAACTAACCTAAGAATAAGCGAAAAAAATAGATAAAAGTGTTTTAAATAGTATATGTATCGTGGTACTATACATATGAGCATATAACCAAAATTCAGCTAAAACTAACCTAAGAATAAGCAGAAAGCGAAAACTAACCTAAGAATGAGTAGAAAATTAGATGAGAATGTAAGCACTTAGACAGATTAAGCTGATATGCAGACAAGGAACAGTTCAAATGAGCAAAACTAATGCACCAAACAAGCAAACAAATGCACTCCATTATTCACCTTATATGCACCAAACATCAATTTCCAGATTCATTCACCCTCTAAAATCACCTTTATTCACCTTATATGCAACTACCATCTAACTACACATGCTTAAGATGGAACAAAACAAATAATGTATATTACAAATCTTAACACACTTTTAGCCATTGTACTATTGTATCTTGGTACATATAACAACAGACATATAACAGATGCTTAAGATGTAACAAAACAAATAATGTATACAATACAAAACAGAAAATCATTAAAAATGATTAAAACACTTATAGGTGTACTATTGTACCAAAATCCAGCTAAAACTAACCTAAGAATAAGCAGAAAATTAGATGATAATGTAAGCACTTAGACAGATTAAGCTGATATGCAGACAAGGAACAGTTCAAATGAGCAAAAGTAATGCACCAAACAAGCAAACAAATGCATTCCATTATTCACCTTATATGCACCAAGCCACCAAACATCAATTTCCAGATTCATTCACCCTCTAAAATCACCTTTATTCACCTTATATGCACCAAACATCAATTTCCAGACACTACATATACCATATGCAAACTAAAATGATGACTATCCAGGAGACTACACACAAGTTCCTCAAACGGCAAAGTTCCTCCTTCTCTAGAAGGAGCTGAGCTACAGCTGCTTGGTGAGCAGCCTCTAGCTCGATTGCCCTGTCTCGGGCATTGACGGCCTCCAATGTCTCAGTGATGAGGTCGGCTTCGCATTCTTCTAATGTCGCCTCGTTACGATGAAGGTGCCTTCTCAAGTAGAGGATCACCTCATTTGCTTTTGATTGGGTTGATGGATTGTACCACTTATTGAACGGACATACGGATCCCTAAAAATCAAAAATTAAGACAATGACTCTTAAACAAATGATTAGACTAAAACAATGATTAAACTAAACGTGACATTTTAATTTAAAGTAACCCAACCATTAACGCACCTCAACCGGACAATCATAATAACGCCTTCCTGCATTGACATTGTTCCAACAGGTCCTTAGGACCGCCCACCTTCCACATCCGCATCGAGCCATTGTTAAAATTTGACCGGAAATATTTACGATAAGATTTGATAGAGAGTAGAGTTTAGGGATGAGTGGTGAAATAAGGTTGCTTTTATTAACACCTAATTACAGTAGCAACTGCAGAAACCGCGTGCTACATAAGACACGGTATTACAAAAAGACGATAGTACCCTTGTGCTACAGACAAATTGTAACGGAAGGCAACGTCGTTGACTGACGGAAAACGGGTCAAAGGACGCAATCGGCCTAAAAAAACTTGAGGAGGGACGCACGGAAATGATTTTTCAAACTTAGGGTGCATGGCGATGTTTTCTGGAAAGTTTAGGAACCAACGGTGTATTTTTGTCGAAATTCTGATATTATAGGAAAAAGTGTTAAGACGACTTTTTCACGGCACCAACCTACATTAACATAGGGTACCTTGTACTCTTAATACTACTTCCTTCTATTGACGACAGTTTTTCATTATCGGAGGATGAACTTTTAGTTCAAATATGTGCGGTTGAATGAAGGTATTTTGCTACGGTTTTTAGCTTTATTTGTTGCTATCGTTAATATGTGTATTTTGTGAGGTGTGAACTTTAGACTTTTTATGAAGACCCAAATTTACTACTTTCACTCCTGTCACGAAAGAAATACTTGACTTAAAAGATATACGTAGTTCGGAAAATATTCTATCATCATGGTGTTCACTAATGTCCAAGTTTTACAAAATTTATTTTGAGACAGTTTAAGATAAATACATAGACATTTAAGATAGTTATAATAAAGTTCTAATATAAATTTATCTTGTAACTAACTAACTATCATGAAGTCATAGTCCATGAGCCCTTTTAATTTGTTTTTTACAAGTATTATAGATTTATAGACGCCTAGTACTCAATAAGAGTTGAGATTTCTTAATTAGTGTATGTGTTACATTAAATGTGAGCAATTTTTAGACAAAATAAGTGATACCTTTGATGGCAAAATTAAATAAAAGTTTAGGAATGTAACGGAAACAAATAGCTAACATTGAATCACTAACACCTTATTTAATACCATGGACACATTATCTTATACCATAAGAAAAATGTTTTAGATGAATTTCATAAATTGTTAAAACATGATAAAACAATAAAAGAAACCAACATTTCCCCTAGAAACAACATTATAAAGGCCATCATGTGTTTCATGAGATGTTTGTACGATAGAGAATATGAGATGTTTAGTAGAATATTACACTAAAAAATGTATTAGGTGAAATAAAAACCATGGAGATGGAATTCCGATTTTATGTATGGGTCTAACTTGAACATAGTTTGATAGCAAAACCAAAAACATATAATATTGGTCATGCAAAGCTTTGTGGGAGGAAAAATATCTATCTAGATCATTTGAGAAAAGTAATTTGACGCAGTAAAATGATGTTAGGAACCTTCATGATGCTTACCTTGCCCCGTGAACTTTGATTATGAATTGGCGTGAGCTAACTAACTTGTAAGTTTTCATGAAATTACATATGATGAACACACGTATTTCAGTCTAAGTCTAACGGTGACGTGTATTTACGCGACACATGAGCTCTTACAAACTTTTTTATTTCTAAAATGAGCCAAGGCCAACACTTATAAATGAACTCACTTGGGTGCCGGGTGATCACTGGCTACACTCGATTTTGGGTCACAAATATAACTTTTTGGAGATTGTCGTTTTTTGATACATGCAATCTCTCATAATATATTTGTGCCCCTTTCTTTATGGTACAACTTTAATTTAGCCAAAAATTTATTTCTGATGCAAATTTTAGTACTTATGTGAAATAAAGTTTGTACAAGACTCTCCCCGAAAATACTTGTGTAACACGTACTTTTCCAAAAAAATTCTAGGTCCCTCGCTACTAACACCACCACCTTCATATAATCTAATATGCTAATATCTAAACTAGTAAACTCTAAGGTATTAACACAAAGTCAAACTTCTTTATTTGTGAATGAATAGAAAAGAATAAAGAATTTTAAGAAATGAAAATTCAACAAAGAAAAAAAAAAACGTGTAAAACCAGGAATTCATAGATTAAACAGTTTAAGAAGATAGAAAAGTAGGTAACGTCGGTGGATTAAGATGTAAACACAATTTATCATGAGGTATTCTTATGTTTGTACTTTGCTTTTTATTTGAAATATAAAAGTTAATATTATTGGGTGGAACACTAAAGAAAGACAAAATATGTTTAGGTCCTACCCGTATCTTTAAAATTTCCAACACACACACGTTACAAGAGTGCACCAATACACAAAGATAGGTGAAGTGGTCATGAAAGGAAAATTGGTTAAGTTTATCAATTAAACTGCGTGTAGTCTTCACCCATCGACAAAAAGATAGGTGAAGTGGTCATCAACATGTAATGGTGATGACGTGTCACGCATGAGGAGGCTTGCAATACGTCTAAGCGGCTAGCCTAACAAATCACATAAATATTATGCATTATAATGTTTTTAAGGACTACATGTAAGAACTAGAAACTGAAGTTAACAACACACATATGAATAATACTTTGTATGTATTTTGGCTTTCAGTCGCATAGAATATCATCTTACACGAAAAAATGAGATAGTACAAGGAATTTCTAAATCATATCTTGAGATTTCTAAAGGGTGAATAAGCCACACCTATACCTACATATGCCCAAATTACTCCTTGTTCCGAGTTACCTCTTCTGCTGCACCATTTGTGTTTCTGCAATGGCATTTTTCTTTTTTATGACACACTTAAATTGTCGAAATAAATATTAAAAAAAAAAAAAAAAAAAAAAAAAAAAAAAAAAAAAAAAAAACTCATCTGCGGCTGCAAGTAACTGACCGTGATGAATTTGGTGACTCGAGCTGCATTGTAACTGGACCATCGTTGACCAGATTGACCTGCCAATGACCGGAGAAATAGATGTTAGAATGAGTTTGCATGATGTGTAGGGAAAGTGGGTACAGGTAACACGTATAATGGATTTGGGTCAAATTGAGTAGTTTTTATATTGGTCTGATTGGGTGGGGCGAAAGCATCACCATTTGACATGTACATCATTGACCAGCTTGACCTCCCAATGTCCTTACCCATTTGACTCGTTCACTAAAGAGAAAAAAAAAAAAAACAAAAAAAAAAAAAAAAAAAAAAAAAAAACAAATTGAATCAGTTGAGAGATAAAACTATATCTTGCCTCCCACCTCTGGAATGAAGGGAGAGGATACAGTGACATTTTTGGAAACATCCTTGATGTTTGACAGCAATTTTGGTTCCTTTTATCTCCATTTTTACACAAGTGAAAACCCGACAAAATACAATATTCGACATCTTGAGTGTGTTATCGAAAGGGATATAGGATTAGAAGGTCATCCAAGTATTAAACTTTTATCATGAAGGTCACGGGCTACCCATATAATGAAACTGTTTTATACCCCAAAATGTCACATAAGTATAAATCTAGTTTTGTTTATAAGATATAATCCATACTGTTTTATGACAAAAAATTTCCAACCTGTTTGTTGGCAGATATGGTATAATGCAACCTTATACATTATTACTCAAGTGTTAGCTTTCAAAAACCAATAAAAGACGACATTTATTAATTCAAACTCATCCCATCTTTTTCGAAACAGTCTTTTTTTTTTTTGAGTAAAGAAAAGAAATGTAAAAGCTTTTTCTCTTTTGAAACAGTCTTGTAAAACACATTTTCATTTTGTTGGCACAAAGAAATCATAACTCGGATTTGCATCATAAAATATAGTATAGAGAAAAAGCAGTATTGGTGTTTAGGAACCTTACCTTCATCATTGCCCCAAATACTCCATCTGACAGGAAGACAAAACAAGACAGTAAAATATCAATTTCCAAATATACAATAACCTTATTACACCTAAAAATGTAGAAGGGGTATGGGTCCTAAAGGTTCAAATACAGATACAACCTCTTAAATCTTTTTATAGAAACATGTGGGTTACTATTAGTTTGATATTGTTTTCTGTGATTAAAATTAAAACATGAATAACTATAAGAAAAGTCTATAAAAAAAAGTGTCATTGGGTCAATCCTGTTGCAGGTTGACCAACTGGATTGAACAAACAAACATTATCATCATACAGAATCAATAAATAAGAAACAAAGAAGATGGGTTGAACCCTATAAAATTGATATTGATAATCGAATGGGTTGATTGTTTACAGAATTCCTAAACTATATATACTGATGAAACGGCACCATAGAGAAGAGAGGAATACTGTTTCTGTAAAAGTAATCGACATAACCTAAAACTAAACGTTACAATCCTTAAATCCTAAACTAAATAACGGGTTGGTTGGCCCAAGACATTAAACTTGCAGGCTACAATTCTTTTGACCCATCTTGATTTCTTTGGCGTCTAAGACATTAAAAGGGTCCAACAAGGATCACCTGTTCTTCCCTTTCCACCTCCTCGCACGGTTCCTCCAAAGCTACATCTTAAACTAAAAGATCATATAAAGGCGAGCTAGGCGCTCGACTAGTCTCTCGGGCGAGGCATTCTACGAACATGCTTTGCAAATGCTTAGGCCATCTTTTTAGTTTACTTTTTCTATTTCTAAAATCTTCCTTTGGACACATTAGAGTCATACTCATGTTCTTTATATGTGATAGGGTTTTGAGTTTCGCCGATTGTAAAATGATACACAAGAAAAGAAATGATTATGTTAAGGAAACTTAAGCGAAGGACTCCGAATCTAATATATGCATCCTAAACCTTTAAGTGTCGTGGAAAACCATAGTTGAAGTT
This sequence comes from Artemisia argyi, assembly GCA_030686995.1. Classification (NCBI taxonomy): domain Eukaryota; kingdom Viridiplantae; phylum Streptophyta; class Magnoliopsida; order Asterales; family Asteraceae; genus Artemisia; species Artemisia argyi. The sequence continues at coordinate 57,390,929 of CM060685.1, forward strand.
TATTATCATCTCCATAACGACAGCTTGCAACAATTGAGGGTTCATGTTATAACTTAGTAATTAGAAGTCATAGAACGAGGTTGTATCAGGTTCTTTTGTAATCACTCATGATGCTAACAACTGGTTGGACCAACACTCAATGATTGTGATTCAAGTGAATGTTTAGCAAAAGATACGCTAAGGTCTTATCATGTATGATTTGATTTGTTTCAAAAAGGCGGGTAGCTGAGAATGAAAACTAATGTACCTTTTACAGCCTCGGATTTGTAACTTCTTTGAAATCTTTCCACTAATGAAGCATAGAAAGATTTTGCTCTATCAGGTGCCATTGCAACATGAAAATCTGGCTTGTTACCCTTAAGTATCCCGTACAAGGTAAATTGACTAACTGTAAGACCAAATAGCGTTAGTAAAAAAGACTGGAACAGAGCAAGCTTCTTGACTCATATTTTGGAAGCGAAAGAACAAAATAATGGAGTAGTTTGCAGTATAAGCATGTTGCGAAAATAAAATCTAAAATTATAAAGAATTTCCTTACCTAATAGTACCTCATAATTCTTCTGCATTACCTGCCAATATAAACAAGCCCATTTATCAAACTTACTGAATTTAAATACACGTTCTTCTTCTTTTTTCAGAACACACACACACACACAAAATAATATAATAAGAGACTTATTTTCTGATTTTACAAGACAAGATCTGACTTTTCAACAACCAAAAGGGCAAAATGGAAAAACTATATCAGGACTACCGACAGCTTCAGGCTTCAGCCACTTTACTTTATAAGAAAAACCTGAGGTTACTTGAGTCCTCTATTATCATAGCATTTGGTTCAATACTATATCGAGTTAGGAATGTGCCAATGACATCAATTCCGCTAAATTCAATAGTTATTTCCTCACTCCATACATTAGGTGGGTTGATACCCTTAGCTTATAATATCGTGTTATGGGTTTTTAGAGAAGGATATTAGATTAATTATAAAAATCAACTGATTGTTGGTTTCTATTGTATGCCAAGCAATTCAGATTTAGTGTTTCACTTGATATTAAATTTAAAGAAGATGGTAGTAAAATGGCATTTTTAGCCTTTAGAATGCGTGAATGTGTCAATCAAGTGACTAAGGGGAAAAAAAAAAAAAAAAAAAAAAAAAAACTAATCACTCCATTGGACTGAAAGTGCCGAACTCAAGCAATTAGAAGTGTTGGTTTTGAACTAAGGGCTTAAAAATTGTTAGTGGTCACGTAGTCTAGGGGCAGTTTGCGTAGTTTAGCCTTACGTAAACAAATTTGTTTCGAACTTAGCAGCAAATTTGTCGATTTCCAAGTATGCATTATACAAAGCAAAACTAACCATCAATAAGCATAGCAATTGAGGTAAACTTTGTCAAAGTCAAATGAACTTCAAAAGTTGATAACTACATTAAACTCATAATATGTAAACTTGGGAGTTGAGACCTTGAAAACCAAAAATATCTAAGATGGTGTTTAAGATTGCTTATTTTTTATATCTAAGCAATTCACGAAATAGCGTTTGAATTTGCTTACTTCACGCTTATCTTAAATTAATTTATTAAGTAGCAAAAAGAAGAGTTTTAGAGGGCTGCATATCCGTTTCTGAGGTTTATATTTAGTTATTTACTTACATGTCAAATAAGTACTTTGAAATACGCAGCAGAACCTATACTAACGAAAACCCCAAAATAAGTCGATAAGCTAAAGCAGTTTTATATCAACCAAACACCTGAAAATTATCTACTTACTCATCTCCATGGTGACATAGTGGTAAGGTGGGCCGAATGTCTCAGAAGAGACCCAAGTTTAAACCTTACTAGGATAACATCTTGGGATGGCTAGGGAAATGGCGACAAAAATACCGTTAGGCCACGAACATTAGAGCCAAAAAGTCTCGACTTTCTCCGGCTAGCCTGAATACGGATCCTTTTTCGTTACTGGTTTTGAAAATTATCTAGTTAATAGTAAACAGATGAGGTTTTTCCCTATTCAGCCTAACCGATGTATCTCGTGACAGTTTCGAAACCCTTTCCTAGCCACCCCAAGATGTGTAGCTAGTAAGTTTGAACGTGAGACCTCTAGTAAGGTTATCAAGATGCCTTACCACCATTCCACCTTGGTGGTAGGTATGTTTGGCAAAACTAGTAGTAGCGTATTTCGCAGGTAGATGTGAGTAGTTGATTGTATAATAGAAGTGTTTGGCAACATAAGTTCTGATGAGTATAAAACCTAAATGCTTCATAAAGTAACATTTGAAAAGTAGCGTTTCTAAGAAAAACAAAAGGCTAAACGCCTCTTGCCAAACATACCATTTGTCTACTTAATACAATATTCAACTAATTATAAACTATAGAAAAAACAAGGAATCAGAACCAAACACCCTCAAAACAAAATATTAAAAAAACCAAAGAAAGAAAGAAAGAGAAAGTACACTAAGATCCCATGTTTTGCCTGTACTTTCATTTGGAAACAATCTCATATTCAACACCTTACGACATCTGCGAAAAAAACATATAAATGATTCATTTATAAACAAATAAATTAAAAAAATGAAAAGAATGCAGTTTATACATATAATCAGCATCAGAGTGAGTATCAAGGTCATGAACACCGACAAGCACAAGTAGCCCAGGCCCAATTGCTGACACTGTACGCCCATCCACCTGTATATATATTTATATTTTAGTTTTAATTAGATGAGAGCATGTGTAAGGGTGAGTTGAGTATGGACCTCGACGCTGGCGGATGCAACTCGCTGGACTACGGCCTTCATTGATCCCTGATCACTCTCTGCCAAAACCTTTTATGCGTGTGTTTGGACACTAGTACAAGAGCTAGAGATTTTGAATATGGGCGTTTAGCTTTTTGGGCGATGAAGAATGATATTTTTAAATTGTAGCGTATCTATTTGGGTCTAGTGTTGGAGCGACGGAATGTTTTTTATTGTGTGAGTTCGAGTATTTAGTCGGTTTGTGCGGTGAGCAGTGAGCGGTGAACAGTGAGCTGTGGGTACTGCTGATACCTATTTTGCCAAACATAGCCTAAGTAAATAATTATACTTGTTTTTTAAAAAAGATTACTAGTATTATACAGGGTGATTGTGATTCATACTTGAACTCGTAACTAGAAGCTTCTCACACAATAAGAGATGCTATTTTGGCACAAACCCTTTGATGGTAATTTAAAATTGATCAAGAAAGACATAATTTAAGTTATCAAGTTTATAAAAAGTTGATAAGTTTAAGAGGTACTTAGCAATAATTTAGTCAAACTATATTAATTTAAATTTCAAGTTTCAATAAAAAAAAAAGATACAACTGTAAAAACTAGATGAGTACCCGTGCATAGCAACGAGATTTTATAGTGATAGATAATTTATTGATAAAAAAAATTTATAGGTTATAAACGAAAAATAATAAAAGTTTGACAATTTGGGAATTAAACATAATGTTTTGAAACCCGGTTCGACTCGGGTGGTTCAAACGGTTGAACCGTTTCGGTCGAAAAATGGGTCGATTTAAACCAGATCAACTTGCTAGGTTGGGTCGGAAATAGGTCAAATTAAACTGGGTCAACCCGCCGGGTTTGAAGCGTCCCGGGTCAACCCGGTTTGTGTTTTAGTAATTGGTTGTATTTAATTTGGTAGATATGTTTTTAATTTGTTGTATAATGTGAATAAATCACTGTACTTTTAATTAATGAGGTGTTTTAATAAGAGTATTAATTACATTTTACTTTTCTCTCTCATTTGATCATTATTGAAAACTCAACATTTTCTTGAAAACTCAATATTTCAATTGTTGACCATTTTTCCATTATATGTAGTAAAGATAGTAAAGATTAAGATGAAAATGATGAGAAGAAACACAACACAGCAACTACAAATTTTAAACACATTTACAAAAATAGATGTAGTTATAATTTTTTATATTACTCTTCTCATTTCAATAATTATTCTAATTAGATCCATTCCATAGTTACATAAGCTCAACTTATTTTTAGAATGGGCAAATCACATAAAAAGATTATACACTTTAGGTCGATTTAAATTTTAAATTTTCAACTTTATTTTCTTCAGTTTAAGGTATTCAAGTTATATTTTGTGTAATGTAAGCTTTTCGACTTTTCCATAGATGTTTTCGATCATTTTTTTCAGTTGAAATAGTTAATTTATGTGATGTCTCGTTTTAATTGAGCATTTACAGTCACTTTGAAAAATGTGAATGGTAATCGTTTTTGAAAAGTTGAAAAAACCTTACGTTGTACAAATATTGAATTCGATACCCTAAATTGAGAAGATAGATAAGTTAAATATCAAAACTCTAATTGACCTTACATGTAATACTTTTTGTTCGATTTACCCTTTTAGAAGTAAGTAAACTTTATTTAATTAAATGATTAAGATAGTTTTAAAAAATATCGTATATAGAAGTTTAAAAGATATGCAAGTTTAAATTAAATTGATTTGATGTGTTTGCATGTATTTTTAAAATAATAAGTTCTAGCTTCTGTCTCAACACTAGCTTTAGCTAATTTTGTCAAACACATGCTACAAGCCGATTAAGAAAATAGTCAAAATGTTTGCATGATATATATAGGGTGAGGTTCTTTTCAGAACCAAATAAATTGCGAGAACTGCGAGAACCAACATCAACCAATCAGATTTTTTTGAATATTAATTTTTATTATTTAATTCAAAAAGGTATAATGGTAAAATTACTTTTATTTTCTTTTTTAATTTATTAAATAAAAAACATTATTTTAGTTCCTTAAATTTAGGGATTCTTTTTTAGAATAATATTTATTTCCAGCATGTATGTTTAGTAAAGTGCATATGTGTTTCTTGTAGTAGATAAATTAAATTTTCAATATGGACACCGATATGATTTTCAAAATGTATATACTTTCAAACTTTTAATGTATGAGCATATGTGCACACGTGCAACGAAATCTCTTACAACGTAAACATCTCTACAAACTTATCAACAACATAAATAATGACTCAAAATTGCATAAGTTAATGATTTACAAAATTTAATACATGCTAAAAATTTTACTTCATTACAAATGCTTAATTTATAGAAAAAAAAAATTAATTGATGATGCACATGTGTAAACACCATGTTTTGCAACATCGTCTTTAGTGTACACGTATGCATTCATGTATCCTTGATTATCTTGTATTCACATGTACATTCTTCGTCTCTATCATTTTCAGTGCATTTGTATTCTTCATCTTGAGCATAAACCTAGATATTTGCAACCAACATTAATTAACAACAATAATACGAAAAAATTATGGATCAGATCTTGTATTAAAGTTATGGACACACTTGTTATTTATACCAACTGTAAAAAATATGTGCACAAAAAACACATATGCACACATATATATAACACACTATAAAACACATATGCACCCTTCAATTGATTATATATAAAACATAAAACACATATGCACACATATACCAACTATAAACTATAAAACACATATGCACCCTTCAATTTTTTTTAAAGCCTCTCACTTTTTTTAAAGCTTCCTTTATTCGAATAAATATCTTAAAAAGGCTTTGTCAAGTTAAAAGATCAGGTAACCCAAAACACCCAATAATCAGAATAATGTAGGCACCAATCTTTTGCAAAGGAACATGTTTATTTATAAAACAAAATAACAAAATGAATAAAAATGAGTATTTGTTAATCAAAGGAATACGTTATTCATAAAACAATAATACTTGCGCACATATGTTTTGAGATGTCTTGCAAAGAGATATGTGTATTCTATCATATTTACATTTTTATCAAGCACACATGACACTTGTGCACATGTATCCGAGGATGTTCACACCAACCATCAAACCAAACCAAACCTAATATGAAAATAAACTAAATAAAATTTAAGTTGGTTAAAGCTTGTGACCACTGTATTGATATAAACCTCCAATCTATACGTGACCACTGTATATTAATTTATGAAAAAAAAAAAAAAAAAAAAAAAAAAAAAAAAAAAAAAGGCCATCTAAATATATCAACAAAAAGATATCAACACCAATATAACATATCACTAACAAATAAGTCACATTGAAACCTAAAGCCATATTGCATAACAGTAAGTATTTGAGATAAACAATATCATCTTGACATGAGATAATTAACGTAAAATCCTAACATTAATAAATTGAAATTATTGTTTCACGATTATCAGAAAAAGAAAAAAAGTAAACCTGAGATTTCGAATTTCCACGTCTTCAAAAAACTCGTAGTCTTGTAGCAGTTTCGGGTCGGTCACGTCTTGGATCGTTTTTTCGATTACGGCAGCAGTTTTCAACCAATTATAATCTATAATTCAAGACATTACATCGAAAAATAAAAAGATTCAAAAAATACAAGAACAAAAAGAGACCTAAGTGTTGTTTCATTTTAAGAATGGATCTTTAAATATCCATGAACACAGTTCATCAGACCTTAAACGAAAAAGCAAAACTGATTCGCCTCAAACAGTCAACTAAGTTTACCAGATGATGGTCAACCAAGTCAAACGTCTAAAACAAATGCTTCCGAGGAATACAGTGTTTTCCCGGGTCGTAAGTCCCAACGAGGTGTGCGATGTGATATTAAAAACGAATCTGTGATTAGTGAATGTGAAGAGGGAAGGTATAAAAGTGTGTGTGTAAACTAGGGTTTTACAACTTAAAATAACTTGAGAAAACTAAATTAATAATTACGTGAAACCTAGGTATTTAAAACGTACACCAAATTAAAATCAGACGCGATTGCGTACTGAGAAAAATGTGAGTTTTAAGAAAAGTAAACTACAAGGGTTAAAAATGAAAATTCTATAAACTTAAACTTAAAATAAAATTAAACTAAAAATAAAACTATTTTTAAGATTATTTTATTATTTATTATTAATTATTTAATTAATAACTATTTAACTATTTAATTAAAACTTAATTTAAATAAAACTAAAAATAATAAACACTACAAATTAAACTAAAAACTTAAAAATATTTTCTAAACCTAAAATAGAACTTGAAGAAAGTATAAAAAATAAAAATAAATATTTTTGTCTTTTTATGTATTTTTTATTAATTAAAAACTATTTATATTATTTATACTAATTAAACTATTTTAAATTACAAATATTATTAAACTAACTTAGAAAATTATAGAAAAATTTATAAATCTAATTAACCATTACAGGAATCCTAAAAAATTATAAAAACTTTATTTTATGTATTTTTAAACTAGTTTACTAATTATTATTCTATTTATTATTTAATTACTATTTAAACTATTTAAATTAGAAAAACTATTAAATGAACAGTAAAAATTCTAGAAAAATTACTAAAATTATATTATGACTTATAAAAGCTAGGAAAAATATAAAATATAGGTGTTACTATATCAAAACTAATTATGCTATTTATAACTTACTTATTAATTAATTATTAATAAAACTATTTTTAAATCTAATAAATATCAAATGATATTATAAAAATCTAAGAAAATTATGAAAAATACTTTAATATATAAGGAAATTAATAAAAATATAAAAACACAGATTACTTAAAAAAAATATAAAAATGAAAATTAAAATTTAATTAAATTAAATAGAAACTATCACTTACTATTATATTTGTTTTTCTTGAATTTTCTTTTTCCAACCTATATTATACATAAAAACAAGTAACTTTTGTAAAAACAATATTTTTGTAGCTTATTAATAAACACTGTGGAAGCTTATTCCTTCCACAGTTGACCAAGTTTGACTGAAAAGGTAAATAAGCTCAAGTGAGCTTATGTGGGACCCACTAAGGCTTATTCTGGTTCTAATAGGTATGTTAGACTTGTCTAAGCTTAATTTAGCTAAATAAGCTCAGTAGATAAGCTAATAAGCTACAATAAGCTAATCCAAAACCTGTTTTGAACACAGAAATGGGGACAAGATTTATGGGCTTATTTATGTGGGGTCCACTTGGATTCAAGTCAAACCAAAAGTTAATCTGAGTTCTATACTAGGAGGGGGGTTGAAGGAACCTAGGTGTGAAGTGTGGGACCCACTGATGTGGTCACAAACAACCACCAAAGTGGTGGGTGTGGATGATGGTCTGCTGTGCACAGGGCACCCCCTTCCCCTGCAGTTGTGTTCTAGGGGCAAATTTGTCCACAGAAAAAAATCACAAAAATATAAAAAGACTAGGACACCAAAGTTGAGCTATTGGACTATAAATCCTAGAAAGATCAAAGCCTGAATCCTATTCCTAAATTCTATAAAAATCCCACTAGTTTAAGAAAAACCTGAAAAACTAACTTTTGACTTTTTATGAGAATGAGTTATTTTGACTTTTGTGAATTTAGAGCTTAATGTAACAGCTAATTAGGAGATGTTAAGTTATATTAGACTTAGATTAGGGTACTAGAACAAAGTTAAGAGCCAAATGGATGAGTTCCCACCCCACAGTCCCCAACAGTGGACTGCCAAGGGTGATGGGGGGAAAATTTGACTTTTGGCTTAATTTGGACTTGGTAACTTGGCCTACTCAACTCAGTTATGAACCAAGGAGTCTAGATGTGCAAAGATACAATCCAAATGATCAATGAAACAGTTGAACTAATCACAACCAAACACCCCTATAGTGAACTGTTTTGTGATTTAATGAACCAAATCAAATAACTAACTTATGAATCTGATTATTATTGATTAACTAACTTATATTGACTATAATTAACAACTTTTAAACTATGAATAAGCAGTAGATTAAGCTATGCTATAAAAGGCTATTTTTGGTTTTTTTAGTGATTTAAAGAGAAATAAAGAAAAAGCTGTATAACTACTGATACAACTGATGAATTATACTTATAAACTATTAATAAGCAGAAAAATAACATAATAAGCTATATTTAAGCTATGTAACAGTGAACAAGAAAAAATAATGCAAAAGCTTGAAAAATTCTTACAACTGTGTTGCTATGAAAGTAGAACTAGAGATCATCCAACAAGCCTAGCTTGTTAATATTAACCCAGGAACCCAATTCAGCTTTTCCAGAATAGCTTATTCCACAGGAACTGCTTATTTTTAGCTTATTTGATTTTTTCTTTTCTTTTTTTTTCTTTGTACTTATTATGAACTCCAATATACTACTGATCAAAGATCCTTCAAAAGCTTATAGTTAAACTTTTGTGAGCTTACTAACACCTAAACAACAACAATTACCAATTTAGAGTGAATTTGTCAAATCCACTATAAATTACTAAATACGGATTCTTAAAAGAAATCTTGAATTTAAAAATTAGAACTGTTTTGGATTACACTGATGAGACTTAATAAGATACTAGATAGCCTTGAATTACACTAGGAATTGAAAAATTACAAATACGAATTTAAGCTAAAACTACCTAATCTAATCATCTTTCCTTCTGGCTTCTCTTCTTCTTTATAGCAGAAATTAGGGTTCATTGGGACCCACTTGACCTTTCCCACCACATCTTAACCATTGATTGTGTCAATTTAATCCTCTCCGTTCAAACTACTTTTTTGGCGCCAAAGTCTTGGGACAGAGGGGTAGCGTGTGAGAGGTAATTCAGGAGCATTTAATGCTCCTTGGGAAGTGTGGAGAGATAAGGTAGTGACTGGGGGTGGTGGTATGGTGAAACCAGTGAGGTGGTGAGTGGTGTTGGTGTCTGTGTGAGTGAGGGGTGAACAGTGGACGGGGGAAGTGGTATTTGGAGGGGGTTGACTGGTTTGACCCTGGAGTTGGACTGGGCTAGGGATGGGCCTGGTATTAGGATTGGGTTAATTGTTTTGGTTTTGGTAAAATAACAAAAGGTCCGTTTGGTTTTATTGAAATTAAATCACAAGGATCAAAATTGTAATTTTAACAAAGTTGAGGGCTGGGTTTGGTATTTATCCATAATTATCAAAAGGGTTTAAATTGTCTTATGTTAATAGTATAAGGGCATTTTTGATATTTTTAATTATTTTAAATACCCGGGGACTAAAACTGACAATACACCAAACTTGAGGGACTAAATGTGTAATTTATTCAAAACTTTCTCCCAGGGACTAATAGTGACATTTATGAATTCCCTAGGACCCTTAATGATAATTTTCCCATTTTGAACACCCAGGGACTGAAACTGTCAAGTTTGAAACTTTGAGGGACCTGTTTTGCCAAACTGTGAAACTTCAGGGACCAATCATGTAAATTCACCAAACTTAACACCAAGGACCATTCCTGCAAAAGATTATTAGTATAAGGACCAAAATTGCTTTTCTCAAAGTTTTTACATCCCAGGGACCATTTCTGTCAATTTCCAAAGTACAGGGACTAAACTTGTAATTTTATGAAACTTTGCACCAAAGGACTAAATATGTAACTTTATGATTAAAAAGGACCTTTGATGATATTTTCATGTTTTTAGAATAACCAGGGACTAGTTTTGACAATTTATGAAACTTGAGGGACTGAAATTGCCAATTATGCAAACTTTGTACGTTTTTCATCTGTTTTTGCATATTTTGCATTTGAAACATATAAAACACACTTCTAAGATATTTTAAGTATTTTGATACATATTTAAGTGTTTTTGTATGTTTTGGCAGTTCAGATTAGTATAAAATGATGAGTATTTAGACACTCATCAAAAACCTTTAATAAGGAAGGGTTACAATCGCCCGCGGCCATGGGTAATTATGGTTGAGATAAAGACGTGAGATGTGGTGATGAGTGGTTTTGATATGTAACTGATTCATTCACCAATTATCTGCATATTGAAGCTATTTTTGTAGAGAATGTAAATACCTAATTTGCCCCTAATTTAATTTTTTCTTCCAAAATAAGTTACAAATATTTTCAAAAATGTCATCTTGCAATGTACTGTTGTACATCATGCATTATTAGGAGTAAAAGAGTGGTTCTCGCAGTTCTCGCAATTTATTTGGTTCTGAAAAGAACCTCACACTAATTACTTATATGGTTAAACATCAACATAAACACATTAAAAAATAATAATAATAATTTTTTTTAAAAAAAAAAAAAAAAAAAGGGCTAATTTACCGATTTATGACTCATCTATTTAATAACTCGTATTTGCCACTCAACTATATACTGAAGTGTATTCGCCATCGAACATTGTTAAATTTATTATTTTGGCACTTTGTGAGTTTACATGAAAATTATCTCGTTATTTAAGAAAAATACCCTATTAAGTACTTAACATATCATTTTTGACGTCTTGACAAACAAAATCAACTATCTCACACAATGTATCAAGCATCTGCCCTTTTGTCATGCTATGAGCCACTTCCTAAAATATACTTTTCAGTTTTCATCCTACCTGAAAACCTTTGTTGAATGGTCGTACCTTTTTCGAGCTCATTGTGCTCGTGACCGAAACAAAAATAAAAAATAATAAAAAAAATAAAATAAAATAAAAAATCTTAGATAGGGTACATTAAATCATCCGCAAATAATAACATAAAAACTTTAGTCATATAATACATGAAAATACATGTGGGGTGTCTTGATTGTAAACATAAGTCTATCTTCTAGATAGGGTACATCAATCGAACAACAAAATGTAAATGGTATGATGAATCACACTTTGAGAAGTCAACAAATTTGTACATACATCAGTTTTACACTAGACGAATACCCGTGCATAGCAACGGTTTCTAGCGGCAGATAATTAACGATTTGTGATATTGTTCCTAGCGGCAGATAACTAACGATTTGTGATATTGTGGTGAGTGTTTTGTGTAGCGTTCAAAATAGAACGTGAACATATCATAATGTAATTGCAAACGGTTGTACTACACGATAACTAAAGTCTAAGAAAAATTCTTAACATCTATCAAACAACATATAAAAACATTTATAGTTGCGATATTGTGATAAATGTTTCGTGTAATGTTTAACATGAACATGAAAATATCAAAATAAACTAAAACAATAATAAAAAAAAGTTGTAATATATTGTCTAATCATAGCTTAATCATAGTACTTTTATAGTTTGAATGAGTGGTTCACCCGCGCGTTGCCGAGGGAGCATTGTGTACTTGCAACATATATGATTATTACATCCCGTGAACCCATCCTCTGTACATACTTCAAACTCAGTAAGTATCCTATAGTGGACATACAAAGTCCATAGGAAAAGGGCTACATGAATTAAATTCCGGTGACTAATTTTGTGGCGATAAAATATTTTTCATGTATACGTTTTTTTCTAAAAGTACCCGCGATTAGCGGCAGCGGTGTATGTTTGTGATTTATATAGTAAATTTGTATGTAACTTTTATTATAGTTGTTTTGTTAAATGGTGGTTTATAGTCTTTGACTTAATTCCATTGAGTTATTTTGTGTGTGTTTTTTATATAGCAAAGTTTGTGGCATGACGACGATGTTGTAGAGTTTTTGACTATATTTGATTGTAACCGTCAGTTACAAATGGGAAAAATCATACGCTATCATAGACGCTTCTAATTTCTGGAGATTCTAAATGCAGCATGCATTGAAACCCGCCTATCGTGAATTCTACTCCCACTTTTACCGATGAGGGATTCCGCCTCAAGTTCGGTAATATAATTTTAAGTTGCAATACTTCAATTTTTTTAAAAATTACGAAATGTTTTGAATTTTCAAAAATTTTGAAATGTTTTGAATTTTTTAGCAATTTTCAAAAAAAAATTATATATGCGCTAATTAGTTTGTAATTTTTTTAATGTAATGCATTTTTTTTTTATGTAATGTGTGTTTTTTTAATTAATGAAATTTATTAGTTAATATTGTGTATGTTTATTTTATGTAAAAAATTAAAAAAAAAATAAAAAAAAATAAAAAAAATAAAAAAAAAAAGCCGACGGCACCTGAATTTCTAGTCCCAACGGTTACAACCAAAATGTGGTGCCGTGAAATTTCTTGTCACTATTGTTGTCTATTACTGTAATACATACGTAAGTTATTAGTGCAAGTCTTTTTATTGTTGTCTACTAATAGATGTCACACTAATACGTAGTCTTTTGCTGTAAGTCTTTTTATTTTTGTCTACTAATAGATGTCACACAAATACGTAGTCTTTTGCTAGAAGTCCTTTTATTTTTGTCTACTAACAGATGTCATAAAATAAGTAGATGTCATAAGTGTCAAGTCTTTTTTATTGTAAGTCCTTCTTTATTGTAAATCCTTTTATCTTTGTATAATCACGTAGTTTTTTACTTATATCTACATGTATTTTTAAAATAGAATAGGTACTTCAATAATGATGCTCACACAATTCAAATTTAAATGTAAGTCATTATCCGGTGTATAAATACACCACGCCTGTTTCGAGACAGCTACAAAAGTGTCTTTTGAGATAAAGTATCTTTGTTTTGGAAACTACTCCATATAGACTTTTCTAGGCATGACAGAATGTAAGCATTGAGAATCGCTTTTTCTGAAATCACGTGAACATTAGAAAAAAATGGAACTATACGTCAACAATAGATGGACAGTGTTTTTAGGTTTCAATTTCAAAATTAGAGTCCAAAAAAATCAATTACTCAATTTCAAATTTGAAAATTTTCAAATATAGCACTAATTCAAATTATCAATAGCAAAATTTGTTAAACTACATTTAAAAGTTCAAAAGTCTTACACTATTAGAAACTATCAAACTAATTTAAATAAAATATATTTAAACTTTTATTAATTACGTAATTTAAAAGAAAAAACAAATTTCAATGTAGCAACAATATCAGTTTAACAAACATACTTTACCAACAAATTTCACTTGCACTTTGTAAACAATATTAACCAACAAAAAGTACAAAATTCACAAACTTTAAACCAATATTAACCAACAAAATACACAATAAACTTTACATTACCTATATTTTAACTACGTATTGTACCTGCAATCTATAAGAAAAAGTTTACCAACAATTAAATCAAATCTCAAAATTTATGACTGTATAGAAACAATTTACACACCAAAGAACACAAATAGATCTAAATAAAAAAATATATACAAACTTTACACTTGACTTTATAACAAACATTTCGTAAATTCTATAACCAAATTTAGATTAAAGTTTATATTAAAATTTACCCACAAATATTAAGAAGTGACCAAATTAGTTCAGGTCGAAGGAGAAGTTTCGTAGCTGAACAAAATAAAAAGAAATAAATACTATAATAATTCAGATCTAAATGAAAAACCTTCAAAACATGTGAATACATATAGATCTATAAAAAAAACTACAAAAAAAAAACCTATAACGGTGGTGCGTGTTGTGTGGTCGGCTGCAGTAGAGATGACGGCAACGGCAGATTCCGGTGACGACCTCAACGGCGTCAGGAGATGCTGCAGCAGAACCTCTTTCCGGCGACAGCCGCGGTGGCGGCAACTTTTCCGGTGAGATAACGACGGTGGCAAAGGCGGCAATCGGCGTTAAGGGCTGCTGTAACAAAGAAAATACCAAAAGTATTAAAAAAAACATAGATCTATAAAAAAAAAAAAAAAAAAAACTATAGATCTAAAATAAAATTTATAGATCTACAAAATAAAATGTATAGATCTATAAATAAAACCTTAAAAAGTTGATACTTATGCATAAATCTTTTAAAAATACCTCAAAACATGAATAAACACTTTTGGTGGTGATGTGTCTTCGTGGCGATGGTGTCATTGATGGCAGTTGAGGCCGGCCAGTGGTAGGTGCATGCTTTAGTGTGTTGAATCCGGCAGTTGAGGCCGGCAGTTGATGGCGATGGTGTCATCGGTGGCGATGGTGTCATTGATGGCACATGCTTTAGTTGAGAGAAATAAGAAAAAGAAAATTGGGTTTTTTTTTTGAGTTATGAGGGAGAGAGAGAGAGAGAGAGAGAGAGAGAGAGAGAGAGAGAGAGAGAGAGAGAGAGTGAAATGAAAATAATTTGGTTTGTGTTGTGTGTTTTGCTTTGGGTTATATATGATGGGACAAGGGTAAAATGAGGATTACATTAATTTCAGTTTTTCACTTATTGACTTGTTGACCATTTTTGCTTTATAATTAGTTAAGATTTACACTCAATTGTTTTTTAAGCAAAATGTTTTCTAACTCTACAACAATCAAAGCTATTTGCTAATAATAGCATGTTTACTGGTAACGCAATTCTTGCATTAAAGAGGAAATAAGAGGAAATAACGCACGTTAAATGGAAGTTACCTGTTGCGCGTTCTTGCGTTAACTCCACGTTAACGTGTCGTGTTAAGGGGTTAACGCTACGTTAAGCTGCCATGTTTGTAAAAAAAAGAAAAAAAATTCAGTTTACCCCCTTAAATGAAGGAGTGTTTTTGTAAATTGTTATTGACTTAAGGTTGAGTTAGGTTGAGTTATTATTGTGGGTGTTTTTTTGTGAGTTAAAGTTAAAGTGTTAAAGCTGATGTAGCGCTGACGTGGCGCTGAGTTAAGTTATAACGTGAGTTGTTGATGTGGATGTTCTAACTATACAACAATCAAAGCTATTTATTAATGTTTTTCCAAGCAAAATGTTTTTCCACCCGTCAACATTAGTATCATATTAACTCCATCATCATCAACATTGTCATCACTAATACCATCAACATTAATATTATTACCATTAACATTGTCATCAATAAAATGGTTGCGCTCCAGCTCACTCAAGAATGGGACGGCAGTGGTCCGCCGGCAAGCTCGTTCACCTCTCTATTTACCAATAGAAAGAGTTATTCTATGAAAAAAAAAATCATTTTTTTCTTCTTCACATATACAAGCTAAAACTACAGCCAACAGGGTGGAAGTTGTGTCTTTAGAGTTCTCTCCTCTAATAGCGTAGGCAGTCCTCCTTTGATTATCAGAAACATCACGTGGCTCTATTTGAACATATTTATGCATGGTTTCATATTATCTCTTATTGCTTTGTTAAATTCTTTATTTCTTCAAACGCTTTTCAAATCCATGTTTTCTTAAAGTTTTAGGAGCCATAGTTTCTTTGAAAATATGTAAGTAAAAACCTACACGATAACTAAGTAACTTAAACTTACAATTATTACAGAAAAAAATTAACAATTGAATACGTAGTAATAGATTATGTACTTGTTGATTAAATCATTCATGTTTTTAATTAGGATTTTTTTGGCTTACTTCCTCAAAACCTATGAATGTCTAGCATATACATATTCCTATCATCATAACAATTAGAATTAGTTGCTTCTAAAATAATTAATAGACATTCGTATTGTTGGGATGATCCATTTTCCTTACGCATAATTTTAAATAGAAAATTCCCATCACCTCGCTTCTAAAACAATTAACAAATACTAAATTGATGTTAACGCTTAAAAGTTGCAAAACTTTGACTATTATTAGTTACTACCCTTTCGGAAACAAGAATCTGTAAGCCAAGACAGACTTAACTTGTAAAGAGAAAAACATAACAGAAAAAGATATCTCTCTTGTAGATGTAGTCGCAAAGACGATTTGGAAACTTGATATTTGTCCATTTGTGTCTTCTAATTAATAACAAAAGAATTGAGGACTTTATTTTATAGCAGTTGGATAAGTATTAAAAAAAGAAGAAAAAAAAAATCAATTTTGGCTTGGACATGAATAAAATTAGAAGCTGTTGTTAGTTTTAATGGATAAAAATTAATGAATATGTCCGGACTCGAACACGAGACTTCGGGATTGCACACATTACGTATGAGTTTCAATGTATTAATAATTATTATATTGAATTATGAATAATTATTAATTTCACAAACAAAACACGTAACGGTCGTTTGTAGTTAACGGTAATTGGACTAAATGATCGTTGGAGGAAAGATGAAGGACTGAACTTAAAATAAAGTTCAAGAAAAACATGGAATGGGCTTGTAAAACCCATGTTCGGCTGAACCCAACCCATTAGGGTGTAGGGTTTGTGTCTTGTGCTCCAAGATGTTGATTAGTATATAAACAAACCCCTTTGTTCATTCTAATCATCCCTTGGTTCACTTGCAAACCAAATCTCCTTCTCTTCTCTTCTCTCCTCTTGAGTTAGAAATCGAACTACACCCTTATAGGGTTCCTACTAGATTTCTAAGCTTAAAACCATTCTTGTTTAGTTGATCAACTACACCCTTCTAGGGTTCCCGATCTTCTAAATATAGTGTTTGGTTTGTTTGTGAATTAAGAACCTAGCTTTTCTCATTGAAACGCTACTAATACGTGTGTACAAGAACGAAGTGTTGGCATACTTTTGCTAACAAGTTTTTCCCTATTTGACTAAACCCTTAGTCGATCACCATAAACCCTAATTAGGGTTTATATTGTTCTTGTTCAATTGATTTCTTGTTCTTGCTAGAAATCACAAAAGAGGTACGCATTCATTTATATTCGGTTAATTTCAATTACATGTATTTGATCCTATTCCGCTGCGTGCTTGATGTATTTTATGTTTATATACTTTGTTATGATTTACGTATTCCAACAGTGGCATCAAGAGCCAGGTTAATACGTTGTAATTAATTACCGAAACACATAAAATTGAATCGTTATGATTATTACATGCTTGGTGTTCTTATGTTTTTTTAAATTTTTCATAAACCCTAAAATTTTAATTTTTAATATGTCGAGATTTTTTTTTGAAAAGAAAATTAGGGTTTTTGAATTTTGTTATAAAACTTGTAGAAACCCTAGGTTGCATGTAATATTTATGTGTATTTAAATGGATATTGTGATATGTCGTTTTGGTTGCGTTCCTTATTGACATGATTATATGTTATAATATGTGCAATGTGGGCATCCATGACAAACCATGCATGTGTTGTCTTGGATTATGGTGATTTGGTTTTATAGATTTCATGCTTAATTATGCGATTTAATTATAATTGATATGATTTTTAGTAAATATTATAGCAATAAAGATTACTAAAATTGAATTAATTACTGTATAAAATTAGGGAAGACCCTATTAAAATCGTGTAAAATCAATTGTGTGTTTTAAATTGATTTAATTTTCATGTCCATTATTGTTGTTGTTTGTTTATTTTATTTAAATTACTTTTGTTTTTATATGTTGTGTGACGTGATAGTAAACAAAGGGTAATTTCATAAATAAAATATTAAACGGACTTAATAATGGTGAAATCTTGTTTTGAGCTTACAAAAATCTTAACTTTTGATTGATTGATCGCGACTGTATTAAGTGGTTGGAAGGTGAGACTAATTTTGACAAGCTATTAAAGTGGGTATAAGGTTGGCTTCACATTAAATTGCGGCCTTAAATAGCCTCCATTCTGGTTTAGCGCTCGCCTATGAGTCAAAATTTAGTTTTCCCTAACAATCATGATAACTACGAAGTACTTAAGGCAAAGTTGTAAGTTTCTCAACGCCTCAATCAAAACTTTGGAGATTTAAGCTCATAAAGAAACTAATGTGTAAAAGTTTTTACATGAAACATATGCTACAAGATGAATGCATGACATCTTTGTACATATATTTTGATTACACACATCAAAATTTACTACCCTTAAATTTAAGTTATATGCCAATGAAACGGAAACACCTAAAATTGGATCTACGTCAGGGCGTAACCTGGCTAGATTGCAATGGAAGGACAAATTACATGATTTCATTACTAGCAGATCAACTGATGTGATGAAATTATGTAAGTTTGTTGTTTCTTAAGTTGGTTAACTTAATTGAGTTGATAGTGGGACTGATCACTCAAGGCATAAGAAGATGGGGATAAAACATGCTTACATTGCAACTGCGGTTGGCAAATATGTAAATCCCATCGATTCTAGGAATTGCAATTGAATATTGGCAATTGAGGTTCGACTCGTACCTTATTGAATACCGTCATCACTAGCAGATCAACTGATGTGATGAACCTATGTCAATTTGGATCCTAGTTTTTCAGTGAAAATTAAATGGTTATATGATTATGAACCATGGGTATTTAATTTTCTTGAAAATTTAATTATCGAAAATACTAAAATTGAATTTTGTAATTCTTTTTAATGTATTAATGCAACATTAAAGCCGTAAACGTGGTTTGGTCTTAAATTGGTAAATTGATCTAATTCTGCTTTCAAACATAATGTTTGATTGAGAAAAATTTACCAAGATGAAAGAAAGTCTATTTTCCATGAGAGAAGAATAAGACTCAATCCTATTCCTTTTCATGATTGAGAAAGGTATGATAGGAACATTAGAATAAGACTCAATCGTAAGTCTATTTTCCATGAGAGAAGAATAAAACTCAATCCTATTCCTTTTCATGATTGATAAAGGTATGACAGGAACATTAGAATTGTCTGCATTCTAATATATAACTCAAGAGTATTGCACATGCTATTTCCATAAGAAATTTCATTACCCTTATTTGGTGAATGAATTCTTCTATAACAAACAAGGCATTTGGTTAAATGGAAAATATGAGTTATTAGAAGCTGGACAGATTACCGCAAAATTGGTAAAAGGCAAAGCTAGTATTTTATCTAGTTGTTGTGCTTTAAAGGTGCTACATACCATTATGGGGATGGTAGGCCTATTAAGGAAGAAGCTGCATGCCCAAATTCTTCAAGTTAATATCATGATGGATAATCCATCATATACATAGTAGAATACACATTTTAGAACCTGAGTAATTATTACGTATGGGTTTTTCTAAATGTGTAGGAAAGTAAAAACAAGCAAATTGTTTTCACTGGTTTTGAAACACGTCCAATGTTGTCAAATCCAGTGGGAGCATTGTGTTGTGTAACTGAATATGGAGTTATTGTTATGTTCTCTAATTCAGTAAGAGCTACAAGATTTAATTTCTGTGTAGTAGCCCAGATTATCTTCAAGATAATTACTTTCCAATTGTAGACGCTCATGTTCTTAGGATAGCCATATGCGTTTCCTGACAAGAACAAAGTAGTCCTACATCTACTTATGACACAAATCATATTGAAGTACATAAACAAACATATGTTGTGTTGTTTATATACTACATGATATTGTTCTATGCACAAGTGGGATGATTGTTTATTGTGTGCAAAAGAACAATACATAGAAATATGATTATAGGATTCTCTTAATTGCAAGGTAAGAGATCTATGTTCTAATAGGACTCATACATTTAATTTGTAAGATTATCTTATGTAGAACATGTGTCATGATTATAACAAATACTACTTTTATGTCTTATGATATTCAAATTAAAAGAAACACTTGAATTTACAATTTGCGTCAGGGTGTAACCTGGCTAGATTGCAATGGAAAGGTAAACTACATGATATCATTACTAGCAGATCAACTGATGTAATGGAACTATGTGAGTTTGCAGTTTCTTAAATTGGATAATTCATAAAATGACATAAGCAAATGGAGTAGTAAATTAACTTGAAATTACTATTGAAACCAAGTGGCGGTGTTCACAAATACTTTAGTTATATATGTTTATATCTTCTTATAAACATGAAGTCTTTTAACTATTACAAGACTTATAATAAAGTAAGACGTTAAACTTGTTATGTTTTAAACAAGAAATCATTGAGCTGATCAATGATTTATAACGTATAGTGGGAATATAACAGTTTATGTTTTCTTAAGACATGAACATAAAGTGACTTGTTCAAAGGGTATTTATGTTATATAGCATGCAATTGGCTCGGGAATTCTATTATACCATTAAGTTGATTTAGTTGGTAAATAGGTAAGCCAAAAGGAGTATAAAGTTATCTTACATATTGTAAGTTTGTCACACAATATTAAGTTCTAATGAAACATCACATGTTGGTGGTGTGTTCAGTTAGGAAAAATCAAACTCTTGTTATATTGTTTGATTATAAGATAAATATGACTTCTTTTCTTCCAAAAGTTATCAAGGTTAGAAAGTTGAGTATGGATTGTATATACTCAATAAGACTCAACCTAGAAGATTAAATATGACATTATGGAATGTGATGAATCACATTAAAGTCTTAATATGATGTCCTGATTTTGTAAAATGTTTTGTAATATCACAAAAGAGAACGATTAAGTGTTGCTCAACTTGCTAAAGTATTTATAGATAAATTACTAAAGGCAAGTGGGAGTTTTATCTTGAAAAGATAAAATTACAAGATACATAATCTTCTAAAATTACACTAGTGAAAATCATGATGAGGCTTGAAATGTAAAGGTTAAACCTCAACATGATGAAATTCTCATTCATAGATATAGGGATGTCTCAGATATTTGATTGATATGGTGAGTAATATGAATTACAGGATCAAAGTAAGTCTGTTAATCATAATGACGCATTTACTAATTATAGTAAATTGCTCATACTATGAATGTTAAGATGTTGTCCATAAAGATAAGTCAACTTTGAAAACTTTGTTTATCATATTGAAGATGAGTTTCTTCAAGAGAAGGAAAACCCTAGAGGTTTAAATCTTCATGTAATGAATCATATGGACGAAATTGTATACATATTTTAATGTATGTCTTATGACAAGATTATTAATCATACTTAAGTAATTAACTATGATTGAATACTCTTTCCTAAGCACATTAAAGATACAAAGATGGTAATTGTCATATTCATTTTTATGAATATGGAATCTGACAATGGATTATAAAGCTCTTTCTTGTATAATTACTTAAGCGAGGACGATAAGTAATTAAGAGTTTATGAATTCATGTAATCTTTGGAAGTATACAGTATGCAAGGATCCAAGTATGGATAGATGCATGCATCAAGGAGATAAGTCTTATGTTTAAATATTAAATCCATGTTTGATTTATAATTTAAAATAAGATAACTCCTAAGTAATTCGGAAAGCTAGTGGGAGTATTATGTTTACTTACTTAAATCATATATGTTATATAACATATAGGAAGTAACATTCTATAAGTTAAATGTTAAGTCATAACTTGGAATGAAACTTTACTTGAAAGATTTAATAAGTAAAACATAAAACCTTGAAATATATGTTTATTGATGTAAACATTTGCGGTAAATGAATCTAATAGAACATGATATATCATTTAGAAAGTTTAAATGGATATGTAGTACATGAATGAAATTTAAGTTGGATATAAGGATTTTTCATGTACATCATGTTGTTGTTATATCATGCTTTGATAAAAGGTGATTTGACAACATTGATATCTAATTGAAGGATATTAGAAAAGTTTTGTAATGAATATTCTAAAGGAATATATTTGAATATAGAATCACATCCTCGGCCTGAAACAATTTCTGGATTCTATAGATGGACAATTTTTCAATTGTCATAGCCAACAAACTTAGAAGTTTGGAAGGCATGAAACATTACACACTGAAGTTTACGGAAAAGAGCATATTGTTGTTTGCATACAATGATGCTAATAAAATTGAGATGACATTCAATACTAGTCATGGAAGGATTTCATCCTTGTTAATAGCCATGTGTACTAGTTATGCTTAACGAAAAGCATAGTTGCATTATATGTTAAAGAATAAGAATACTTTAAACTTTAAAAAGGTTGGAAGTTTAATTATCATAAATTGAATGTTGAGGATGTCATACACTTTATGATGTATTATGTGGTTATATCAAATTATTTGAATGCACATATATAAGAACTTCTCCAATTGAATTCTTGAAATAAGTATTATCAAAATTCCTATGGATCAAAGTTAGTTGAATAATGCCTTGTCAACAAGTATGATTACTTGAGGCATGATTGTCAACAAGTATGATTGGTATTACTTGAGACAAAATTCATTAACGAGTATTTTCATGCATTAATCTATTTAGTATTTGGATAAAGGGATGTTAAGCAATTATTATTTAATAATGAATTAAAGTACTGAGTACGTTTGTTTTCATTAATAATAGATTGTATCCTATATTTGCATGTTTAATCCATGAATAACTTAAGTTATTCTAAATAGTTCGTTGTCAATTAATGATATGGGAGTATCATTGAACTAAGACAAATCTGAGTTTTGGTATAATATACTTAAAGTATATTGATGCGTAGACATGCCAAATTCACATGATATTCAATAAATGATAAATTGAATATAGGACAAAATCCCAATTACATGATTATACTTATGGATGTTGTCATTATAGTAAATCATGAATATTTATCCTCAGACTTGAGATACCAGGTAATTACTGTGGATGTAGCTCATTTTCTGTGAGATAGTCTAACGCTATCCGTAACTGGTAGTTATAAGGATTATTTTCAGAGGTGATGCGAAGTTCATAGGTTATGCTTGTAGTCAACACAGGATTTGTTTCCTTCAAAATTTTTTTGAAGTTTAATACTGTTGGGCCCCTCGTAGGGTTGACAAGATGTTTGCATGGCCATGCCCAAGGTCTATCTGGAATACGTTCAGATGAATTGGTAATCTTGCTCAATCATAAATAACGAGAAACACAAAGCTAATTATGGAATGACTTAGATCCATATCCATATTAACGTGGTATTAGAAACAAAAGGATAAGTATGATGATGAATCATCAAATGTGGTTTTTTTCAGGAAACCATACTCGTGATCGTTCTGGGGACATTGGAGTGTTATGCTAGACTAACCATTGTCATTATTACATTAATGTATATCCGAGTGGGAGCTGTTAGTTTTAACGGATAAAAATTAATGAATATGTCCGGACTCGAACACGAGACTTCGGGATTGCACACATTACGTATGAGTTTCAATGTATTAATAATTATTATATTGAATTATGAATAATTATTAATTTCACAAACAAAACACGTAACGGTCGTTTGTAGTTAACGGTAATTGGACTAAATGATCGTTGGAGGAAAGATGAAGGACTGAACTTAAAATAAAGTTCAAGAAAAACATGGAATGGGCTTGTAAAACCCATGTTCGGCTGAACCCAACCCATTAGGGTGTAGGGTTTGTGTCTTGTGCTCCAAGATGTTGATTAGTATATAAACAAACCCCTTTGTTCATTCTAATCATCCCTTGGTTCACTTGCAAACCAAATCTCCTTCTCTTCTCTTCTCTCCTCTTGAGTTAGAAATCGAACTACACCCTTATAGGGTTCCTACTAGATTTCTAAGCTTAAAACCATTCTTGTTTAGTTGATCAACTACACCCTTCTAGGGTTCCCGATCTTCTAAATATAGTGTTTGGTTTGTTTGTGAATTAAGAACCTAGCTTTTCTCATTGAAACGCTACTAATACGTGTGTACAAGAACGAAGTGTTGGCATACTTTTGCTAACAAGTTTTTCCCTATTTGACTAAACCCTTAGTCGATCACCATAAACCCTAATTAGGGTTCATATTGTTCTTGTTCAATTGATTTCTTGTTCTTGATAGAAATCACAAAAGAGGTACACATTCATTTATATTCGGTTAATTTCAATTACATGTATTTGATCCTATTCCGTTGCGTGCTTGATGTGTTTTATGTTTATATACTTTGTTATGATTTACATATTCCAACAGTTGTGTCTATCCTTAATATAGTTATACAAAATTTTGGTGCCCCTATGCAGTTGCTCATATTATACAACCCAATATTCGAGCTTGCGAGTTGTGAGGGTGTTATAGCATCGACGCGTCTTGACTCTTGATGCTCCTATTATACATAGTCTAAGATAGGGTTGAGCATCGGTCTAAGACCGGACTGTAGCAGCAAAAACCAAACTGGACCGAGACCGAATTAGACCAAAACCACGGACCGAGGACCGGACCGAATGTATTCGGTCCGGTCCAGGTTGGTCTCAGGGGCGGAACTATTAAGGGGCAGGGGAGGGTCTCGGCCCCCCCAAAAGTTGTGGCACCTAGTATAAATTTTATAGGTTTCAGAGGCAGGGTCGAAGCCTGAAACATCTTCTCCCATTATTCTGGTCGGGAAAAATGGCGGATGGGGGGAAGATGGTGAAAGTGAGATGGTGACTTTTGACTTTTGTGGAACTGATAAAGTGGGTATGAGTTTCTTTATAACTTACTGCTTTGTATAAACTAGGCCCTTTATTGTTTTTGATTGAAAACTAGACCCCTTATATATATACACAATAAATAACCAAAATTTGTCACTACTTACCAAAATAACATGTCAACGTTATACTTATATGGATATAATAGAAGAGATTATGATTTTATAATTTTACTGTAACAATTCATGTTGATGTGTACTATTGTTGAAAAGTTGCTTCATATTCTCCATATATTGATTCTTTCATATTTGAAATTTGAAATCGAGATTATCAATGACTATGTGAACACTTTATAGTTACAAAGATCTTCATTGATAAATTCGGCCCCCCAAGATAAATGTTCAAGTTCCGCCACTGGTTGGTCTGGTCTGGTCCAAGAAGGCATTATTGGTTAATTTGTACGTAAGACCGGACCGGACTGAGCCTGAAATAAAGATAAAGTTAGTATCGAGACCAAATCAATGGTTGTTCGTTTTGATAGATTCGATCGATTTTTTTAGTCCGGTCGGTTTTTAGGTATGCTATGCTCAACCCTACTCTAAGAGCACTCGATAATAGTGTATTTGTTAACACTTTGTTTTTCTAAGAGAAAACATTTCCATTATTTTTTAGGTGATGGTGTATGACACTCAACACAACACAACACAACACAACAAAGACTTATAAAAAGTAATAAGTGCAATGCGAGTGTTGCACTTTCATTTACGCTCACTTTCTCCGCGTTTCCTCACTATTAACATTAATAACAATAACTTCTTTCACTTCCCAACTGTTTTCACTTCCAAACTCTCAACTACTTCAATGTCTTACCGCCCTAATTCTCAAGGCGGCGGCCGTCGCGGCGGCGCCGGAGGAGGTCGCGGAGGTGGTCGACGTGGCGGCGGCGGTGGTGGTGGAAGAGGTGAGCAGCGATGGTGGGACCCGGCTTGGCGTGCTGAAAGGCTTAAACAAATGCGACCTGAGGTTAATATAAGTTTATATTTTTTTTCTGTTTCAGTTTTTATAAATTAATAAAATACCATTGCTAGGGTTTTACCTTTTGAATATATACATTCAGTTTATATTTGGGACTATTCTATATTAGAAAGGCTTAAAATTCAGACTTTTACTTGCTTATTACGGAAGGATTTCAAAATTAATTGGTTAGGAAGCAAGTTGGTTAGTATGTTTGTTAGGAACCAGGTTGGTTGTTCAAACTAAAATTATTTGGTTTAACCATTTCTACCATCTCTACTTATAAAGCATAAAGACAACTAAATGTGTAACCGAATAACTCAAAATATAGTTACAGATATCCGCCGCCGCATTGCGCGGGTACCGTTCTAGTACTATATAATGCATTTGGGACTATTCTATAATTAAAAAGTCTTAAAATTCGGACTTTTACTTGCTTATTATGGAAAGATTTCAAAATTAATTAGTTAGGAAGCAAGTTGGTTAGGAAGCGTTTGGTTGTTCAAACTAAAATTATTTGGCTTAACCATCTCTAATATATCTACTTATAAAGCATGAAGACAACTAATCGTGTAACCAAATGCGGGTACCGTTCTAGTTCTACTTAATAGAAAGAGATGAGAGAGGCACAAGTAAACTTTAGGATTTATTCGTAAGCTTAAGCATGGCGGAGTATCTATTTTTTAGCTTGAAAAACTGTAAAGTACTTGTTCGGATCCAAAATGTATCCCGGGTTAGAGTTGGCCTTCGAAACAACCTTTTTAATTGTCTGGGGTGATTGTTTAAGCTTATATAGCTAGCTTATGGCTTATTTGGTTTTTGGCTTATGTTTCATAAGCTCATTTTTTATGGCTTATTTTGAAACATTTGGCTTATATAAGCCGAAAAGTTTCAAAATAAGCCACATAAAGCGAGCTATTGAAATGTAAGCCGGAAACCAAATAAGCCATAAGCCGGCGATATAAGCTTTAACAAACACCCCTGACATACCACTACAAGATCGGAAATAATCTGCAAAAGTAACGTGGAAAAAAGTCATTTTTGCCTCTTACGTCTGAAGGAAAAAAAAAAAAAAAAAAAAAAAAAAAAAAAAAAAACAACACACTTCTTTTGTTTCCTTTTCCCGCCCCCAGACAAAAGTGAAGAAAAAGTGTTTTTCGAGAAAAAGAAACACTGCCTTAGGCTACTTAATCTTAAAACATGAATTGAAAAGTTGACAAAAAACTGAATTTAGTTAGGCACTAAGAATTCAGTTAGGCACTATGATTTTCGATGCTAGCATCACATGTTAACAAAATATGAAATATAAAGTACTCTGTATAATTTTAAGTTTGTGAATTCCAAAACTTAAGCATATTAATTTTGAATATGGATGTATTATGTATCTATTTTATTGGGAACTCATGGTAGAATGGTGGGTTTTTCAGGTAGAGGTTTTCGATAAGAATCACTGGTGGGGAAAAATGGAGGAAATGAAGAGGGGAGGAGAGGCAGAGTTGATAATAAAACATTACTTTAGTCGAGGTGATCAACAAACTGTTTCCGATATGGCGTATCAGCTCGGCCTATATTTGTAAGTGCCACTAACAACTTAAAGTACATATCTTTAGTCTCATGCATTTTTTTTCTCCCTCACATTGCTTTCTCGGCTGTTTTCTTTGTGGAAAGAAAGCCATGCATATAACAGAGGCAAGGCACTCGTAGTAAGCAAAGTTCCTTTACCAAACTACCGAGCAGATCTTGACGAGCGTCATGGTTCTGCACAAAAAGAGGTACAAAAAGCTAGTCTTTTTATAAACATGGTTGTTTCGAAAATTCTCAAATATAAACTTAGTTGTTTATTTATGTCATGGATATTTTGTAGATACACATGTCTTCAGAAACCGAGAGAAGAGTTGAGAATCTGTTGGATAGTTCTACAGGGCCTGAAAATATTGACAGTTATTCTGGTACATCTGTTCGGAGTGCCAACCAATCACCCCAAGAATCGAATAAAACCAACGGCGTCTCGGTTTTGGAGAATGATAGTGCCAAGAAGGCACTTAGTGTCGAACTCAAAGAAAGACAGGAAAAACAAAAGGTGCTTACCTATATTCTATTCTTAAGCTCATTTATTCTTAGAAATTATGTTTGTGTTTAATGAATGACACCTTTGTAGGAATCTGATCGTGTCAAGGAGATGTGTTTATTCAGAGAGAAGCTTCCTGCATACAAAATGAAATCTGAGTTTTTAAAAGCAGTTACGGCACACCAGGTTCTTATTGATTTTCCTATCTCACATTGTCATATTTTCTACTTTAACGCAGTTAACCTCATATACAGTTTTGCCTCTACTGATTTTGGTAATAAAAATGTATCTTAATTAGCTCGTCCTTGTTTAAGAATACGTGAGATATGTAACTATAGTGAATCACTTGCCTCAAATTATGCTTTCAGTTAAATGTTAGTCTTCCTTACTGCGTGCTGATATAATTGTCGGTTGCATTTCGCACTCCATAAGTTTTTTGGCAATGCATTGTAAAACTATCCGCACCTATGCAAATTATGTGTGACATGTTTACCCAGTTATGACGTGTAAACAATTAACCGTTTATGACGTGCTTATATAAACGCTTAAACACTTAACCATCATAAGTCATTGCGGACCTAGTGATTTTCAAAATTTTTAAATCTTCATTAAATAACACAAAGTTCCAAAAGGAAAATAAATAAATAAATAAATAAAGAAAAAGGGAACATCATGAACCTGAAAAAACAGCAAACTCATATGTTTTATCTTATACTAACAAAAAATATCAGAGAATGGAACAGTGATAATCGGTGATCCATTTGTTTCATGTTTTATCGCTTCTATTTTATAAGCAATGTAAGATAGCATTTTTCTGTTAACTAATGTACTTGTATATATATCAATGCTTATATTCACTTTTAAACGGAATGTATAGGTATTAGTGGTTTCTGGGGAAACAGGTTGTGGAAAAACAACACAGCTTCCTCAGTTCATTATAGAGGAGGAAATATCATCCTTGCGTGGTTCTGATTGCAATATTATATGCACCCAACCTCGTCGTATATCTGCTATATCTGTTGCTGCTCGTATATCCAATGAAAGAGGAGAAAATCTCGGTGAAACTGTCGGTTATCAGATTCGTTTGGAGTCAAAGCGGTCTGAACAAACAAGATTGCTGTTCTGCACAACAGGAGTGCTGCTTCGAAAACTGGTATTTTGATCATCAGTTTTTATTGTTTATTGAATTTCAGTATAATGTTTCGTTGATGATGCTGGTTTCATGGTTTGTGTAGGTTCAAGACCCAAGTTTGACTGGTGTGAGTCATTTGTTGGTTGATGAAATTCACGAAAGAGGGATGAATGAAGATTTTCTTTTAATAATATTGCGTGATCTTCTTCCTAAGCGTCCTGACTTGCGGCTTATATTAATGAGTGCTACTATCAATGCCGACTTGTTTTCCAAATATTTTGGAAATGCCCCTACCATTCATATCCCGGTACTACTTTTTGTCATTTTGTGAAATTGTTAGCACTGATTTCATTTATTAGTTAAATCGTAACTTTTTATATTACCAGGGATTGACATTTCCTGTACAAGAGCTGTTTCTAGAAGATGTGCTGGAGAAGACACATTATGCAGTGAAATCCGAAGCTGATAACTTTCAAGGTTATTCAAAGAGGAGGAGACAACAACGAGAGTCTAAGAGCGATCCCGTAACTGAGCAATTTGAGGCATGGTTAATTTCTTTGACATGATTTTAGTTAACATGTGAAATGTAAATCTTTTGGTTAAAAGAGCAAATTTGTCTTTCAAGATATAGTACGAGTGAAATTACCACCAATACGAAAGAAGAATTTAGGGACTATTTGCCATTTAACAATCGTAAAAAACAACTTTGCCACTGCCCAATGCTAAAAAGGCAAATTTTCACTAACATAATAGTATTTAGTTATCATCTTTTAACATGTTTTTCTTAATAACAATATGATATATGCCAGTGTCAAAATGTATTTTTGATTTTTACCAATAACTCAAGATGCTTGTATTTCTTTCAAAATATTTTCTTAATGCATTATGATTTGAGATATTATTTAAATATACATCTTCATATTTAGTATCTCAAAAACTTTTTACACAAAGAAAGCAAAAGAAGCATATTAGATAGTTGGGTCAAAGCTCGAAATTTATCTACGATCGAGTAGAAAAATTAGATTAATAGATATTGGCAAAAAATTAATTCCGAAGTTACAGTTTTAGCACTGTTCAGTGTTAAATAAATGCTCTTCAATAGATTGGTTACATTTTTCTTCACTCATATTTTGGATGGCAAATTTTATCTTTGGTTCTTTTCTCATTTTTTAAGTGTTCATTGCCTACTACTCTTGATAATTGAGCATTATTGAACATAATTTTGGTGTTGCAGGATGCGGATATCAGTTCTGTATACAAAAGCTACAGTGCTAGTACTAGGCAATCTCTTGAAGCTTGGTCCAGTTCAGAGACAGATTTGGGCCTCGTATGTATGCTATAAACTGTGATATTTGTTATCGTTAGGGTTGTAAAACATATTAGCTAAATGAGTTCTGTTTATTGTTTGATTAAAGAGTTGTATATACATGTGCAGGTAGAAGCAACCATTGAGCATATCTGCAGGCATGAAGCTCCAGGGGCAATTCTGGTATTTCTTACAGGTTGGGATGAAATCTCAAAGCTGCTGGATAGTGTCAAGACTAACCGTTTTCTCGGTGATCCTACAAAGTTTCTTGTCCTTCCTCTTCATGGTTCAATGCCTACTAGTAATCAACGTGAAATTTTTGACCGCCCTCCTACTGGCATAAGGTATACTTGTTCTCTTAACTTCATATTCAAAATTCAAGAAAGTGGTTTCCTGGACTTTACAGATCTTTAAGAGATATATATGAGCTATGTATGATTAGCAATGTATTAATCATAGACTATTCAGTTATTTATTCATAAACTTGCTTTTTTTGCAGGAAAGTTGTTTTAGCGACAAATATTGCTGAGAGCAGTATAACAATAGATGATGTGGTTTATGTTATCGACTGTGGAAAAGCAAAGGAGACTAGTTATGATGCTTTAAATAAGCTGGCATGTCTTCTACCATCGTGGATATCAAAAGCTTCAGCACATCAGGTGTCTATTTACTTATTTTAGAAACTTGTTTGTTAAATACATCTAGTCTTTCAGCTGTTTCTGATAATGGTGGTACCAGGTTTGGTTGACCTGAAACATTTGTTATCCTAAACTTTGACCTTTTAAATAAAGGGGTTTAGGAGGTTTTAAGCATTAAAAATACATTGACACTAGCTTCCTTTAAACTTGCTTTTAAAGGTTTAAAGTTTAATAATACTTTAATTCTTTAAATCCATTAACTTGCGGTTTAACGCCTATTCTCATCTGGGCGATGTTTTTATTTTTTCTTTTGCTATGTTTTCGTCCCTTGACGTTTTCTTCTTTAAATGAAGAAAAAAAGGAACATGCTAAGTCACGAGTTTTGATTGATCAAACCGGTTATAAGTAATAGATGTATGATCAAACCGGTCGAAATTCCCATCTGTCTGATGTTATTTTCTGATGGTAATGGCAGAGACGTGGTCGTGCAGGTCGTGTGCAGCCTGGCGTATGCTATAGATTATATCCTAAAATGGTCCATGATGCTATGCTCCAATTTCAACTACCCGAAATTCTCCGAACACCTTTGCAAGAACTGTGCTTGCAGATAAAAAGCTTGCAACTTGGTGCCATTGCATCCTTCTTGGCCAAGGCCCTTCAGTCTCCTGATGCTCTTTCTGTACAAAATGCTGTTGAACTTCTTAAGACCATTGGAGCTTTAGATGAAGCAGAAGAGCTTACTCCGCTTGGTATGATGTGCAGTATTTTTAGTTTCATTTGTCATCACCAGATGTGGCTAAATTGGCGGGTCGGATAGGTTGGGCAAGGGCTAAGTGGGTCATTTTTCTTCAAATCGAAATAGGACGGGCTTGTTTGACCCGAAAAACTTTTTGGATAAAAACCTTTGATTTGTAAATAATTAGTGTCTCAATTCTCAAATATGATCAAGAATATAATTTTCTTTTTTGAATAAAATGAGTTAGAAGGTTATATGCATTGAAGATGCATTTTTAGTGATCTCTGTCTTGGTTGAAACAGTCACGCTGCCCAAGTTTTTATAAGTATCAGTATCAAATATCTTTTCAAATTTTAATAATCTTCTTTTGTAAGAAAGTGATTTACGAATTTTTTGAATTTAAAAGAGCGACTTTCAACCCATCTTGGCTCATCTTTAATTTACCTGTTTGGAAACATAATCCGAATTGACACCTCATAAGTAAATGGGTCAAAATTGCCACAACTAGTCATTTCTCACTACAAAATGTTGGTTATTAGTGTGAAATTTCTAATTTCATATCATCGAACAGGACGTCATTTGTGCACTCTACCGGTGGAGCCAAATATTGGGAAGATGCTTCTTATGGGTTCAATTTTTCAATGTGTCAATCCCATTTTGACGATTGCTGCTTCTCTTGCATCTCGCAGCCCATTTGTCCTTCCAATTAATCGGAAAGAGGAAGCTGATGAAGCAAAAAGATCATTTGCTGGTGATTCATGCAGGTCGTTATCTTCTAGCAGCTATTACCATGTATAAGTTTTTTAGCAAGTATTTAAATTCATATTTCATATTTTTTGGGTTTATGCAGTGACCACATAGCACTTCTCAAAGCATTTGAAGGGTGGAAGGATGCAAAACGATCTGGGAATGAAAGATCCTTTTGTTGGGAAAATTTCTTGTCAGCGCAAACTATGAAAATGATTGGTGACATGAGGCTCCAATTTTTGGATTTACTGTCTGATATTGGTTTTGTAGATAAATCGAAGGGTGCAAATGTAAGTATTTTAATTACTCAAGTATATTATGCAAATATCCCTAAAAGTATGCTGTAGGCTACTTTGTACCTGTTCTCCTCTTAGCTATATCTATACTACTATACAGTAAAACCTCTATATATTAATACTTGATAAATTAATAACCTCGATAAAATTAATAATTTGTCCAGTCCCAACTTGGGACCAGTACAAATTTGGATGCCAATCGATAAAATAATAAGATAATAATTTTCTTGAAACCCCACTGTATATATATTAGTCCCAACGAAACTATAAATTATGATTACTAAAAATTTCATATATATATATATATATATATATATATATATATATGTGTGTGTGTGTGTGTGTGTGTGTGTGTGTGTGTGTGTGTGTGTGTGTGTGATACACTTCAAAATCCTAAGATTGTTTAGTGAAAATTGAAATTCATTGTCACTTGTTATTTTTTGTTGAACTTCAAATCTATATTGAGTTTATCTCAAAATCTCCTTATTGCTATAAAGTGTTAGTGTGTTGTCTTCTCATATTGCAACAAAAAGTGTTAATTGTATTTTCATAAAGTGTGAATATGAATTCATAAAATTTTAATTGAAAATTGTTTTTCAAATTTATTTTTCATCTCTAAAGAGTATACATTGTAACTAGTATATTACACTTGAAAATTTAAAGGCCTTATATGAAACCTCTTTAAATTAATAAATTTTATTAATTTATGGATATAATAATATCTCGCTAAATTAATAAAATATCCTGGTCCCAACATTATTAATTTATAGAGGTTTTACTGTATAATGTATTTGGGACTATTCTATAATTAGAAAGGCTTAAAAATTTAGACTTTTACTTACTAATTATGGAAACAACAACCTCTAACAATCACCCCCAATAATTTATAACCACTTCAACAACCACCCCCAATAATTTATAACCACCTCAACAACCACCCCAACAACCACTTTCCACCACCCTACCTCCCTCCTCTTCACCCCAACAATCCGCCCCGCATCACGCGGGCACCTTTCTAGTATATATATATTTTTTTTACCTGGCCTGTTAGAGATTAAACACAACACAAAATTAACCGATTCATAAGCAAATGGGCCTCCCTTTTTGTTTTAAGTTTGTTCTCTATGCTGATGGATTTATGTGTGTTTTCAGGTTTATAATCAGTACAGTGATGACATGGAGATGGTATGTGCAGTACTTTGTGCCGGGCTCTACCCAAATGTCGTTCAATGCAAAAGAAGAGGAAAACGAACCGCACTCTACACCAAAGAAGTAGGAAAAGTTGATATTCATCCTGCATCAGTAAATGCTGGTGTTCATCTTTTCCCACTTCCTTATATGGTTTATAGTGAGAAGGTGAAAACAAGTAATGTATACATTCGGGATTCCACAAATATATCAGATTATGCTTTGTTGATGTTTGGTGGTAAACTCGTTCCAAGTAAAAATGGGGATGGTATCGAGATGCTTGATGGGTACCTTCAGTTTTCTGCTTCCAAGAGTGTGATGGGATTGATACAGGTACTTTATTTCATTTAATGTGGCAAAATGTGCTGTTAACGAGTCAAAATGGGTAACTTTTTGTATGGGTCGGGCCGGATTTGGTGAATCAGAAACGTTTATTGTTCAAAAAGTTCAAACCTTTATGTTGTCTCTGTCATAGACTAAAATACTGAATAAAGTAGTTCAACGGCTTTTATGCGTTGATATTGTTGTTGACATTTAGTTCAAACCTTTATGCTGTCTCTGTCATAGGCTAAAAATTCTGAATAAAGTATTTCAACGGCTTTTATGCGTTGATATTGTTGTTGACATTTGACTGGTTGACCCGTTTGATCTGGTTTTGTTTTTAGTAATTTTTCTTCTTTGACCCATGAGGGAAATCACAACTCAAATTGAGCCATTTGACATGTTATGAAATTGATTTTTTTTTTTTAATTGATTTAATGCACTAACGTTAATTGACACATTTATACTAGCTTAGGTGCCATTATCTCTTTGGTTTCTTGAATTATTGCTCACAAAAGCTTTATTTTGGGTTGATTTTGCAGAAACTAAGAGGGGAAGTTGACAGATTATTGAAAAGGAAGATCGAAGATCCAAAGATGGATGTTTATGCCGAAGGCAAAGGAGTTGTTGCTGCTCTTGTTGAGTTATTGCACAACCAGAATGTTCGGTATTAAGCATTCCTTTTTTTTACACTCAGTTTAGGACAGATAATATGTTTACTTGTGGATTGAAATTGTGCAAGTGTTATATTATTTTCGAATGAGAAACTAAATAGACCATACTTTTATTTTTATTCTAAAAGTTGACAAAGTTGAAGGATTTAGACTTGCATTCAATGTATTGTGTGGTCGATAACCCGTTTCATTTGGTCAAATAACAACAGATTTATTTATTTATTTTTTTTCCTATGATTAATTTTGGATACAAATATTTTTAAGAAAAAAACATATTATTCATGCACCTGAATGGTAGCTAAAGGTGTGTTTGTCTAAGCTTATTAAAATTTTGATAAGCTCAAGCTTATAAAGTTCATAAGCTTTTAAGCCAAAAAACCGAGCTTGTGATGAGCCACTAACATACTGCCACGTTACAGACTATAACCTCGTCGTGTACAGATGATGACCACGTGCATGCTGCCATGCTAACCACTCTTCGGTTTTGGACGGGATTTTAGTGTTTGGAATTATGATATGATAACTTGTTAAATGGTCAATGTATCTAGATGCTCAGGATCTACTCGCAGACTGATACCGGATAAATCAAATTCAGTTTTTATCATACTCGCACACTAGAAAATATTTACCCAGGAATTAAAATTGTATGATGATGTTAAACACCCTTGATTTCACTTCAGGTAAACTTTCCTAACTTTGAATTTACTTGTTTCCTAACCCTTTAAAGTTGGGTCTTTTCATGTTATTTTAATCTTATAACCGAGTCCTAAAATCCAGTCTTAATTGAGCCAATTTGGCTTTGTCTCAATCGGACCCATTCTCAACGCCGGTCTAGTCCCAATAATCAGTGACCGACAACCGAGAAAGTGAGTTTAAGATGGACCATCATCTATAAACATTTGAAATTAAGTTATTATATAATTACGTAATACTAGTAGACATGGAAGACTGGAAGTTGACCCATTTAGTCTAAAAAGGTATCACGTCTTAAAATATGTCATAATCCATTAGCAATAGGGTGTTATTGAATGTATTTTGATAATTCCTACTACTATTAACAAATTATCAAAGCTGTATACAAGAGATGGTATCGGTTGTAAATATCAGTAGTAAGTGGTAAACAGTAGTTGTGAGCAGTAGCTATATATATATATATATTTTTTTTTATAAAAACGTATGGTAACGTAGTTGTATTTGTAATTATAGTGTGTAAAACAACTCATAAATACTCAACGATTATAATTGCTACTTCGTGGGTGTTGGAAATGAGCATTTGAAAAAATAGATAAAGTTACTTGTGATTAAAAATCACATTGTTCAACACTCACCACTCCTAATGCTCATAAACGCTCTGCGCCAAATACAACCATAACGTAAGAATAAATATTCAGATGAAGGATGATATGATCTCTTTACAAACACATCAAAAGCTAAAAGTACATCTTTAGAAATAAAATAGAAGCAAAGCAAATTTAATTTAGACACGAGTGATAAAATTTGTAAATATATGTGTTATAATAAGATGTAAGAATTTTAGCTTAGCGGTATGTAAGTGTGTCCACTACTTAAAAGATTATGGGTTCAAGTTTTGTTTAATAGATTTGCGAGACGGGTGTGATATAAGGATTAAAAAAAAATTGACACTTTAAAATTTTTCAAAAAAACGTGTTATGATAAGTAGCATGCGAAGTCAAACAAGAGAACATATATTGACATGTTGTGGATACTTTATAAGGGGTTGGCAACACTCCCTCACCTCAAATCCCTTCACTCACAAACAACTAATTCTCTTATGGCACATCATCCCCTATTTTTTCCTTCACTCACTCACTTTTTGTTGGCATCACACCTTTCACCCTTCACATTTTTTTTTTTTTTTTTTAATTCTATTAAAATTTATTAAAAAACTAAAATTTCATTAAATTTAAATAAACATCACATAATATTATTAAAAAACATAAAATACCATTACATAATACTAAAAAACTAATTTTTATCGTCTTCATCATCCACCTCGAGGTATAGTAATTGTTGAGCGTGAATATGTTCCATAAGATCAAAACTGACAAGAAAATGTGTATCCTCATCTCGTATCTCGGCTAAGGTTGCTTTGTCAAACACCGGTTGGATCGGAGGATCCCGAATATGAACCGGCGAGATTGCGGTACCGGCGTCATATATGATCATGTTATGCAATATGACACACGTATAAACTATTTTACTAATTCTTTCTATTGTGTGTGGTCGTAAGGGTCGATTCAGTATACCCCATTTACCCTTGAGAACACCAAATGCCCGTTCAACATCCTTTCAAGCCGACTCTTGTACTGTCTTGAACTTTTTCTCCTTCGGGTCGGTTGGATATTTGAACGCTTTAACAAAAGTAGACCATGCCGGATATATGCCATCACAAAGATAGTAGCCACGCTTGTACGTATGGCCGTTCACAACAAATGGGCACTTAGGTGCCGTACCATTACGCTCGGTGAGGAATAACGGAGATTGCATCACAACATTCACATCGTTGTTTGAACCCAACGGTCCAAAGAACGCGTGCCATATCCACAAATCTTGAGACGCCAGTGCCTCCATCATAATCGTGGGGTATTGATGATCACCCCTTTTTATATTGACCCCTCAATTCGATTGGACAATTCCTTCAAACGAAATTTGTGCAATCTAGGCTACCGATCATACCCGGAATGTGATGTCGAGCTTCGTGTGCTTCGTACAAACATGCAACATCATGACTTGTTGGCCTACGTAGAAAATCTCGAGCATATAACTGAATTATAGCCTCACAAAAAAATTGAAGGCATTCACGTGAAGTTCTTTGTGCCATTTCTATATATTCGTCAAACTCATCCGGTGGTGCACCGGTTGCAAGTTGTTTAATGGCAGACGAACATTTTTGTATGGCTGTAAAACTTTTTTTCATTCTAGCATCATAACCTTCCTGAAAATACTCGAATCTAGCCTCAATAGCTCGCGTGATTTTTAAAAATAAAGTTTTAGGCATACGATACCTATCTTCAAAAAATTCATCGTCGAATTTCTGATCTTCACAAAAATAATCACGATGCAGTCTTTGTGCAGCAGAGATCCGATTGCGTTTCACTGATTTTCGTGTCGACCCAGCCGTATCTTCTTCATCTTCGTCAATCGCGGGAGCAAAATTATCGAGACTACTATCGTTAGACCACTCGAACGGCTCATCTAAAAATAAAGTCGAACCAATTTTTTTATGCTCCATATACTTGCGGTTGGATCGGATTTTTTTTTTTTGGATCGGTGGGTTTTTTTTTCTTTGGATCGGTGTTTTTCTTTTTTGATGTTGTGTGTGTTTACTTTTGTTTTGCTGTCCACTATATATACAAAAAAAAAAAAAAAATAAAATAAAAAAATAAAAAAAATAGCCGTTATCCTCCAATAATTATCCTTCCAACGTTCCAATTTCAAACATTTTTCAAGCGATAAACCTCCCTGCATTTGTACCTTGCCGTGCGGTGGGAGAGCACCAGCGGCGGTGTTCCTGCAAGGGAAGGGCACTGTGCCGTGCCTCCCCGCACCCACTGCCAAGCCCCTAAGTGTTTCTATCTAATCATCTTTATAAGTGGTAGCACAAGCATTTTGAATATCATTAAATTTCTATCACATATGTGTTTAATTTTGTTCCCACTTGAATGCTACATTTAACTACTCATATTGTTTTACTTTTGATTACGTAACCTAACAACTAATAAATCAAATAATTTAATATTAATAATAATGCCAATTCTTAGTCAACATTAAAAATAAATAACAACTATATTCAAATTCATATTTTATTTAGTGGGAGATGCAATTTTGCGTACGTGACGGTGCACGTACCTAACATGGATTGTATTATTTTCATTAGCGCATGCAGTCATACTTAACAACTAATATGAATATATGAAATCCACAAACAGTGTAATTGGTATGAACACTTTGATGACGGGTGTCTTTTAACATCGGTCATTGTCCATCTCACAAGAAATTGCTCCAGCAACTCTTCTGGCTCAGTGAGGCATCAACTAGAGTGAGGCACAAGTCCATATTCAAATCATTGATCTTTTATCCACAAAATCTCTTCAATAATATATGAGACATATTTGTCAGAAAAATTGTAATTACATGAAGGGGATGAGATAAATTGTGAATACATCAACAATTGTTCTAACTTTAGTTTCTCATCACATGCTTAATTATTTAATAACTAAATATCACTTATATTGATATGTAAATATACTATAGAAATATTATGCCCACAAAAAATTAAAAAAAAAAAAGAAAAAAAGAAGAAGAAGAAGATTTCATACAATAATGTGACATTAGTATGCATCAACTTTTACGTTTTTAAGATTTTATTGGGAGAGAAGTAAAAAGAAGGGGGCAATTCACATTTACCCTAAAAAGAGAGTGGTAGAAAACTATAAGAAATTGTGTTTTTTTAGTTTTCTTTTCAGAATTTTCGTTTTAAAAATCAAAAAGTTTTCGGAGAAAAGTTAATTTGACATGGTAAAAAAGAAGGGGCAATTTTACATTTACAATTAATTCATTCCTCTTTATTTATCTTGTATTCTTCGTCTCTATTTCTTTTCATTTTTCAATTCGTGGCACTTTCATCTTGAAATGGTTTTCTTCTCAAATTAAAAGCAAAAGCATGGCAACACCAGTATAACCCACACAGGATAGTCAACCTAATAGAAAGTAGTTCTCAAATTCAACCCTTTTATAATATACTCGTAATTCATTTCACAAATATCTAAATAGTGAATAGGTAATTCTTTGAATTGCTTCGTTCAAAAAAAATTCTTTGAATTGCTTGTATTGACGAAACAAAATAATATAACAATACATCAAATAAGTCTAGCATATAAGCACATTTCATCAAAATCTCATTAATTACACTTATGCATTCTCAAGCAAATGATAAATAAAAGAAGGTCTTCTATATTTTCCTTCTTATCAAAAAATTGTATCAAAATAAGAATATTCAGATCGGGCGTCATGAATCTTGGACTTCATGTCCAAGATCAAGATCATAACATTCCCCGATGTAAAATATTCTTATTTTGAGGTTTCAAACATTTAAAATATGATCAACCATTCTTTCTAAGATGGATATGAAGCAATCAAATTATAAGGTATACAAGAACTATTCTTCCAAACCCTAGAATGAATCTTCAATATCTCCATCGCTTTTTCCTTCATTTTGATACCACAGTCAACTTGTAACACCAAACAAAGTTTTCCAACCACCCCTAACTCCAACATCTCTTGCAAAACACTTCGGTTACCAAAAAACCTCGCAACGTTATACAATATCCTCACGGCCTTTTCACTTGCCACATAAGACACACGAAATATCTTTTTAGAAACCACGGCTAAACCACCTCGATGTTTCAATATCTCCCTTCGTCCTTCCGCGCATTGACTAAGTTGGTCCAAAACTGCAATAACCATTTCGGATACCCTTTTTCCTTTTGCATCCAAAAGGGTATCAATCAATACCGAAACTACCCCTGCCTCGGCTGCTTTTATCCGGTTTCGACCCCACGGACATGGACGGAGCTTCCTTAGGGCAGGAGGGGGTGCTGGCCGCCCCAAGGTTTTATCTTCTAGTGAGTAGTTTATAGTAGTACCTACAAATGAAATTAGAAAAACAAGAGTGATTAGATCCAGTTTTGGCTTAAAATTGATAATATTATGTTCTGAAATATAAATTAGTTTAGTTTTACCAGGTATAAGTTAATTTTGATTATTTACAATCGAGTTATAAGAGTTTGCTGATATATGTTTCAATATGTTGAAACAGGGTAAAGATATCAAGAGGAGGAAAAAGATGATAAGTTTGGTTCATGTGCACTTTTCACCCCATATTTTGATAGTTTTACATGTTTTTCCTAATCATCTAGATATATTTCACAATAAGTCCAAAATAGTTATAAAAGTTGACAGTTTCAACCCCTTTTTTAAGTTTGATGTTTAATTTCGGCCCCCCTTATCAAACTGCTCAAGCTCCGTCCCTGCCCACGGACACACACTTATGAGTAGCTTAAGTGTTGCTTTCGTGGCTTTTAGGGAAATTTGATCCTTCAAGATTAGTGTGACTTGCATGAAGAAACTAGGCTTTAGTGACGTCACTTGCATGGGCTCAGCCACTTCAAACATTGATTTTAGTAACATGACTGCATAAGTACCTGACTCGTAACTGGCGGCGCGTTGCGTCACGCGAGTCAATGTTTCCACGAAATCTGTTGACTTTTCCAAATATAGATTTAAGGCCCGTTTGTGAAAGCTTGAGATGATAAAGAATGGTCAACGCTTCATCGGCTACGTTGACTTCACCCGCAGTTGTTATAATGGATGTTAAGTAATCAGCTGCTCCAACTGATTCCATCAATCGTTTGTTCGTTTCATTCTCCATAACGATTGTTTTTAATCTTTGTAAACTTTTCATTTGAAGTTGAGGAGACATTGTATCTTTGAGGAGCTTAAGTATCTCGGTTTTGGAGATTGGAACTCGTGGTGTTGGTGGCCTTTCGACGTTAGATGAGGTGTTAATCGTGCACCAAGATTGGATTAATCGACGAAGGGTGTGGTTTGGTGTAAGCTCGATATCACAAACAACTTGTTTTGTTACGGGACAAAGATCATTGTTTAGAGAAAACAACCATTTTTCAATGCTATGGCGATCATATGTGATCCCCGTGGAAATTGTCACAGGATCTTTCATGATCTCTAGCGAAATCGGGCACATGAAAAAGGACGGAACTTCGACGTCTTTATCAG
This sequence comes from Artemisia argyi, assembly GCA_030686995.1. Taxonomy (NCBI): domain Eukaryota; kingdom Viridiplantae; phylum Streptophyta; class Magnoliopsida; order Asterales; family Asteraceae; genus Artemisia; species Artemisia argyi. The sequence continues at coordinate 57,432,740 of CM060685.1, forward strand.
GATTACTCATTTTCGAACGAAGAATGTGAGAAATGCTACTTTAGAAAATATTTAGAAATGAATGAAGGATTGTCAACTTATGTGAAAGTATATATGTGGAGCTTTTTTTGGTGAATATTGGTTACAAATTTAATGATGTCAAAGGGTAGCGTGGACTTGATTTTCTACGAGTTGAAAAGGAAGTTATATTTATAAAATGGTTGAACACGTAATATGTTTGACTTTATTTGTGTGTGAAACGATAACCTTCTTATTTTATAAAATATTAAAATGTGTTAAATTGTGGCCCTTAAGATTCTATCACTTGTCTAATAATGATCTAGTTTTTAAGATTTCTCAAAATAAGTCCAAGTTTACTTGTTGGTTAAAACAAAGATCATTTCATAGTTGGCTAAATGTGTCGATCTACATTGCGATGTATATATTGTAATTCCAACGCTAGTCCATGTTAAAGGATTTAGGGTGTGCATCCAGATAGCATATACTTCGTAGTATTTAGGGTGTGCAACCTATATACTTAATTCGCATACTTTTGCTAATTGTAATTCCAACTACGGCTGAGCAATCCCGGCCGAAGACCGAAGACCGACTGACGCGCGACACCGATCGACACAAACCGGCCTATACTTGGGTCGGGACTCGGTTTGGGTTTTCCAGCTTGTCGGGTCGGGAGTCGGGATTATTCGAGAAACACAAAGAATACCATACAAACCAGTTTCGTTTCAGGACTCGGGTCGGGAGTCGGGATTACCCGAACTAGATTTAGGTTGGGATTAGGTTAAGATTTTCCAGCTTGTCAGTTTCAAGATCGGCCCGATGCTCAGCCTTAATTCCAACGCTAGTCCATGTTAAAGCATGAAGGAAAGTTATGTTCAGCGGGTTAACTTATGGCTTAGTCTTTTAATCGGTTTGTTTCTTTAAGAAGTTTGCTTTAAGCTTTGAAAAACTTTCATTACTTATGTTATTAATGTCATATCATTGTACCACAAAGCTGTGTGAAATTTAAGTTCTCTATTAAACATAAAATCACTGGTGATTCAGTTTGGATGGTAAAATCACATACGATTACATAGTATATTAAAAGTCAAATGTGATTGTATTAGAACATCCAATTATATTAGAAATCACGTGTGATTTATTGGTGTACATTCGATTATATTAAAACAAAATACCGAACTATATATTTCGGTTTTTGAAAACTTCAAACCGTTTGGTTTCAGTTTCTTACATGGAATCAATTCAGTTTTGGTTTTTTCTTACTTGACAACAAGCAAGTTTTAATCTTATAAAAAGTTTACGATTCTAAATTTTCTAGCAAAATTTTTTAAACAAATATCAACATTATCATAATCTCCAACAATTCAGAGATACAAAACAACTAAACAAGAATCTTAAATATAGAAAGCATGTCCTTGAGTTTTTCGTTTGCAAAAAATCCAAAGAACACTATTGTTCAAAAACATAGATATAATATCTATAAGAGTGGTGATTGGAAAACCTAAATTATGTGCCTTGGAAGATGTGCCTAAGCCTGTGTGGCATCATCCTGATTGCTGCAACCATGAGACTCACTTTTTTACAAACCATCATGATCATGCCAAACATGTTTAGGCATATCTTTAGGCACATAATTAGGCTTCCCAATCATCTTCCTATATATAAAAGGATCAAATTTGACTATTTAGATACTCCCTTCGCCCCTAAATAAGCGTCTACTATTGACTTTAAAGTCTTTCTTTTTTAACTTTAATCTTAAATTATTGTATTTGTGTTATGTAATATTTGATACAAAAATATATGAATAGATTGATTTTTAAATGTATTTTCAATAAAATAATTTTCATCAAGTATTATACCACATAAATGAAATAATATAAGGATAAAGTTGAAAGAAAAAGACTTTATAATTCAACGGTTGACATTTATTTAGAGACGGAGGGAGTAATAAAAAACACTATTATTTTTTTTAAGATAATATTGTATACTCAAATCTTTAAAATTAAATATCAGATATCTTATATAGATAAAGTTATATAAAAATATATAAAAGTGGGGCAAGGCGGTTTTTTCTCGGTTCGGTTTTTGTATGAAACCTAAAACCACCATAATTCGGTTTTTATAAAAATCAAACCACCACCATCGATTTGTCTATTGAGGCGGCTTGTTCGGTTTTGCTTTTTTGTGTCGATTCGGTTTATCGATTTTTTTGCTCATCCCTAGTAACTGATAACATTGCAAATTACTTGAATTTATGATGAGATGTTAGGTGGTTACTTGAAAAGACAATATTGCCTCTCCAATAATAATTATTCTAATACAAATATTTTTTTTAATTAAAAACCATTTTTAGTCTACATTTTTTTCTTTTCTTTCCTCTCTCTCTCTCTCTCTATATATATATATATATATATATATATATATATATATATATATATATATATATATATATATATATATATATATATATATAGGTATTTTGAGAATACGCCTTAACGACCAATGGCTAAGGAAGGCTTTCATGGGCAGTTTTGCTAGAATAAGTAAATGATGAAATCACTGTTTTAGTAAATGATGCAAAGTAAAGTAGTGACATTGATCCACAAGAAGCTCAACAAACTCTTGAAATAGCGGAAGCTGTTTTGAGAAAAGCGGAAGGAAAGAGATAAACAATTGAGGCAAATTTAGCTCTCTGAAGGGCTAGGACACGAGTAGAGGCTATCAATGCCATTTCATAACCAATCGGTGCGTCCGAATAATCATCAATTTATACACCCTCGTTGTTTTATTTGAGTCGATTCTGTCGAATAAATACAATCAAGTGCCATAAGATTTTGACGTAACGAAAAAGAAAATAAATAAAAAAGATACAAAATAAATATTACTAAAAAAAAAAAAAATACTTATTAGATACCATTGACTGGGGTATCTAAGAAGTTCTGCCTACTATTGGATTTAAACTAATGACTCTCGTCGTATGAAAGCGATACTCTAACCGTTGAGTTGAGTAGGTCATTTATCTTCACAAAGAAAACCAAAAGGGACTGATCCCATCGATGGATTATAAATATCATATTACTTAGAAGCAATACCGATCAATATGAACTTGGATCATGAAATATTCATCTTGAGAATATTCATCTTGACAATAAATTATCTACATAATAAAATATGTATTACAAGCACTAAGGGCTGTAGCTCAATTGGTAGAGCATATCGTTTACATGTACACCGATGTTTTTCAGGGGAGTGCATCATGCAATCAAAAAATTGATCTTATTGAGAAATCGATGTCTTACTCCATAACTTTGAAGGAAGAGGAGAAAAATAACTATTGAGAAATCGATGTCTTAGGGTATTTGGCCTTCACTACAACCTTCTTGAATGTAGGCTTCACTAACTTCTTCTGTTTTTTAAATGTTTCCGTTTTTTACACTCAGTTTTGGCAGATAATATGTTTACTTGTGGATTCAAATTGTGTAATAGTGTTACATTATTTCGAATTAAATGTTATTTATCTCCAATAGTTTCAAGACAGACCATACTTTTATTTTTATACTAAAAATTGACAAAGTTGAAGGATTTAGACTTGCATTCAATGATTTGTGTGGTCGATAACCCGTTTCATTTGATCAAATAACGACAGATTTATTTATTTATTATTATTTTTTCCTACGATTAATTTTGGATACAAATAATTTTAAGAAAAATACATATTATTCATGCACTTGAATGGTAGCTAAAGGGGTGTTTGTCTAAGCTTATTAAAATTTTGATAAGCTCATTTTTTGGACTTATTAGCTTATAAAGTTCATAAGCTTTTAAGCAAAAAAACCGAGCTTGTGATGAGCCACTAACATACTGCCAGGTTAAAGACTTTAACCTCGTCATCTATAGATGATGACCACGTGCATGCTACCATGCTAACCAATCTTCGGTTTTGGACGGGATTTTAGTGTTTGGAATTATGATATGATAACTTGTTAAATGGTCAATGTATCTAGATGCTCAGGATCTACTCGCAGACTGATACCGGATAATCAAATTCAGTTTTTATCATACTCTCACACTAGAAAATATTTACCCAGGACTTAAAAATGTATGATGTTAAACACCCTTGATTTCACTTCAGGTAAACTTTCCTAAATTTGAATTTACTTGTTTCCAAGCCCTTTAAAGATGGGTCTTTTCATGTTATTTTAATCTTATAACCGAGTCCTAAAATCCGGTCTTAATTGAGCCAATTGGCTTTGTCTTAATTGGACCCATTCTCAACGCCGGTCTAGTCCCAATAATCAGTGACCGACAACCAAGAAAGTGAGTGTAAGATGGACCATCTTCCTATATGAAATTAAATTATTATATTATCATATAATCACGTAATACTAGTAGACATGAAAAGTTGACCCATTTAGTCTAAAAAGGTATCACGTAAAATATGTCATAATCCATTAGCAATATGGTGTTATTGAATGTATTTTGATAATTCCTACTACTATTAACAAATTATCAAAGCTGTATACAAGAGATGGTACCGGTTGTGTTTGGCAAAAATATCAGTAGCAGTAAGTAGTAGACAGTAGTTGTGAGCAATAGTTGTATTTTTTTATTACTTTTTTTTAAAAGATTTGATAACGTAGTTTTAGTTGTAATTATAGTGTGTAAAAAAGATCATAAATGCTCAACGATTATAATTGATGCTTCGTGAGCGTTGGAAAGGAGCATTTGGAAAAATAGATAAAGTTACTTGTTGTTTACCAAAAGAGCATTAAAAATCACAATGGTCAACATTCACCGTTCTTAATGCTCATAAACGCTCTGCGCCAAATACACCCATAACGTATGAATAAATATTCGGATGAAGGATTATATGATCTCTTTACAAACACATCAAAAGCTAAAAGTACATCTTTAGAAATAAAATAGAAGCAAAGCAAATTTAATTTAGACACGAGTGATAAAATTTGTAAATATATGTGTTATAATAAGATGTAAGACTTTTAGCTTAGCGGTATGTAAGTGCGTCCACTACTTAAAAGATTATGGGTTCAAGTTTTGTTGAATAGATTTGTGAGACGGGTGTGATATAAGGATTCAAAATAATTAACATTTTAAAATTTTTCAAAAAAACGTGTTATGATAAGTAGCATGCGAAGTCAACAAGAGAACATATATTGACATGTTGTAGATACTTTATAAGTGTTTCTATCTAATCATCTTTATAAGTGGTAGCACAAGCATTTTGAATATCGATCATTATATTTTTATCACACATGTGTTTAATTTTGTTCCCACTTGAATGCTACATTTAGCTACTCATATTGTTTTACTTTTGATTACATAACCTAACAACTAATAAATCAAATAATTTAATATTAATAATAATGTCAATTCTTAGTCAACATTAAAAATAAATAACAACTATATTCAAATTTATATATTTATTTAGTGGGTGATGCAATTTTGCGTACGTGACGGTGCACGTACCCGACATGGATTGTGTTATTTTCAGTAGCGCATGCAGTCACACGTAACAACTCATTTATATAAATTGGAAGTGATATTTACACCACTTTTTTGATGCACACACCACAATATTACATCATTAATGTAGATGTTACAACATGTTATATGCATAATTGTGGTGTGTACATAAAAAAAAATAGTGTAAGTATCACTTCCCCGTATAAATATATCAGATATATTTGTTTGAAAAATTATAATTACATAAAGACGTTGAGATAAATTGTGAATGCATCAACAATTGTTCTAACTTTCGTTTCTCATCACATGCTTAATTATTTAATAAGTAAATATCACTTATATTGATATATGTAAATATACTAGAGAAATATTATGTCCACAAAAAAATTTAAAAAAAAAAAAATATATCATACAATAATGTGACATAATCAAAGTATGCATCAACTTTTACGTTTTTAAGAAATTGTGTTCTTTAGTTTTCTTTTCAGAATTTTCGTGTTAAAAATCAAAAAGTTTTCGGAGAAAAGTTAATTTGACATGGTAAAAAAGAAGGGGCAATTTTACATTTACCATCAATTCATTCCTCTTTATTTCTCTTGTATTTTTCGTCTCTATTTCTTTTCTTCTTTCAATTCGTGTCACTTTCATCTCGAAATGGTTTTCTTCTCAAACTAAAAGAAAAAGCATGGCAATACCAGTATACCCACACAGGATAGTCAACCTAATAGAAAGTAGTTGTCAAATTCAACCCTTTTATAATATACTCGTAATTCATTTCACAAATATGTAAATAGTGAATAGGTAATTCTTTGAATTGCTTGTATAATTGAAACAAAATAATATAACAATACATCAAATAAGTCTAGCACATTTCATCAAAATCTCGTTAATTACACTTATGCATTCTCAAGCAAATGATAAATAAAAGAAGGTTTTCTATATTTTCCTTCTTATCAAAAAATTGTATCAAAACAAGAATATTCAGATCGGGCGTCATGAATCTTGGACTTCATGTCCAAGATCAAGATCATAACATTCCCCGATCTAAATATTCTTATTTTGAGGTTTCAAACATCTAAAATATGATCAACCATTCTTTCTAAGATGGATATGAAGCAATCAAATTATAAGGTATACAAGAACTATTCTTCCAAACCCTAGAATGAATCTTCAATATCGCTGTTGCTTTTTCCTTCATTTTGATACCACAATCAACTTGTAACACCAAACAAAGTTTTCCAACCACCCCTAACTCCAACATCTCTTGCAAAACACTTCGGTTACCAGAATACCTCGCGACGTTATACAATATCCTCACGGCCTTTTCACTTGCCACAGACGACACACGAAATATCTTCTTAGAAACCACGGCTAAACCAGCGCGATGTTTCAATATCTCCCCTCGTCCTTCCGCGCATTGACTAAGTTGGTCCAAAACTGCAATAACCATTTCGGATACCCTTTTTCCTTTTGCATCCAAAAGGGTATCAATCAATACCGAAACTACTCCTGCCTCGGCTGCTTTTATCCTGTTTCGACCCCCAGGACACACACTTATGAGTAGCTTAAGTGTTGCTTTTGTGGCTTTCAGGGAAATTTGATCCTTCAAGAATTGAGTGACTTGCATGAAGAAACTAGGGTTTAGGGAAGTCACTTGCACGGGCTCAGCCACTTCAAACATTGATTTTAGTAACATGACTGCATAAGTACGTGAGTCATAACTGGCTTCGCGTTGCATCACGTGGGTCAATGCTTCCACGAAATCTGTTGACTTTCCAAATATAGATTTAAGGCCCGTTTGTGAAAGCTTGAGATGATAAAGAACGGTCAACGCTTCATCGGCTACGTTGACTTCACCCGCAGTTGTTATAATGGATGTTAAGTAATCTGGAGCTCCAACTGATTCCATCAATCGTTTGTTCGTTTCGTTCTCCATAACGATTGTTTTCAATGTTTGTAAACTTTTCATTTGAAGTTGAGGAGACTTTGTATCTTTGAGAAGTTTAATTATCTCGGTTTTGGAGATAGGGATTCGTGGTGTTGGTGGCCTTTCGACGTTAGATGAGGCGTTGATCGTGCACCAAGATTGGATTAATCGACGAAGGGTGTGGTTTGGTGTAAGCTCGATATCACAAACAATTTGTTTTGTTACGGGACAAACATCATTGTTTAGAGAAAACAACCATTTTTCAATGCTATTGCGATCATATGTGATCCCTGTGGAAACTGTCACAGGATCTTTCATGATCTCTAGTGAAATCGGGCACATGAAAAAGGAAGGAACTTCGACATCTTGATCAAGATTACTCATTTTCGAACGAAGAACGTGAGAAATGCTACTTCAGAAAATATTTAGAAATGAATGAAGGATTGTCAACTTATGTGGAACTATATATATATGTGGTCTTTTTTGGTGAATATTGATTACGAATTTAATGATGTCAAACGGTAGAGAGGACTTAGTTTTATACGTTTAAAAGGAAGTTATTAAATTTATAAAAAGAACACGTAATATTGTTGACTTTGAATAGATATAATTTGCGAAGCTTAGAGTGGCAAAAGTGTGTTATTTATGTGTGAAATGAGAACCTTCTTATTTTATAAAATGTTTCAATTTTGGCCCTTGAGCTTCTCTCATTTGTCTATACTAGTAATGATCTGGCTTTCAAGATTTCCGACTACACATTTTATTTTATACTTCATACTTCGTAGTATTTAGGGTGTGCATCCTATATACTTCGAATATTTACATATATAGGATCGGGATCATAAGATTGGATCGGGATCTTAATTAAGATCCTACTATAGTATCGACTACACAAAGATCCTATATACTTCGAATATTTACATATGTAGTAACATACTTTTGCTAATTGTAATTCCAAAGCTAGTCCATGTTAAAGCACGAAGCAAAGTTATGTTAAGCGGGTTAACTTACGGCTTAGTCTTTTAATCGGTTTGTTTTCTTTTAGAAGTTTGTTCTAAGCTTTGAAAAACTTGCAGTCTTTATATTCATACACGTATTTATTTGTATGCAAGTCTTTCATGTATCTCTTGGTATAGATCTTTTATGCCCTTTCAATTTATATGTTATTAAAAAAAAAAAAAAAAAAAAAAAAAAAAAAAAAAAAAAAAAAAATAGTTAAGAGTACAAAGATGTAGACTACTGAAAGTTTGATGGAATTTTTCAATACTTTTCCTTGTTGATGGGGTAGTAGCGTAGTTGTCGGCTGTTAAATAAAATAAAAAATGGTCGTCTCCATTAGTTCCGCCTTTGGACCTTTTCGGTATCTAACAAGTCAACTATGCTCTCTCTCGAAGTGTCGTAGTAATTATGTTATTATATCATATTAATTATTGTACCATAAAGCTGTGTGAAATTTAATTTCCATAATACGGAGTAATTCGGAAGAAAACTGATAACTAATTAAATGATTGATTCTTCTCACATCTAGTAAAGTCTAGAGAAAGTGAGAGGCACAAGTAAAACTGTGAGCCATGCACAATAAAGGCAAGAGAATTATATATTTTTCATTGTTTTTTAATGAGAATTTTATTAACACACTCTATATCTTTTGTAATAATGATTTGTTTGCATTTCATTAATTATCAAATACAATATATAATCATCTTAAGATTATCAAAGACAATATATAATCATTTTAAAATTATTCTAAAAACAACTGAACATGGGCTAAACCCCTAAAATATAATGGTCTAAATAATAATAGTTTAACACTATCAAGGCACTAGAACAAAAGAGATTACATGGAAATCATACGAGCATCTTTCGGATCAAAGATCCAATCCGTTTAAAGAGGAGCCAATTTCTTAAAGGTATGAACGATCCAAGGGTGAGACAAGGCTTTAATTTCCTCCTCAAGCATGTCTTTTCTAGGAGGATTGAGATCAAAGCATACACATGCATTTCTATATTTCCAAATAACCATAATAACCACTTCCAGACATACCTCGACTAATTAGGGTGGTTGATTCACTCCAAACGATTAAATTGTTAATGGATGTTGGATGACTATCATCACCCACCACCTCGATACCATATTCCAAACGTTGTCAGCTATCGAGCAATCCACAAACAAGTGTTGATTGGTCTCTTTTCCAGCAATCCACAGCTATCGAGCAATCCACAGACGGAAGAGAATTATATTATCTTATCTTACAGTATAATTTCAACACGTTACTTTTTCTTACATATAGTTAGCAAATCCCATATTTTTATAGTAACTTTTAACCACTGAATCACAATGTCATGTCGCAATTGATTTAAGACTTCATGATAGGTCAATCTTTACTTGTTTTCGGCATTTAATTTCCCAAGTCACTGAATAATAATTTATTATTCGTGTAGAATAATGCACTTAGAGCACAAGGTGCAGACGACGAAGTGAGGTTCGCCGTCCGATGTGGCACCTCCAACGGCGAGCCGTTGCTCGCCGCCACACCGGAGGGGCCTCGCCGTTGCTCGCCGTTGGCTAACTCGTCGTGGCCACGGCGAAGCAAGTTTTCTGACATTTTGCAGGTTAACGTTTGGAGTTGTTTGGTTTATTTGTGAGAAAAAGGGACATGACCGTTTATACACAACGGTTGTGTTTGTTTGTTTATTTATTATTTTTTTTTCCTACCCTCTTTTACAACTATAAATACAACATTCTTCTTTCATTCTCTTCACTACATTCACAAATCTAAACTAAATATTTCTATACCTCTTCTCCTAATCAACAAAAAAATGTCTCAAAACCCGAACGAAGGAGGTTATTTCACGAACCTCTTAACGTCAAACCAACGTCCATACGGGGGAGTCTCAAACTCTTCTAGTCCCTCGTCTCAAAGTCCAAACCCTTCACCGTCATACGGTTCACAACCATTAAATCCGAATGACATTTACCGTAACCAACAATTAGCCTTTCAACAAGGATTCGCAAGTCAACAACAATTCAATTTGTCGCCACAATTTTATAACCCGAATCAACCATCCACTTTTCCTCAATCACAACAGATACAACCGTCACAACCAAATCAAGGTACGTTTAAAGTACCTAAGCCAAGATCACCGGCCAAAGGCCGAGGAAAAAAAACCAAAGCCCAAAGAGGAAAAAATGTCGTAAATTTGGACGCGGACGATGACGATGACTTGGAAGAAGCTGCTAATACGCGTGCGCGAAAGTTGTGGTCGAAACAAGAAGAAAATATTCTTGCGGAAGCGTGGATAGAAGTTTCACAAGACGAGGATCTGGGAAATGACAAAGAGAATGAATTCTTTTGGAACGAAATTCATGCACTTTTCAACGAGCGGACTACTGAAGCCCCACGAACCAAAAACATGCTATCCGGTAAATGGACAAGGATCAATGCCGACTGCCAAAAATTCAACGCTATTTATAAACATTTAGAGCGTCGCAGTGGTGAAAATGAGCATGATCATGTCGAGAATGCCAAAACGAACTTCTCACTACATTTTGGACAAAGGGGTTTCACTTTGCTTCACGTTTGGGATATCCTGAAACGCTACCCGAAATGGGATGCTGAAGAACCTCTAGACATTACATGTCTTGAGGATATATTCGGGCCGGACAAACGACCTCGTCCCGAAAGAAGCAGCAGGCGACCCGGAAAGAAACAAAAGTCGACGGAAACGTCGAGTGCGGCGAGTTCCGGGGGGAGTCAAACGAGTACTTTTTCAGGACAATTATCCGAAAAGTATAATCAAGCGAAAGATGCTCAAACGGCTTGTTACGAGGCGCGGAGGAAGAGGGAGGAAAAGGCGTTCGAGAAAGAAGCTGCGTTATTGGAGTGGCAGGATATGCAGATGCTAATGCTCGATCCAAACACGGTTACTGACCCGGTTAGAGCCGAAATAATTCGCAAGAGACAAGCACGAATAACTCAGAAATACCAAAATCTCGACCGCGAAGATGACGAATAAAATGTTTTACTTTTCCTATTAGTATCGTATGTTTTTTTTTTCCGTATCGTATTTTTTTCCATATCGTATGCGTGTTTTTTTTCCTCGTATCGTATTTTTTTTCTTCCGTATTATAACTTTTTATTTTATGAAATAAAAGTAGTATGTTTTTTATTTTTAAGTATTTGTGAAATTAATTTAATTTATTTAATGAAATAAATAAAAAAATAAGTGTGTAAAGGTGGGGCCCTAATGGGGAAGTGGAGGTTTGTTGTTTGGTGAGAGGGGGTTTGTTGTGATTAGTTGAAGTTGAGGTATTTTGATGATGTGGCATGGTAGGACATGAATGAGGAGGCACAAGCTTGTTGCTGCACCTTGTGCTCTTATAACAAATTTGACCGACTCTAACTAAATTTAAGGAGAGACCTATTGCCATGTGACTACTGTTTGCACGATGATCGAGTCGATCTTTGTTTTTTAATTTTCAAATGCTTTTAAAAGATCTTTAAACAAATAAATATCAGGGTATATGAAGTTTTCGTTTTCTCTTTATAGACATGGCTTAAGTTAAACTATAAGTGCTTTTTTAGTAAAGGGTTAATACACAAAAAAGTTGCTGAATTTTACAAAAAAGTTTGCCTAAGTTACTTAAGTTTCAAATTATTCAATTAAGTTACTATACTTTGCGTATTTATTTATTATGTTACTGATGTTTTAAAAAAGTGTCGTTCAAGTCACTCCTTGGATTGATGACCGGCTATGTCGGGAAAAGTTACTCAAGTTTCAAATTGTTCAATTAAGTTACTATACTTTGCGTATTCAATTACCTTCAATTTACCCCAACCAAACGCCCCCTAGTGTTTTTTAGGATGTTTGGCTATGGTGGTATAGTGATCGTTCAGCTTAGGAATAGTGTCGCTAGGATTAGAAAGCCTAAATACTAGTTCTAAAGGTGAGGGATTATTATTTTTGTGTTTTTATATTTTATGGAAAGCAAATTAAAATCTCGGGGTTGAAAGATTTGGGCGGAATTAGTTGCTATTCAACTAACCCAATACTAAGATGCAATCAAAATAAAATACTAAAAATGAAAATAAACTAATTTATACTAAGGTTGTGAGCAGTAATTGGAGAAATGTGTTTACTTAGATTTCACTACTCCATAGATATATTTTACATGTTAATTACTTGTTATAATTGCATGGATGACGGATCGTATTCCTTAATACCATTCATGGGGTGGCACACATAACTCCCCAATTCTATGAGCTCTTATCTCCTCCTACACCATGCCCATCACAACTATAGGGATTGTAAACAGTGGCTCATGCATTAAATACAACCAATAAAGACCTAGTGCGCGTTGGTTCATGTTTCTTAAGACGTTCAAGCATGTTACCAATTGGAGATCTGCCAGTTTTCTTAAGCCTAACATATAAATCATTCATCCAAGACAAGAATAAACAAGTAATCAACACATAATCAATATCTAGGTTTCATTAGATCTAAGCAAACACAAGATAGATCTAGCCTAGTATGATGGAATTAAGACAAGAACATGATATAGACAACCAACACATAGACATATTGATTGAATTAGAAGAACACTTATCTTGATTAATCATGCAAGGTATCAAGGGGTTGGAACCCTTGAAAAACCTGTAAAGTTACACCAAAATCGTACTTAGGGCTTCTCCCAAAACTTCTCTCTTTAAATGTGAAAAACTAGAAAACTATATATAGAAAAAGGGGTCTGACGGCGTCAAGACCAATTAGGTGACGCCGTCACCTCGCCGCCAAAACAATCCTTGGACTGCCTAGATCTACATTTGACGCCGTCAAAACAATTCATTTCCAGGCCGTCATGACTTTTACTCTTGACGCCCTACCTTCATGACGCCGTCAAAACTCTTCTGGGTCGACATGGAATTTTACTTTTGACGCCATCAGGGAACTATTCTTGACGCCGTCATGCACTATTCCCAGCATGGAAAATTAAGACTTTGGCGTTTTCTTCACTTTTATGCTCCAAAAAACGTCCGAATTGCTTCCTTTTCCAGATTTCACTCCCAAAGTACCTAAAATCACAAAAGGAACGATTTAGGGCAATATTTGATCAAATAAATTTGAATTCGGGCTTAAATGACCCCCTAAAAACGGATCATTTTTCGCCTCATCATATATGATGCGTGGGAATCGCAACAGGCTTTACCTCTCGAGGGATCTCGAGAAGCTTACAACCCCCACCAGGCAGTGTACCTGATCGTTGTAGTATAGTATAGTCACAAGTACCGGGGGATTGATCGTTCAGCTTAGGAATAGTGTCGCTAGGATTAGAAAGCCTAAATACTAGTTCTAAAGGTGAGAGATGATTATTTTTGTGTTTTTATATTTTATGGAAAGCAAATTAAAATCTCGGGTTTGAAAGATTTGGGCGGAATTAGTTGCTATTCAACTAACCCAATACTAAGATGCAATCAAAATAAAATACTAAAAATGAAAATAAACTAATTTATATTAAGGTTAAGAGCAGTAATTGGAGAAAATGTGTTTACTTAGATTTCACTACTCCCTAGATATCTTTTACATGTTAATTACTTGTTATAATTGCATGGATGACGGATCGTATTCCTTAATACCATTCATGGGGTGGCACACATAACTCCCCAATTCTATGAGCTCTTATCTCCTCCTACACCATGCCCAACACAACTATAGGGATTGTAAACAGTGGCTCATGCATTAAATACAACCAATAAAGACCTAGTGCGCGTTGGTTCATGTTTCTTAAGACGTTCAAGCATGTTACCAATTGGAGATCTGCCAGTTTTCTTAAGCCTAACATATAAATCATTCATCCAAGACAAGAATAAACAAGTAATCAACACATAATCAATATCTAGGTTTCATTAGATCTAAGCAAACACAAGATAGATCTAGCCTAGCATGATAGAATTAAGACAAGAACATGATATAGACAACCAACACATAGACATATTGATTGAATTAGAAGAACACTTATCTTGATTAATCATGCAAGGTATCAAGGGGTTGGAACCCTTGAAAAACCTGTAAAGTTACACCAAAATCGTACTTAGGGTTTCTCCCAAAACTTCTCTCTTTAAATGTGAAAAATTAGAAAACTATATATAGGAAAAGGGGTCTGACGGCGTCAAGACCAAATAGGTGACGCCGTCACCTCGCCGCCAAAACAATCCTCGGACTGCCTAGATCTACATTTGATGTCGTTAAGAACAATTCATTTCCAGGCTGTCATGACTTTTACTCTTGACGCCCTACCTTCATGACGCCGTCAAAACTCTTCTGGATCGTCATGGAATTTTACTCTTGACACCGTCAGGGAATTACTCTTGACGCCGTCATGCACTGTTCCCAGCATGGAAAATTAAGACTTTGGCGTTTTCTTCACTTTTATGCTCCAAAAAACGTCCGAATTGCTTCCTTTTCCAGATTTCACTCCCAAAGTACATAAAATCACTAAAGAAACGATTTAGGGCAATATTTGATCAAATAAATTCGGATTCGGGCTTAAATGACCCCCTAAAAACAGATCATTTTTCGCCTCATCATATACCCTTACACTTGAGATTTGCTTGTCCTCAAGCAAATGCGCTTTTATTCTACTCAAAATACAAGCTAGTGGTCATTTAACACTAATATAAAAGTAATTACAACAAATAATCGTTCCACTAAAGACTAATAGACAAGCACGGAGGTCATACACAAGCACCTCACAAATAGTGTTTAGATACTCACATCTCTCGGGTGTAATAAAGTGTAAATTACAATATGGAAACGGAAGATATCTCTCACTACCTGTCATAGCAAAATAGATTACCATAGGCTTGGGAAAGGATCAAACCTCCACCACATGGCGTAAGCACCTAGGATAAACTATCAAAGAGGTCTTTTAAAGGGTTGTAACGTTAGGTGTAGGGATATGAAATACACGATTTTGTTGGATAAAGGAAGTTTTACTGGTGGCGAGTTAACAATCTTGGTTAATTACATGTACAATATGGCGTTGCTAAGCCAAGACTAGACTCGACTTAAGCTAATAAATGAAAAATAACAAAAACATAAAATGAACACAGAATAAAAAGGGATGGTAGTCCGTATGTTTTTTTTTTCTGTCTTTCCTTTTTTTTTTTTTTTTTTTTTTTTTTTTTTTTTTTTTTTTTTTTTGCATACACTCTTACCCTACCATCCAAAATAATACATCATAGGGGATGAACGTTCCCCTTACACTTGAATCTTTACATACTATACAATAAACTAAACTAATGACTCGAATTAAGAAAATCAAAACACTTGGAGTACTTTTAAGATTAACGTACATATGGGGGTAATAATATGATGATCTTCCCCATTACTCTATAAATAAGTACTTAACCCATGAGTCCCAATCGTCCCAAAACAATATGTACAAGGATATGACTCGACTTAGCAACCATGTAATTAATTAGAAAGTTAACTTAGGGTTTAACAAATAACAATAATGCACTAAAAATGAGCGCATACACGTAAGGCTAAGGCGATTTGGTTGTACATTTAAGTGGGGTGTAACAAATTCTTCCTTTAAGTAAAATGCTTAAAGTTAGAAAAGAAAAGATAGGCTCGGAGGGGTGTACTAGGGGTTTCGTGTACTAAAAATGAGTACAACGCTAAGGGTGTGGGAAAAATTAGTTGACTTAACTAGCCAAGTAATATGACATAAATGGTCAAGTAATTATAATACGGGTTTAACACAAGGGTGATCCAAATGCCTCTTATCATGTAGTAAATCCTACCACACGAATGTAGTCTCACTAGCGGTCTCGGGATGCATCACTAATGCTTGTGGAATGAAGTTTGCAGATCTCCTGGATATTATAAGACTTAATAATTCACAAAAACCATAAAACTCCGTTAGAAAAACAAAACCGGTAAAATTTCCAGATTTTTACTCCTGACGCCGTCAAGAGTAAACCCCTGACGCCGTCAGAATTGACCTGTAGAAATTCTTATGTTAAGTTTCCGGAAAATTTCTGGAAAAACTTGGTCCTACTTCCTGGAAAATCCTGCAAAACTTCATTATGGCTCAATACAAGCATTTGACTCTAACAAATACGAATATACATGTTCATTTAATATTGTGGAGAATCATGATCGGTTTGTTTTTTAAAAACATATTTGGGGTTTCCCCTTACACTTATCTTTTGCAAAAATACCTTTAGGTGGAGTTAAGACTAGGCCAAAACAACAAAGTAAAGTATTTCCACTATTTTAGTTTAGAAACATGATCTACCAACAATAAAAATAAAGCATGCATACGGAAGCAAATAACAAACAAACAAAGATAACATCACACAAAACATGGGTTGCCTCCCAAGAAGCGCTTTTCTTTATTTACGAGTCTTGTAGCTAGACTCAAGGTCATGTGTTACTACGTGACTTCATCATTGGTTCTACTCTCTAGGTCGTCTTCTAAACCAGTTTTGTATTCCGGACCTAGTTGTAGGCATTCTTTATAGAAACCAAGCATCCTATTCTTTACATATTCTACTCCTCTACGTCTATCCTCCTCATTCCTATAATAAGCCGCTTGCTTGTGTTCTTTTTCGAAATTTGAGAGAAGGCGGTATTGCTCAATCTTGTAGGGCATTTGATAGGCAACCTCATCATTCTCTTCCTTAAATCTAACTATCCCTAAAGTCGGATCATAACATATCCTAGTGGCCTCAACAAATGGTTTTCCGAATATTATTTGGCTTAGGCAAGCATCAATCACCGGACGAGTGTCCTCAACTATCATAAAATCGATCTCATAAGTGAGATTCCCTATAATCACATGCAGTCCCTTCACTCTTCCTGCAAAATTACTTATCAGATTCTTACTGGGCATCATCCTAAAATCAAGTTGCTTCTTCCTCACCCAATTGTAATAAGTCCTAGTCATGATGTTAACGGGGGATCTAGGGTCGATGTAAGCTTTCCATATATGCATGTGTCCGATATTGCATGGGATGTTAATGTTAGAGGGGTCTCCCATTTTGATAAGGGGTGTGCCGAATATATATGGTCTCTCGGGACTATCGAATAAATCCTTATGGTACTCCCGTTCTTCCTCGGTGGGCAACTTATCAAAGTATTTTTCTATAGGCTCTACCTCCTCTAATTCCTCATCCTTATTAACCTCAACTTCCCTACTCTCATCCTTACTATCGGCTTCTACTCTAACTTCATCCTTGTCACTCTCCTCTATCTCCTTATCTATCGGCTTAATGGTGACAACATTGACAAAGTGGACATGTTTGGATGATGAGGGGTCCTTAATTTGGATTCCACTATTGGTGTCCCTAGTGTCCTTCCTAGGTGTGATTAATGCTTGGTTGTTGAGGTCTTTCAACAAGTTGTCAATCTTGTTGGTCATCTCTGTTTGTTGTTGGTTGAATTCGGTTTCGAACCTAGCTATGCGAGCTTCTTGAGATGCCATGAATTTTGACATCAATCCTTCAAGATTGTTGGTACCACCATAGTTGTTAGAAGGATTGTTGTTGAAAGTACGGTTGGATGTTGGACCGTTTGGTTGGTAGCGATTAGGTGGGTTAGATGAATTGGGTTGATTTTGTTTCCACCTAAGGTTTGGGTGATTTTTCCAAGAGGGGTTGTATGAATCACCGTAAGTGTTTGGCTCGGGCTTGAAAGTGTACCACTTATCTCCCGCTTCGTCGGTACGCGTGGATGCGTAGTCCGCAAAAGCTATTCCGGGGAGTTCCATACAATCACGAGTGTCATGGGGACCACTACATAATTCGCATGAAGAAGTGATTTTGTTCACTTGACTTGAAGGCTTAGGAGCTTCGTAAGATTTCATGAGAAACTTGACTCGACCTTCAAGTTCCATGATCCTACAGTCGGGAGTGCTAGAATTGTTTGAAGGCAAAGATATTGCCTTGACCGTTTTGTTCAAATCACGGGGATCATTCCAACTTTCGTTGTCATAGAGAGCAAGATCTTCTATGAGTTCCTATGATTGTTCCGCACTAAGATCACGTAGCTTACCACCGGCCGATTGGTCAATGGCTCGCCTTGTGGAGATGTCGATATGGTCATAAAAAATTTGGACTTGGAGCCAAAGATCTATGCCATGATGAGGGACTTTTTGGAGTAAGTCCTTGAAACGAGTCCATGCTTCATAAAGAGATTCATTTTGATGTTGTTGGAACATCAAGATGTCATTTCTAAGCTTAGTAGTTCTCCCCGGTGGGAAAAATTGAGGAAGGAAACGAGTGGTGAGATCATCCCATGTGGTGATGGATCCCGCGGGTAAACGCTCAAGCCATTGACTAGCTTGATCCCGTAGAGAGAATTGGAATAGGCGTAAACGGGTGGTCTCTTTAGTTTCAACACCTAGGTCTATGGAATCTACGATTTTGAGAAAGTCCTTAAGATGTTGGTTTGGATCTTCGGAACGAAGCCCATGGAATGCACATCCGCTTTGCACCAACCGGATGGTGTCGAATCGCAAGGGGGTCACATTGGCTCCGGTGAGCTCAATGGTGTTTCGGTAGCCTTGATGGCTAGGTCGGGAATACTCTCCTAAGGTTCGGGGCCTAAGGGGTTCTAGTGGTGGGTTTTGTTGTGGTGGGATGACGGGTTCAAACATGTTACCACCTTCCATGATGTCGAATGGCAAAGAGTTACGAACAAAAGCACAAAGGAATGAGATAGACTAAAGAAGACCTAAATATAAAAATAAAATCTTACTAGAAAGGAATCTAGCAAGTAGACCTAATACAAAGAAATTCTAACCTAGACAATAACTATTCCCTGGGTTGCGGCGCCAAAAACTTGATGCGTGGGAATCGCAACAGGCTTTACCTCTCGAGGGATCTCGAGAAGCTTACAACCCCCACCAGGCGGTGTACCTGATCGTTGTAGTATAGTATAGTGACAAATACCGGGGGATTGATCGTTCAGCTTAGGAATAGTGTCACTAGGATTAGAAAGCCTAAATACTAGTTCTAAAGGTGAGAGGTGATTATTTTTGTGTTTTTATATTTTATGGAAAGCAGATTAAAATCTCGGGTTTGAAAGATTTAGGCGGAATTAGTTGCTATTCAACTAACCCAATACTAAGATGCAATCAAAATAAAATACTAAAAATGAAAATAAACTAATTTATATTAAGGTTGTGAGCAGTAATTGGAGAAAATGTGTTTACTTAGATTTCACTACTCCCTAGATATCTTTTACATGTTAATTACTTGTTATAATTGCATGGATGACGGATCGTATTCCTTAATACCATTCATGGGGTGGCACACATAACTCCCCAATTCTATGAGCTCTTATCTCCTCCTACACCATGCCCAGCACAACTATAGGGATTGTAAACAGTGGCTCATGCATTAAATACAACCAATAAAGACCTAGTGCGCGTTGGTTCATGTTTCTTAAGACGTTCAAGCATGTTACCAATTGGAGATCTGCCAGTTTTCTTAAGCCTAACATATAAATCATTCATCCAAGACAAGAATAAACAAGTAATCAACACATAATCAATATCTAGGTTTCATTAGATCTAAGCAAACACAAGATAGATCTAGCCTAGCATGATAGAATTAAGACAAGAACATGATATAGACAACCAACACATAGACATATTGATTGAATTAGAAGAACACTTATCTTGATTAATCATGCAAGGTATCAAGGGGTTGGAACCCTTGAAAAACCTGTAAAGTTACACCAAAATCGTACTTAGGGTTTCTCCCAAAACTTCTCTCTTTAAATGTGAAAAATTAGAAAACTATATATAGGAAAAGGGGTCTGACGGCGTCAAGACCAAATAGGTTGAAGAAGTTGATGATACACTATTTCGATTGATTGAAAACCTTGATGAGTGGGATGCTTTTCCATGGGGGGAGTATATTTGGAGACGATTATATGATCAAATTTTGGATGTGGCTTCTAAACACAAGTATAAATTTCTTGAAGGTATTAACAAAGACCGAAAGTTTGTTCCAACATATACGCTTTCAGGCTTCGTTTGGGCTTTCAAGGTTTGTATTTTTTTAATCAATATACTCTTTCCCACTTACCTATGGTATTTTTTTTTCAACGAATTTGAATTATTTCGTGCCATTTTATAGATATGGATACTGGAATCATTTGAAAGAAGCATTATTTGGTGGAATAAATTGCCAGAAATGGTACCCAGAGGAATATCATGGTCAAAGAACACAACATTTAAGGTATCAGATTATAAATACCTATTTGGAAAGGTAGATATCTTCATCCAAATTGGGGTATTAATGATTTATTTTATTGTTAATTAATTAAATTTATTTTTTTATTTTTTGTGTAAGGAATCAAATGTTGTTCAAGATCTTAGGCCTACATTAGCTGAGAGGAAATGTGATTGGTATATACAGTTTATGGATTTTTTCAATGATTACATACCTAGAACTCCCCCAGTGAAAACCACACATATCGGTGATGAGTATTTAAACAAGTTGGCCACGGCACGCAAACGTGGCAAAGTAGAGCGGAAACATTTACCTATTATACGCAATAGTGAAAGCAGTTTATTAGAGATTAGCATAATTCAGGATGGTGTTATTACAGAGCTTAATGCCCGTTTGTTCAAATTAGAGGGAATTATTCAGGTTCTTGCTCGAGAAAGAAATGGGGTATTATAACCTGTTTCCTTTTTTACTTACATTTACATGCCAAGGTTTAAAATATAATTTATCTTTTAACCAGTATATTTTCATTCGCAGGAGAAATTGGTTTTTGATGATGATCTCCGGAATCTGAGTGGAGAGTTTTGTGAGGAGCTCAATGATTGTTTTCTTGAGTTGTTTTATTCAAGCATGGATACTGCCTTCTCACAATCTGTAGAATTTGACGAATATGATGATGTTTCAAAGGTGAATTACAATTTCACTGTATATATATGTACAGTAATTTTGTCCGATAATATATGATAATAATTATAAAAAGTAAATTTACTTTCATAGGAATTTATTATTCAAGAAGAATTGAGATCACGACGTGAAACATTAGAAAAATTGCGGGAAGAGCAGAAGAGGTTGATGAGGGAGGAGGATAAGATGATAAGGATGCAGGAGGAAAAGATGTTACACGCTGAAAGTGAACGAAAGAAATGGTCAGTAGCGCTTAAGGGAACAAATCACTGGAAAAATAGTTTAGCTCGCTTCGTCCCTACAAAGAAGAGTAAATGTTACGGTGAAGCTAATGTGTATTACTGGACTAAAGCATATTCAGAAAAGGCGGTAAGGAAAGCACAATGCTTTGGCTTACTGAATCCAGATTTGACGGAACAGCTTAAGCATGTTAAGCCGTGGGTTGAGGTATTAAAACTTGTTATTTTATTGTATGAATTATTTTGTAATTTTCATTTATGATCATAAGTGTAATTGTGTCTTATAACAGGATCTCAAACGCCGACACAAAGATGTCAACAAGGTTTATTTTTCAGATCAGTACCGCCAATATCTTTGTGAAACTGGTCCGCTAAATTTTAAGTTCCCATGGTGTCAAGATGTGACTGTTGATAGAAGGTTCTGGGAAAGTTTAGTTTGCTTAGACCCCAAAAGGCAAGGTTGGCTACTAGATGAGGCAAGTAATATAACATCTGTAATTCACCCTACAAATAGTTTCATTTAAACTAGCTGGATGATCAGCAGTATGATCTTTTGAACTAGCAGCATGATCACCCGATTGAAATATTTTATTTAAAGTTTTTTCACACTTGTTTACGTTTCCCAATTTACAGCATATAGAGTTGTAGGTAAACTACATGTGGCATGTGAGACCCCAAACCGCTGATTGGGCTATTGTTAGTGGCTAATTTGTACAACTTATACTTCAAAACTCGCTGCCTTTGTGGTACGCTAATGGGGAGAGGTACTCCATTCCATGGTCCGATGTTAAGCAGGTAATTCCTTTTTTTTTGCTCCCGTATTTTCTTTGCTTGTCATATTATTTTGATGATTTTTGCCACACATCCACTGTAGGTTTTTATCCCTATTAATGAAAGAGAAAGTCACTGGTTTCTTGCGCGTTTCGAGATAGAGACGGGACTAGTTACATTTTACGACAGTGGCCAAGTTTTTGTCGATGCATTGACAGATTTTTATTTCCAAGTGATGGAATGTTTAAAGGTTCATTTAAATATCCGTTTAATTAAGGTTTATACATTACACTGTTTGAATCCTTATTACACTTTGCCACAGACTCAACTACCTGAGGTGCTAAGTGTAACAACCCGCATTTTCGGGACATTTCTCCTATTCACTATTCATCGGTTACTATTCATCAATTACTTTTCACCGGTCACTATTCACCGGTCACTATTCACCGGTCACTATTCATCATTTTACTATTCATCGTTTTCGGAGTCAGTTTGTGATTCTGAGAAGCGTTCAGAAATTTTACTATTCATGTGACACTATTCATTCCCGAAGGGAAATCACTATTCATGATCAACGTTCGTCTTTTCGTAAACTGAGTTTACGAGTCTTTAAATTCGCGTAACCAGTTAGGTTTAGCTGCGAATTCATGCATCATTCATTAATGACACTTGATATAGACTGGAATAGTCTACACATTATCATCAATTGAGAACCTACACGGATATGCATTATTTCCATTTACGTATGCTTAATTGGTAATTAACGATACCACTCAGTTTTACTACTAACGTATACACAATACTCCAGACTATGATCCTAACATATTTACATACTCATAATAATAATATAAAAATTATATTATTAATTTACCCGGTGTTTTGAAACCAATGGCTACACTTTACGGTCAGAGCTTATAACTCCGTCGGTTTGCGTTATTTCAATACGATAATTATTCTAACACCCGATTCTCATCAGGAATATTATTTTACAACTTTTACAACTTCGTCGTATTTTATTTCACCTCGGTAACATTTATTTTTAGTTAACTCGGTACCCGATAACACCTAAAACACAAAATATCTAACTAATACTTTCAACCAAGGGACAAGCTCATTAAATTAGCCACCAACACACCTCCATGTTTCCCTCCTTTTTGGTGTGCAGCCCTCCCCCCCCCCCCCCTAAGACCACTTTTTGACCTTTGACTTGATCTTGCTATATATATACATATCTATACTTTAGCTCAACACATTTTCCTTTCATTTACACATCAAAAACACCTAGCAAAACACTCTCTCTTTCTCTCCTCCTCTCCACATAATCGGCCTAGGCATCAAGAACAAGGAGAATCCATAACTTTTCAAGATCCAAGTGTTTATCAAGTTTTAATCAAGATCTAGTTGGGGTTTTGTGGTAAAAACCCAAGATTATTAATCAATTTCTCATCAAATCACCTCAAATCTTCAAGTAAGCTTCAAAAACATTTTTGATCTTTTCATACTTTCATTTACTTTATATTTTTATGTATTTTCAAGATATATTGATAAAACATGCAAGTATGTAAGATCCATGCCACTTATTACTCATTTTGTTTTTATAAACATAGATCTATAAGTTTTATTAACAAACTCATGAGATCCACCATTTTTGGTGAAGACTAGGAACCCATGACACCCTAAGAAGGTGTATGGTAGGATTGGGTACTTGTGGAGTTGATTTGAGATGGTTTGGTTAAGCTTTGAACAACCCTTGAGCTAGGAAAGTTGATTTTTTACAACTATATAAAAGCTACTGTCCCTTTTTGTGAAACGTGGGAAAATCAGTGGGTTTTTGGTAACTTTGGACCAAAGGTTTAGAAAATACATTCCGAGACGAAACTATGGCCGAAAACGGGGATAAAATCCGAGTTACGACGAAAAAGATATGCTATTTTCAAGATTTACGACGAAAACTATATTTTCTGAAAAATTGAATCTGTCCCGACTTTCTAGTTAAGGAAAACTGAGATTAAATGATATCTTGACTAGCCGAGACCTTGAAAAACCTAAAGTATACTTGAATACCTTCGCGAGGATATAAAGAACATAGAAAACGGGCTTATAACGAAAAAGATACAAGTGTTTGAAATCCGACGATATATATATATTTCCATCAGCTTTGTACACTAATAGAGTTTTGACGTAAACTGTCTTTGCGAGACACCACTTTCACGGCTGTTTTTCTTTATGATCGGATCAGTTTGAGTCCGAGCCGTAGTTTTATGAAATCAAGATCTCCCAGCAAGCTTTTCAAATCAATTGGCCGTTTGATCATTGGACTTGTAACGAATAAACTACGACCTCATCTATATACCCGATAAACTATATATTTTGACAGCTTTTGCTATAATGAAATTTTCTAAGTGTTGAACATAATATTTTCAAATAGCAACAATAAGAATCGATTCTCTCATTGATCAAGACCCGTATAGCCAAAAGTTAAATAACACGACTTCAAGATATTGTTACAAGGTTTTCAAAAATGCCGAGCTTGACCATTAACACTTAACGTACAATATTTCACGACTAGTTTTGCGAGGCCATTTTGGTCATATTTTCAAGTGATGAAAACGTTATTTTTGCGGCGAAAACCTTATATTTACCGATAAAACACCAAACGAGGATCGTGGAGTACCTTTTCAACACAACTACATGAAAAGTGGTTATTAACTTAACGAGACGTCAAAAATGTAATTTTTGACGATAAACACTATTTTCAAAACTAACGAGTGGTATCGATAACATACGTACTTGCATGTGTAGCATCATTTCGTTTCTTACATGAGAAACTATCATTCATATTAGGTTGCGATTAGAGATCGTGCCTCATTTCAGTGTATCCACTTTTGTCATCATAGCTATCGCACCAGGTGAGTTCATACCCCCTACTTTTACTTGTTTTTATAACTGTTTTGGGGGAGAGTACATGCTCGTTTTTGACTAAACTCAATGCTTGAATGCGCAATTGTTTACTTAAAACTACCGTTTCTTTGAAGACTTGATTGATTATTCAAATGCACCTATGTGTATATCGGTTGCATACTTGATTATTTTCTCGCATACACAAGCGTTTTATAAACATGCAACACACTTTATGAACTCTTGCTTTTATGCAACACACTTTATGAACTCTTGCTTTTATGCAACACACTTTATGAACTCTTGCTTTTATGCAACACACTTTATGAA
This sequence comes from Artemisia argyi, assembly GCA_030686995.1. Lineage (NCBI taxonomy): Eukaryota > Viridiplantae > Streptophyta > Magnoliopsida > Asterales > Asteraceae > Artemisia > Artemisia argyi. The sequence continues at coordinate 57,458,317 of CM060685.1, forward strand.
CTCTTGCTCTTATGCAACACATTTTATGAACTCTTGCTTTTATGCAACACACTTTATGAACTGTTGCTTTTATGCAAACACTTTTATGGACCATACTGAAACTTATGCTTTATTTAAACTATTACGCGGATTAGCCTAAGCCCTTGAATCCCACTATGCCCAAACTCATGAACCGTCAATTCCTGCTGGGAAGCGCGAATGTTATAAATAGATCTATTGGTGGTGACTCCCCCGTTCGGTTTGACCGGATAGGCAAACGCGAGCGTATAACATGTCGAATTACAAGTGTAACGGGATAAACACTTGCCGGGCCTTTATATTTAACATGCTTCTAGAGCATGCACACTGTTATAGCTTCGGTTGCATGAACTTAGCGCTAGCGTAATAGACTATTTTTCTATGTGATATTATATCTGTTGTAATGATCACATACTCTACTCATGGTCCACAATCCTGATTTTACTGTAAGGTAAACTTTATTTTTTTATGATATTGTGAGTTACACAATGGTCACAAAACTCTCTATTGTACTCACAACACTATTGTTTTAATACAAACTTATGAACTCACCAACCTCGTGTTGACACTCTTTTGCATGTATTTTCAGGTTTTAAGCAATGGCACGCTACTGGAGGTTTTGGCAGGGCATGGCATGGTCATAGAAGACTCTGATATTCACTTGGGGACCATTTTAAACTATTTTACGGGCCTACTTCCGCACTATATTTTAACGATGTAAATTCAATACTTTTGGTTAAATGATTTTATTCTAAATGATTGAAGTGAAAACCAGTTTTGAACTTGTGTTGTAATACCAATTGGGTTGCACCCCAGCTACATGTATGCTTCCGCTGGACCCGATTTCGGGGGTGTGACAGATTGGTATCAGAGCTTTGGCTATAGCGAACTAAGTGTTTTTAAAACCTAGACTATAGCTACTTCCACAAAAACATAACCCTATGACCGTCACGTGCCTGCCTGCCAAGCTGAAGCCTCATTTGTGGTTAGTTGCTGACATAGGTGATGAGATTTGTGTCTCATTATCTGATATGTTATATTCACTTATTATAGTCGATTACTATAATTGTCTTTCATATAAGCATGCTCATGTATCGTATATGTCACCACGTTATGCTTTTCCTTGCATAGCTTCATAATCTGACCTCGAGTTTGGTCACTTGCTTTTGTCGTTCAGAACGTCTTGGTATTTGGGAAGGACATAGTCTTAGTATAACTGAGCTGAGTATTTCAAAATTCATGGAACCTCGGTGGAATATAGGCTGGTCATCTATATTCAACCCGGGATAGTGAGATATAGGCTGACCACCTATGTCTGACTCAGAAATGAATTTTGCAATACTGAGAATGGTTATAATAAAATTCTGTCTGGATTGAATTCCCTACTCAATTTCCAAATGTATCATTTACGTGTGTGTAAACACTCATTGGCAGAACATTCATACTTTTCACCATCTCGTTAATCACCGATTGGAAGCACGCCAACTGGTCATCTCATAGACATTTACGTCTATGCACGATACATTTATATCACAGTATTTTCTTTTATCACAATCTCATTTTGTCGCAGTTGTCACAATCTTTCCCCTTCTCACCCTCATTATCATTTCCTTTCCCCATCCCCATATATAAGGAATTAGCTAACACTCTATAGACTCCGATGTCACTCATCCCTCACTACTCCATATATTGATAAGTGGATATTATCAAAGACCTCCCTAGGAAAGACTTTCCATACCATCTAAAAGGAGGATCCCTCGGAACATCGAAACCATTCAAAACTCAACAGAAATCTCAGGATACCACAAAACCAATCGAACCACTATCACTGGCCTGATTGCCACAATTCCCCCATCTGGAAAGTATTGGCTTGACTGAATTACAAGATTAGTTTCGATGCGAATGCTCACTGAGCAACACTATAGAGATACATCCAACCTCCTAACCAAGACTATAGAACCTTCAGTTGAACATGTCCTCACCAATAGACTTTATTCAAACATGTTAGACACCTATGCATTTGTGCAGACATACATACCTGGCTATTTTTATCCTCTTGATACGTTCACTCTAAATGGATTTTTTCTCCAAACTACCATTATACAAAACATATATCTTGTAAGAAATACTTTTCTGAGGCACTTATTTTGACAAGCAAATTCATTTTGGTTAACCTTTCACAAAACTATTGAATGTTAGGAAATTTTAAACAACAATCTTTGGTAAACCATACTATCCACTTTATATTGAAAATAGTCCTATCTTGCATAACTACTAAATTTTGAAACATCGAGAAAAAAAAAAAAAAAAAAAAAAAAAGGTTACTTGGAAAGCCGGTTGCTTGAAGTTGTAAATTTATTTACTCAGGGAAGGTTTATGAACAAAACACCCAATCTCCAAGACAAACTTTGAAAATCAATCACTATATTACATCTCTTATACCTTTAGGGGTTTGTGATTTATAACTTGGGGAAAATCTTAGTAATGGAGACTAAGCATCGTAGGTGGAGAAAAACTCAATCCATGACATCCTGCGGAGGATCGCAACCTTATCCTAGTCTATTATTTTCAACAACACCCTTTGACGGACTTAACCTTGTAAGTCTTCCAAAACAAGATTCATGATATCCATATCAATTATTTCTAATAGAGGCATTTGATTCACCTCGAACTCCTAGCGATTTCATTAAGATTCCTTTGGAACCACACCACCTATTATCTTCAGACCAATGGTCAGAATTTGAGGTTGATTCAAACATAGGGAGATATGCCCAAATCGGGTGTGATTGACGCTAGAAATGGTTGGACTAACCATTTGCCATAAATCAAATTCAGTTGCAACCTTAGTTACCACACGAGTGTAGAGACTACACCATTTGAAGCACTCTATGGCCGAAGTGCCAACATCCATTGACGGATTGAAATTGGGAAAAGCCCAACTCTCTAGTCCAGTAAGCATTCATGAACCCGATATACACTGGACCATTCAACATTTCTGACAGAGTAGGCCTGGTGGCCGTCAGACTTGAACCTTGTTAGAGCTCAATAGCTCACACGATAAGAATCATCATCTTTTCACCAATACCACTCCAGAGACCAACACAAACTGAACTTCGGGACGAAGTTCCTTTTAAGGGGGTGAGACTGTAACAACCCGCATTTTCGGGACATTTCTCCTATTCACTATTCATCGGTTACTATTCATCAATTACTTTTCACCGGTCACTATTCACCGGTCACTATTCATCATTTTACTATTCATCGTTTTCGGAGTCAGTTTGTAATTCTGAGAAGCGTTCAGAAATTTTACTATTCATGTGACACTATTCATTCCCGAAGGGAAATCACTATTCATAATCAACGTTCGTCTTTTCGTAAACTGAGTTTACGAGTCTTTAAATTCGCGTAACCAGTTAGGTTTAGCTGCGAATTCATGCATCATTCATTAATGACACTTGATATAGACTGGAATAGTCTACACATTATCATCAATTGAGAACCTACACGGATATGCATTATTTCCATTTACGTATGCTTAATTGGTAATTAACGATACCACTCAGTTTTACTACTAACGTATACACAATACTCCAGACTATGATCCTAACATATTTACATACTCATAATAATAATATAAAAATTATATTATTAATTTACCCGGTGTTTTGAAACCAATGGCTACACTTTACGGTCAGAGCTTATAACTCCGTCGGTTTGCGTTATTTCAATACGATAATTATTCTAACACCCGATTCTCATCAGGAATAATATTTTACAACTTTTACAACTTCGTCGTATTTTATTTCACCTCGGTAACATTTATTTTTAGTTAACTCGGTACCCGATAACACCTAAAACACAAAATATCAAACTAATACTTTCAACCAAGGGACAAGCTCATTAAATTAGCCACCAACACACCTCCATGTTTCCCTCCTTTTTGGTGTGCAGCCCTCCCCCCCCCCCCTAAGACCACTTTTTGACCTTTGACTTGATCTTGCTATATATATACATATCTATACTTTAGCTCAACACATTTTCCTTTCATTTACACATCAAAAACACCTAGCAAAACACTCTCTCTTTCTCTCCTCCTCTCCACATAATCGGCCTAGGCATCAAGAACAAGGAGAATCCATAACTTTTCAAGATCCAAGTGTTTATCAAGTTTTAATCAAGATCTAGTTGGGGTTTTGTGGTAAAAACCCAAGATTATTAATCAATTTCTCATCAAATCACCTCAAATCTTCAAGTAAGCTTCAAAAACATTTTTGATCTTTTCATACTTTCATTTACTTTATATTTTTATGTATTTTCAAGATATATTGATAAAACATGCAAGTATGTAAGATCCATGCCACTTATTACTCATTTTGTTTTTATAAACATAGATCTATAAGTTTTATTAACAAACTCATGAGATCCACCATTTTTGGTGAAGACTAGGAACCCATGACACCCTAAGAAGGTGTATGGTAGGATTGGGTACTTGTGGAGTTGATTTGAGATGGTTTGGTTAAGCTTTGAACAACCCTTGAGCTAGGAAAGTTGATTTTTTACAACTATATAAAAGCTACTGTCCCTTTTTGTGAAACGTGGGAAAATCAGTGGGTTTTTGGTAACTTTGGACCAAAGGTTTAGAAAATACATTCCGAGACGAAACTATGGCCGAAAACGGGGATAAAATCCGAGTTACGACGAAAAAGATATGCTATTTTCAAGATTTACGACGAAAACTATATTTTCTGAAAAATTGAATCTGTCCCGACTTTCTAGTTAAGGAAAACTGAGATTAAATGATATCTTGACTAGCCGAGACCTTGAAAAACCTAAAGTATACTTGAATACCTTCGCGAGGATATAAAGAACATAGAAAACGGGCTTATAACGAAAAAGATACAAGTGTTTGAAATCCGACGATATATATATATTTCCATCAGCTTTGTACACTAATAGAGTTTTGACGTAAACTGTCTTTGCGAGACACCACTTTCACGGCTGTTTTTCTTTATGATCGGATCAGTTTGAGTCCGAGCCGTAGTTTTATGAAATCAAGATCTCCCAGCAAGCTTTTCAAATCAATTGGCCGTTTGATCATTGGACTTGTAACGAATAAACTACGACCTCATCTATATACCCGATAAACTATATATTTTGACAGCTTTTGCTATAATGAAATTTTCTAAGTGTTGAACATAATATTTTCAAATAGCAACAATAAGAGTCGATTCTCTCATTGATCAAGACCCGTATAGCCAAAAGTTAAATAACACGACTTCAAGATATTGTTACAAGGTTTTCAAAAATGCCGAGCTTGACCATTAACACTTAACGTACAATATTTTACGACTAGTTTTGCGAGGCCATTTTGGTCATATTTTCAAGTGATGAAAACGTTATTTTTGCGGCGAAAACCTTATATTTACCGATAAAACACCAAACGAGGATCGTGGAGTACCTTTTCAACACAACTACATGAAAAGTGGTTATTAACTTAACGAGACGTCAAAAATGTAATTTTTGACGATAAACACTATTTTCAAAACTAACGAGTGGTATCGATAACATACGTACTTGCATGTGTAGCATCATTTCGTTTCTTACATGAGAAACTATCATTTATATTAGGTTGCGATTAGAGATCGTGCCTCATTTCAGTGTATCCACTTTTGTCATCATAGCTATCGCACCAGGTGAGTTCATACCCCCTACTTTTACTTGTTTTTATAACTGTTTTGGGGGAGAATACATGCTCGTTTTTGACTAAACTCAATGCTTGAATGCGCAATTGTTTACTTAAACACTACCGTTTCTTTGAAGACTTGATTGATTATTCAAATGCACCTATGTGTATATCGGTTGCATACTTGATTATTTTCTCGCATACACAAGCGTTTTATAAACATGCAACACACTTTATGAACTCTTGCTCTTATGCAACACATTTTATGAACTCTTGCTTTTATGCAACACACTTTATGAACTGTTGCTTTTATGCAAACACTTTTATGGACCATACTGAAACTTATGCTTTATTTAAACTATTACGCGGATTAGCCTAAGCCCTTGAATCCCACTATGCCCAAACTCATGAACCGTCAATTCCTGCTGGGAAGCGCGAATGTTATAAATAGATCTATTGGTGGTGACTCCCCCGTTCGGTTTGACCGGATAGGCAAACGCGAGCGTATAACATGTCGAATTACAAGTGTAACGGGATAAACACTTGCCGGGCCTTTATATTTAACATGCTTCTAGAGCATGCACACTGTTATAGCTTCGGTTGCATGAACTTAGCGCTAGCGTAATAGACTATTTTTCTATGTGATATTATATCTGTTGTAATGATCACATACTCTACTCATGGTCCACAATCCTGATTTTACTGTAAGGTAAACTTTATTTTTTTATGATATTGTGAGTTACACAATGGTCACAAAACTCTCTATTGTACTCACAACACTATTGTTTTAATACAAACTTATGAACTCACCAACCTCGTGTTGACACTCTTTAGCATGTATTTTCAGGTTTTAAGCAATGGCACGCTACTGGAGGTTTTGGCAGGGCATGGCATGGTCATAGAAGACTCTGATATTCACTTGGGGACCATTTTAAACTATTTTACGGGCCTACTTCCGCACTATATTTTAACGATGTAAATTCAATACTTTTGGTTAAATGATTTTATTCTAAATGATTGAAGTGAAAACCAGTTTTGAACTTGTGTTGTAATACCAATTGGGTTGCACCCCAGCTACATGTATGCTTCCGCTGGACCCGATTTCGGGGGTGTGACACTAAGTCAAGCGCAAGTATTTCAGAATAAAGGCATAGATCCTTCAACATACACCATTACCTTTTATCACCCTGACAAAGTACCGAAACAGAGCGGGATATTTGGTGATTGTGGTATTTGGGTATGCATCTTTTTATATCGCTTGGCTTACGGTATGTCGTTAGATGTTGAGGATCCTGTTCAGGCTGCACTTGCATACCGTGAACAAATGACTGAGTTTTTTTTTTTTACACACAGGATTTGTGTTTAAACATCTATCCATTATGTTGTACCATTTTTAAACAATGACTGACCCAAATACCTTTAATGGGTTAAATTTTTTGTATTTGTACTCTAGTTCTTTGTATCGAGACCATCCTTTTGGGTCAATATTAGCCTTTAAAATTTTGAGCAACTTCACTGTTAGGAAGATGTGTATAGGTTGGTCATATTAGCATCATTTAGTTTATGTTGTACTAATATTTTCCTTAGTCATTTAGTGTATATTGTATTAGCTCTCTAATGTCGTCGAATCTACTTAATTAATAAGTATGTTCATGACATTTTATTTGAGCGATAAAAATGATAGTAAGAACATGTTTTCTAAGGACTTAAAGCTCAATTATAGTGGAAGATCTATGTAACGATTTTTGGTTTTGAGCTTTAATGCTTTATTTTCAGGATACCTTTTTATACAGGTTGGTGTTTGATCAAACACCAATCTGTATAAAACGGTATCCTGAAAATAAAGCATTAAAGTTCAAAACCAAAAATCGTTAGATAGATCTTCCGTTATAATTGAGACGTATTCAATGCGAGAATGATATAGTGTGGACTGTTCATGACATGTCACACTCCTTCATTATCGCATTCAAGATGAGTGATATTTCTTAGACTATTTTCTTTACTAAACATCTGTAACGTTTCATCTCAATCTATTAAAAAAGATAAATTTAGTGTGTAAGGGAGTAAATGTTAATGCTAGTATAATGTTGTACTGATGTTGTTTCTAATTTACTTGTTTTTGGTGTCGTCAAGTTGGGGATTATAACATTTTAACAAAACTAATATTTTCCTTAGTTATTTATTGTATATTTTATTAGCTCTCTAATGTCGTCAAATCTACTTTATTAGTAAGTATGTTCATGACATTTTATTTGAGCGATAAAAATCATAGTAAGAACATGTTTTCTAAGGACTTAAAGCTCAATTATAGCGGAAGATCTATCTAACATTTTTTGTTTTTAGCTTTAATGTTTTAGTTTCATGATACCTTTTTATATAGGTTGGTGTTTGATGAAACAACAACCTGTATAAAACGGTATCCTGAAAATAAAACATTAAAGCTCAAAACCAAAAACGTTAGATAGATCTGCCGTTATAATTGAGACGTCTTCAATGCGAGAATGATATAGTGTGGACTGTTCATGACATGTCACACTCCTTCATTATCGCATTCAAGATGAGTGACGTTTCTTAGACTATTTTCTTTACTAAACGTATGTAACGTTTCATCTCAATTTGTTAAAAAATATAAAGTTATTGTGTAAGGGACTAAATGTTAATGCTCGTATAATGTTGTACTGATCTTGTGTTGATCTAAGTATATTATTGTTACAACATGTTTAAAAGTAGTGTTTTCGGCCCATGGATTGATATTAGAACTGAAGATCATCACAAACATGTTCTGAATTTCCTTCTTTGGCATCAAAGGAATGTTACAGATTCTACTTATGACACCCCCTTTATTTTTTACTTTGGCCAACACACAATACAGATGGCCACATGAGGTCAATAACCCACAATTTGTTTACAACATTAGTAGATACACCGTGTGCCAATGGAGTAAACATGTAACTGATATCATGCAAACTCATATTTCGACATTGATAAAGTGAAGTGTAGATATAAGGTTCCTACCAATACAAACAAAAAGAAGAAATTGATCACTGAAACTGATAAACTTTTGTACATTACGACATTGATAAATTATTGTACATTACATAAAATAAGTTATCATTATATGATATACAAAACAACAACTAAACATTGTTCATAAGAAACCCAAAAATGATGTGGTTTATCATTATAGTGTTGCCATGCGTATTGTACTAAGACCATCATCTTTGTTCAATAAAACAGAAAAATAATTGTCCCTTTTTTGGGAATTTGCTCTTCTATCTATTGTCCAAAATAAAAATAGCATTAGGTCTATTATCCAACATGTATGAGATATAAAAAGCCCCACATATCTAAGGAACCATCACCTTAAAAACCTAATAACCACACAATTTTCTTTGTCTTTTAAGTTTTTACCATAGGGATGGGAACTTTGGGATCTTTAAAATCGTCACCAACAAGATCTGGTGACATGGTGTTTGACAATTGGATGTAAGTTTGTGTATTATTATTTATATTCTAGTTAAATGATTTGTTTACTAATATATGTTTCTTATAATTATTTAAACTGTTACACAGGGACTCCCATAATCTTGATGAGTTCGTCTTCGAGGTGTGGCATGGTAGTATTTTTATGGTTCTTCCCTTAAGGTACGCCGGTGGGGAAATTATAAACTTGAAGTTACCCAAGTCATTTAGGTTATCTTATTTTGAAATGTGTGACATTTTGTTGAAAAACATAAAAGAAGATATATGGGCATGGTTCTATTGTAAACCTGGATGTAGTTTAGAAGAAGGTTTGACCATTGTCGAAACTGATAGTGATGTTAAGAAAATGTTTGAGTTGGCTAACATTCATGGCGTCATTAAGGTCTTTGTCAGTGCAATTCCCCAGTCAGTCTTAGTTGACAGTTATTATAAGAACTTGCTTTTTGATGACCCTGACGTTGAGGTAACATCTCGAGTTAGATTTCATGAAAAAAGAAGAAATGATCTGGATAATATGAATTTGGAAGAAATACGTGCATGGGAACAATCAGAAGAAAATTCACCTGATATCCTGAGGACACCTTATGTTAAGGTTTGGACTGAAGCAAGTGAAGCTAGTCTTTTTAGAGGGATGGGAGAGCTTCCATATAATGATGATTTTAATGATTGCCCGTCATTTTTAAGGTCTGTTAACAAACCGTACATTCCAAAGGACTGCAAGTGTGGTTGTAGGTCTCCGACTTTTTTAAGGTCCCTTGCTGAAATTGAAAGTGGGTATGGTTCTAGTCCTATAAAATGTTGCAAGGTTGTTAATGATGTTGAGCATGGTCTTACAGTTGGATCGTCTATTGTTATCCAAAATGAGTCAAAGGAAATTGGTTTCAAAGCTACTTCATTCAAAAGTAGGAATCTTTTTCATGAATTTGAAGATGCTGTTGATGATGACATTCATGATGTTGCGGCTTTGTCAAGTGTGGGCGGGTCTACTGTTATCCAACATGTTTCTAAGGAAGCTTGTTTTAAAGTTAGTCCATTTAGATGTAAGAATCTTTTTAATGACTTTGAAGAAGCTTTAGATGATGACACTCATGATGTTCCAGCTTTGTCAGTCGTGGGAGGGTCTAATGCCATCCCGTATGTGTCGACCAACAATAAAGTTTTGTGAATCTAGTCCTTTAAATGGGAAAAGGCTGTTTAACAACCTAGATGAAGTTCCTGCATTTGGAGGCGCAACTGTTATCCAGTATGTGTCAAAGAAAAGACATTTTCAAGGTAGAACTTTAAAAGGTAGGAATCTTATTGATGAATTTGAATCTGTTGGAAGCCATGTTTCTGTTGAGTTTGAGCGTGTTACTAAGGATGAAGAAGTTGCTTGTCAAGATGTTGGACGTACAATGGTCAAGAAAATGTGAAACAACAATGGTTCCCTTTGTTGATGTTATAATATTCAATAACTCGATAAGTATTTTGTTATTTGCACTTACTAAATAGTTGTTGTTTAACCGTTGTTGTAGTAGGTTAATCTATGTCGAACTTTTTAAGTAATGTGACTTCATGTAGTTTGCAAAGCTTTTGTTTAAATTTTTCAATGTTGTAACAAAATGCTTTGCAATATTACATATATTATGTTATAAAGTTATGCGTTTTGGTTATGTTTAATTATGAATATGAAATTGATAAGCATAAAATGTAACACTACAGGTTGATAAACATTGACAATTCATGTAACACGGCTAACGATACAAAGAAGTATAAATTTGATACACTTAGGTCATTTGAGTGACTTTAATACCTTCAATTCCTAACCTTTTAGCAATCAAACGACTAAATTTAAGCGACTTATCAACATGTCACCATTGGTACTTTACACACCAAACTTTTCAACACTTTTTCCTTTTTGTACTTACACATCATCTCTTTACGTACTTTTACACAAAGGTACCAACTTCATTAAATACTCTTAAAAGTACTTGTTTAGCGACTTTATAAAAAATTCGAGCGACATACTAATCTTCAAGTGAAATTTAATATTTCCCCAAGTAAGTGGTCCCCTTTGAATTCTCGTAAATTTTGTTCATTTTTTTAATCACAAACCATGATCTTTTTCGAATAGGCTATCTAAATAATCAACTAAATTTGAGCGACTTAGCAACATGTCAACCCTTGGTACTTTACACTTTTACCTTTTTGTACTTTTCACATCAACTTTTTACGTACTTTTGCATAAAGGTGTCAACTTCATTAAATACTCTTAGAAATACGTGTTTAACGACTTTATAATAAATTTGAACGCGTAATAGTATTTAAGCGAAATTTTATATTTCCCCAGGTATGAATGCTATTTGATATATTTGCATGGGAAAATAAACCATCTCTGCAAATTAATTGCTCACTTAAATTTAGTAATCATGAATCACGACTATTTGTATCAATCTTTAGCCCTATATAATTACCATTCATCTCAACTTTTTTTATACTTAACTTTTCACCCAAATAAAAAATTTGTACCCTAATCATTTGATCAATGGCTGCTGATGATCAAACTCCCCTCCTTACCGAACTTAAAAATGTTTCTGGATCTGAAGAACTACACAAAGCTTTCAAGTTTGTGTATGGTCATGAGCATGTTGAAGACGAAGTTTTCATAAGGTTTCTTGGAGAAAGACGCGATGAAATACAATCAACAATCCAAAAAAAAAAAAAAACAGCTAGGTTGGCAGAGTTATGGTCCTTGAATCATGATGAAGAAGAGTCTGCTGGGGATGTGTATCATTGTGAACATAAGTCTTTGGTCAGGCTGCGTAAAAGGTTGGAGATGGTCACTGCTATGTTGATGGAACTTCGTCAAGGGTTGACTGAGAAAGAGGAGCACATCTCTATTCTCGAAGTTTATGATTAGTTCTTTGTTGGAACTTTGTCAAGGGTTTCTTTTGGTAATCTTTTGCTTTTAAGTTGTTTTAAATGGTAATGCTTTAATGAAAATGATGTAATCGTTTAAGCCCTTTATGTTAATGAAAATGGTTATTTAAGTTTATTTTTATTTTTGTATTTAATTTTTTTTCTTTAATTACTTTATACAAAAAATGTGTATCTGTATGAATTGGGTTGATGGATGATTGGAGATCCACAGTTGTTAGATTACTTTTTACATTTGTACTTTTGTTTTGAATCGTTGTAATTATAAACTCATTTAATTTTGTTTTAGCGACTTTATAAAAGATTTGAGCGTCATAATATTATTTAAGCGACATTTTCTATTTCCCAAATAAGGGGTCATCTTTTTTATGTACTTTGTATATTTGGTTTACTTTTGTATTTTTATTGGTTTGCTGGCAAAAATGGGTACACAGCCAAGTAAGGGGTCCTCTTTTTTATGTACTTTGTATAGTTGGTTTGGTGGCAAAATTTTCCATTGGGAATAGGAACTAAGCGACCTTTTAGTTGAACAAAAAAGCGACCTTTAGTTGAACAAAAAAGCGAGTTTTTAAAATCCAACTTTTTTTCTTTGCACGTGGCCTGCACCTTTTTGGTGAATGCAATTAAGTGACTTGACATGTTAGGTGGCACGTGGCCTGCACCTATGTGACTTGTAATTATTATGATTATGCATTTTTGTTTCAACGACTTTTTTTTATAGTTTAACTATTGAAACCAAACAACTGTTGATATTGGACATTGGTTATGAGAATCGTGTGAGATGTGTAGTTGTCTAGTTGATATATTAGTTTTGTGATCCAATTTTGTTTTTCCATGCCACAGCTCTTTAGCTTATTTTAGCCCTTGATATTAAGCAAAACTACTTACGGCTTAAAAGATTAAGCGACTAATTTGTGTTTCCCAAAATAAAATACATTTAAACAAAAAGATAGGCTTGTTAGTCGCATTAAATAATGTCATAAGCATAAGATGATTTTTCCGACTTATGCTACACCCCTCGACGGTTAGCTCCGGCAATATGATGATGATACCACCTGAAAATAGGGAGAGAAATATATAACGATTTGGTCATTATTTTACAAGCCAGTATTTACAGCATGTACAAATTTTACCTGATATGTTTTGGGCCCTTTTTAAGTAAATAGCCAGCAATGTTTAGATTTTCCACAAATGTATCAATATCTGGAACTCTTAACCCGATCTTATCAGCCAAACTGTAGATTTCCTGAAAATATTATGAGGAGGTTAGTTCCCCATTATAACGGATAGTAATCACCACGCATAAATGCTTATGATAACAATACGAAATTGGTGTTTACCGATATAGAAAAGCAGTCTTTCTGTGTCAACTCTGATTCCTTGTTTAGAGTACTTAAGAATCGCTTTGTTTCCTTCTGATGACTCATCCCACTACTCCGAGAAAAATCCACAAGTCCATGCTCGTCAACATACTTGTCAAACAAGGATTCTTCATTATCTCAACAACATCCTTTTGGATACATATATTGAGCCAACAAACCATTAAGATATTGTGGAATATAAGCATTTATTAGTATATAAGAATGTGGCATTGCAGTTGTACTAAATGAACTTACCATAGCATCTTGAACGGTTATTTCTTCTCTCAACTCAATCCTAGCCCGTGCTTCTGCCAACCTTACTAGACTTTCTAACTGCCTTGCTGTTATCGGTGTGCCATCAGCAGACATGTTGCGGTCTCTGAGTTTTAGGTAGAACTCCTGCAGGATTTTTGCTGCTTGTCTTGTCATCCTTCATAGAAAAATAAAAATAATGTAATGAAAAAGGTTGAAGAATGGATGTTGCATCAGGAATGGTTTTTTATTTCACCTTGGAAATATAAATTTTTTTGCATAGGCGATATATTTACGAAGAAGAGGACCAGGCAATGGAACAAAATCACGGTCGTGCCTCGGATCAATTCTCAACCTTTTAACTAATGAACCATTCTTTCCATTCAAGTATGTGAAGTTATCACTTGGAGATTCTGCAGCATACATATAAAGAGCCCTCTCATTCAAACACCCAATGGGATAAATAAATCTACTGAGATAAGTACACACCTTTTAGTCTTTTCAAAGCTTGTGATGTATCCACATGCCCAGCATGCAGCTGCAAGAAAAAGAAACCGTTACACTGTGATTGTCACTCGCGGCACAAGCTATAAGATAAAATGACCAAATAGGTGACATAATGTATCCTCAAAAGAGGTAATCCACTACAACGGAAGGACTTGGCATATAGTGACTTACTGACATAATGTGTTCCGAAACTCGTTTGTCAAGTAGCTCATCATGCTTGTCAAGTAATATGAAAACCAAATCAAACCGTGATAGGAGAGGAGCATTCATTTTCAAATTTTCATTCACAGTTTTCGCCCGGCTACAACCAAAATATGCAATTAGTAAAATGAAAGCAATTTAAAAAAATGTTTATTGATAATTAATAAATAAAATCAAAAACAATATGTACTTGTAATGACCACCAACAGGGTTTGCTGCTGCTAAAACAGTTGTTTGAGCCGATAAACTTGCTACTAGTCCTGCCTTGGCAACTGATACACGTTGTTGCTCCATAGCTTCCAGTAGAGACTGGTGCTTATAAATGTCAACATATACTTCTATACATAGCATTTGTTTAATATACTTTTTTAAACTATGTGAGATATTAATTGAAGACTAACCTGGTGTTGTGCAGACATTTTATCAAATTCATCAATACAGCACAATCCCTTGTCTGCCAGTACCATGGCACCTGTTGAAAAACACAACATACCCGATCAATGTAGAAGATTTCAAAAAAAATAATATTAATAAAAAAATTAAAAAAAAATGTACCAGCCTCAAAGGCATAGTCACCGGTCATTGAATCCTTCACCATAGCAACCGTGAGTCCAGCATTTGTTGTGGCATTCCCGCAAACATATATACCTCGTGGTGAAACTGAAGCAGCTGCTTTCAGTAGCTGACTCTTTCCTAGACCAGGATCGCCTAATATGTGACATATGGTTGTCACATGTCAGTCTACAAATACTGATTGGCGAATACACACAAATAGAAAAATAAAAGGCATGATTTAAATTATTTCGTACCAACAATGATTACGTGAATGTCTCCTCTGGCAGGAACTTTATTCTGATCCATTGAATGCTTTCTTACTCCTCCAAATAGTGCCAATGTGATTCCAGCTGTTTAACGAAAACATACATACTTTCTTAGACCTTAATATTTTACCAAGGGTACACGTGAAAAAAACTTGTTTCTGTGTTTATCTAAAAAGCTGAAAAATATAACGAACGGTTAATCAGCAACAATTAGTGGAAAAATAATTTCGTATAGCATTTTACGGGCCTTTAACAAGTTCATGCCCATAGATAGAGGGGCAAACTGATTGCAGTATTTGATGAAAGACGTCTGAACCATGCTCTGAAGAAAATCTGGCAACAAATTCTAAATCCCGTTCACTGAAAGAATCCTGATCCAGCAACTCCGTAGCTACAGCCACATGCTCTGTATCTTGTAAAGTCTCGGACACATATTGAGACTTGGAATTTTTGACTGAAATTCCTTCTATATACAAGTAATACAATCCTCGATTCTTGCCCTTAACTAAAACACGCATAAACAATTTATAGGAATATAATAATTTGATGTAACTAGAATATGAAATAATTCGTCAGAAATTATGGAATGATAACGTGATGGAAAATACCTCCTCCTATATCCATGTAATTGTTAATCACCCTTGGTATACCGGTAATGGTCACAACATCTCCAGGGATGCACAAATCTACAAGATCTTCAACCAACTCACATTCAACAGTTCGTGGTACACGGCCTTCTTCGTGATGTTCAGCTTTCAACATCTCTTGAATTCTAAAAGAGTAAATACATAGTTAAAGATTATAATATAAATTCATAAAAAAATATGAAGCATTTTATGTAAGTGCACCTTATTTTCTGAAAGTCTATTGGTCGTGCACTTGATCTAATTGGGTTAAAAGATCTACTTTTGCATCCGTTAATTACACAAGCAGAAGGAGGTGAAAACTTCCCATCAGGGAAGTCACGGTGAATTTCCGTTCCACATTTGCTACAAGTAAAACTCATTTGTACCACCAAAGGCTTTACAGTGCTAACCTTTACCACATTACCGCGCACAGAAACTAGCCTTTCTGTACAATTACATATATATAGTGAACTGGTAAACGATACTAATCCATCATAACATAGATTATAAATTAAAATTTAGAATTCAGAAATAAATATACCAATGTAAGCTGCCTTCAAGTTCTTCAAGGCAATCATAGATTCAGGGTAGTTGTGCAAACGAATGTTTACCTTTGCACTCTCATGCCAATTTTCGTCATTTGAATTGGAGCAAAGGACCTATTTAAATTAAAACTTCATAGTCAAACACCATAGGAATCGAGTAAACAAACATCTCTTACTCACATATTCTTACATTGTGTACTGCAGCGCTCATGCATAGAAGTGCTTCTTTGGGTTTTCTTTCGAACGCATCATAAAATTCTTGGATCACACACACTTCCTGAAAATGTTGGAAATCAAGTGGCAAAATGTACAAGATGTCTTCTTTCTGTACCTATTAATAAAATATTGTAAAAAACAACTATATTCTCATAAACTCTTAAATATGATAATTAAAATGATAAGTAAGATGAAGAGATGTGTATATATACGTTTGACAGGAAGACTAATCCATAATCATTTGCGAAAAACTCATCGTGGAGCTTGGACGTTATGTGGAGGAGTTTTTTCCCGTCGCTGTTAGTGTAGTCGATTTGGGGGAAATATTTGGGTAATATTTGTGTCATTTGATTTTTTTGACCGGATCTAGTCATCGTTTGCTTGTTGGCACCACAGCTGCTGGTGGTTTGTTACTTTTAATTTTTAAGCAACTAAAATACGTACGGCTAAAAATTTTAAGCTATTAATATGTGTTACTCAAAGTCTCAAATACACCTTTGATGTACCTAAATTCAAATTGACAAATATGGGCGGGATTTTTTGTTGGTTTGAAATTCTAATCTTTTAAAGTAGCCTATAAAAACACATTCATGGCATACACTCATCTAATTCAATCAACATATACACAAATCATACACTCAACTCTCAAGCTGATTTTCATAAAATGTCAAAAAAAGATTTCTCTCAGCAATTCCCAAGTCCACCACAAAATGAACAGGTTTATTACACTTCACCGGAACATACCTTCCCTGTATTCCCAAATGAAAATGAGACGCTAAACGAAGATGAACCGGCAAACATTATACCTGAAGATCTTTTGCATATGCTCCCACTTGAGAATGATCCACCTCTGGAATACGAACCCAATCCCCTTGGTTTAAGTGACGAACAACTCCGGCAACTTGAACAAGATGAAGAAGTATTAAGGGAGTATGAAGAAACCGAAGCACGTGCTGCAGCCGCTCGGAGGGAGCAGGAAAAAGAGGATTTACTTCACCAATGGGAAATGGGGCTTTTCAATGAGCAACTAGAAACTTCAAGTGATGAGGAGGGCTGGGTATCGAATGATTCGTTTTACTAATGTGTTGTTTTATTTAGATACCATTGGTGAATGTCATTATCTAAAGTGAATTATTCCTATATGTAAAACTTGATTTGAACGTATCCTAATAATATTATTTACTCCAGCGACTTTGTTTCAGAAAGTACATCAATAGTTTTAAAGGTTTAGTTACGGATTTAAAAAACACACACAACAAAGAAAGGTAAGTATACATAGTTGCGGAGTTAAAAAAGCACAAACCAGACCCACTAAAAAAGGGCATTATGTCAACAACATCCAACATATCCCAAATAAGTTACAATCCATGAAATTTTTAGTTTGGAAATTAAAAAAACACAACTTAGTCATGCGCATATCATATGACAATAGCTAAAATAAACTAGAAATCGTCCAAATGAATACATTGGCGTTGACCGGATGACCCTGGTTGTGATTGAGAAATAGATGATTCACAGTTCCATATGAAAGGGGTGCTTGACTCTCTCCGGTTGACAGCTGAACGTGTTCTTTGACTGACCCTTCTGTTCTGCCCTTGTTGTTCATGTGTTTGAGATGCATGGGAGCTCGATTCTGATGTTCCTTTACGTTTCTGAGATGTAACGTAATTTTCAAAAACAATGCTACTAAAAAATAAACAAAAATATGTAATTTAAACTAAATATAAAGAAATACCTTTGTTGTTACCAATGGTACATAACATGACTCTCTTGTGTGTCCTGTTTTGTCACACCTTGTACATTTTGTGCTTTTCGGTTCCTCCCCTAGTGAACGGATATGGTCTCTCTCTTTTGGTCTACCTGCTTGTCGCTTAACAAGAACCGGTGGTTTTACAATTTGGAGGTCAGCAGGAGTACGCCACTGTTTACTGTCTTTTAAAGGATACACCTTTTCTTGGTAAGTATTTTTTAGTTCTGTTTTCTTAAACCATTTTAACGCCCAACTGCTATTGTTATTCAAAGATTCAGTTCTAGATACTGCACACACATGGCCACAGGGTAAACCTGATAATTGCCATTTACAGTAAGTGCATTCTCGTTTTTTAAAGTCAACAACATGAACCAGTCGTAAATCAGTAACTTGGTACAATTTGAACATCTCAATCCCTTTAACAACCCAAGTGGCGCTCTTGACCATTCTATCATTTACTTTTGCGGCTGCCCAATCAGTAAGTTCATCCCTTGGTGCATCTAAAATTAAAAAATTACAATATGCTTAAATATATGAAACGGTCAACAAAACAAAATATACATTATTATGAATTACCTTTATATCTTTCTCGGTGGTCACAATACCATTGTTGTAGAAGCCCTCTGTAGTACTCCATTAGCATGGTTATTGGAACTTTCCGAACTCTTGCTGTCAAGGAATTTACTGATTCTGCAGAATTTGATGTCAAATAGTTGTACCTGTTTGCAGGGCAATATGCTCGTGACCACCTTCCCCATCCAGCATCCTCTAACTTTTTATAAACCAGTGGTTTTGAGGCTCGAATCTCAGAAATTGAATCATCAAACTCACGCTCCGTGTAAAGTTTGCAAGTCCTCCAATATATAGCCCTCCACTTTTTACTCTTCAGATTGCAATTCATCATTAAATGACGACAACAATACCCATGAAAAGCATTAGGAAAAACGGTACTACATGCATGTGCAATTGCCAGATGTCGGTCAGATATGATGGACAAACCTTTAACCTCACCAATGCATTCTTTCAATTTACTCATAAACCAAGACCATGTTTCGTTGCTCTCACCTTGACAAACACCAGTGGCAATTGGTAGGATCTGGTTGTTTCCGTCCATTCCAACAGCAACCATATTCGTTCCAAGGTATCTCCCTTTAAGATGTGCGGCATCAATTATTATCAATGGCCGCAAATGACGCAAGAAGCTCCGAATCTATTTAAATAAAGCACATCTTCAATATTCAATACAATGTAACTAATAATATATGTAAAATTTAAGAAAATATAATTTAATAGACACTTACAGCAACACCGAACCCTATGAAGCACATCTTAAATCGATCATCATCATCTGTCTCAATGTGTGTTACCGTCCCCTCATTCTCCAACTTTAAGTTGTAGCAATAATACGATAACTGCTCAAAAGATTCCTTAGGGCAACTGATGAGGCGAAAAATGATCCGTTTTTAGGGGGTCATTTAAGCCCGAATCCGACTTTATTTGATCAAATATTGCCCTAAATCGTTCCTTTTGTGATTTTAGGTACTTGGAGAGTGAATTCTGGAAAAGAAGCCATTTCAGACGTTTTTGGAGCATAAAAGTGAAGAAAACGGCAAAGTCTCAAATTTCTATGCTGGGAACAGTGCATGAAGGCGTCAAGAGTAATTCTTGACGGCGTCAGAGTCCCAAGAATAAAATACCGTGGTTAATGACGGCGTCACACAGGCCGTCATAAGTAGATCAAGGCCGTCCGAAGAAGTATTTAGCGGCGAGATGACGGCATCACACCCTTGCTCTTGACGCCGTCACCCCAGTTTTCCTATATATAGTTTTCTAGTTTTTTCATTAGAAAAGAGAGAAGTTTTGGAGAAACCCTAAAGACGAATTTGGTGCAACTTTTACAGGTTTTTCAAGGGTTCCAAACCCTTGATACCTTGCATCGTAATTGAGATAAGTGTTCTTCTAATTCAATCGATATGTCTATGTGTTGGTTGTCTATATATTGTTCTTGTCTCAATTCCATTATGCTAGGCTAGATCTCTTTTGTGTTTGCTTAGATCTAATGAAACCTAGATATTGATTATGTGTTGATTACTTGTTTATTCTTGTCTTGGATGAATGATTTTATATGTTAGGCTTAAGAAAACTGGCAGATCTCCAAATGGTAACATGCTTGAACGTCTTAAGAAACATGAACCGAGGCGTACTAGGTCTTTATTGGTTGTATTTAATGCATGAGCCACTGTTTACAATCCCTATAGTTGTGCTGGGTCATGGTGTAGGAGGAGATAAGAGCTCATAGAATTGGGGAGTTATGTATGCCACCCCATGAATGGTATTAAGGAATACAATCCGTCACCCATACAATTATAACAAGTAATTAACGTGTAAAAGATATCTAGGGAGTAGTGAAGTCTAAGTAAACACATTTTCTCCAATTACTGCTCACAACCTTAGTATAATTAGTTTATTTTCATTTTTTGTATTTTATTTTAATTTCATCTTAGTTTTGGGTTAGTTGAATAGCAACTAATTCCGCCCACTCTTCCAAAAACCGATATTTTAATTGCTTTCATAAAAATATAAAAATACAAAAATAATCATCCCTCACCTTTAGAACTAGTAATTAGGCTTTCTAATCCTAGCGACACTATTCCTAAGCTGAACGATCAATCCCCCGGTACTTGTCACTATGCTATACTACAACGATCAGGTACACTGCCTGGTGGGGGTTGTAAGCTTCTCGAGATCCCTCGAGAGGTAAAGCCTGTTGCGATTCCCACGCATCAAGTTTTTGGCGCCGCTGCCGGGGAATAGTTATTGTCTCGGTTAGGATTTCTTTTTATTAGGTCTACTTGCTAGATTCCTTTCTAGTAAGATTTTATTTTTATTTTTAGGTCTTCTTTAGTCGATCTTATTTCTTTGTGCCTTTGTTCGTAACTCTTTACCATCCGACATCATGGAAGGTGGTAACATCTTTGAACCCGTCATCCCACCACAACAAAACCCACCATTAGAACCCCTTAGGCCCCGAACCTTAGGAGAGTATTCCCGACCTAGCCACCAAGGCTACCGAATCACCATTGAGCTCACCGGAGCCAATGTGACCCCCTTGCGATCCGACACCATCCGGTTGGTGCAAAGCGGATGTGCATTCCATGGACTTCGTTCCGAAGATCCAAACCAACATCTTAAGGACTTTCTCAAAATCGTAGATTCTATAGACCTAGGTGTTGAAACTAGAGAGACTACCCGTTTACGCCTATTCCAATTCTCTCTACGGGATCAAGCTAGTCAATGGCTTGAGCGTTTACCCGCGGGATCCATCACCACATGGGATGATCTCACCACTCGTTTTCTTGCTCAATTTTTCCCACCGTGGAGAACTACTAAGCTTAGAAATGACATCTTGATGTTCCAACAACGTCAAAATGAATCTCTTTATGAAGCATGGACTCGTTTCAAGGACTTACTCCAAAAAGTCCCTCATCATGGCATAGATCTTTGGTTCCAAGTCCAAATCTTTTATGACCATATCGACATCTCCACGAGGCGAGCCATTGACCAATCGGCCGGTGGTAAGCTACGTGATCTTAGTGCGGAACAATCATGGGAACTCATAGAAGATCTTGCTCTCTATGACAACGAAAGTTGGAACGATCCCCGTGACTTGAACAAAATGGTTAAGGCAATATCTTTGCCTTCGAACAATTCTAGCACTCCCGACCGTAGGATCATGGAACTTGAGGACCAAGTCAAGTTTCTCATGAAATCTTACGATGCTCCTAAGCCTTCAAGTCAAGTGAACAAAATCACTTCTTCATGCGAATTATGTAGTGGTCCCCATGACACTCGTGATTGTGTGGAACTCCCCGGAACAGCTTTTGCGGACTACGCATCCATGCGTACCGACGAAGCGGGAGATAAGTGATACACTTTCAAGCCCGAGCCAAACACTTACGGTGATTCATACAACCCCTCATGGAAAAATTACCCAAACCTTAGGTGGAAACAAAATCGACCCAATTCTTCCAATCCGCCTGATCGTTACCAACCAAATGGTCCACCATCCAACCGTACTTTCAACAACAATCCTTCTAACAACTATGGTAGTACCAACAATCTTGAAGGATTGATGTCAAAGTTCATGGCATCTCAAGAAGCTCGCATATCTAAGTTTGAAGCCGATTTCAAACAAAAGCAAAGCGAGATGACCACTAGGATTGACGCATTGTTGAAAGTTCTCAATGACCGAGAAATGGGAGCACTCCCGAGTGACACGGTCAAGAATCCGAAACTAACCGTTAATTCCATATCCTCAGTTTTGTCACCCACTTCGTGTCCACAATATTACTCGGTTAAATCAACGAGCACGTGTTTCAAACAAAACCGAGTTCCCCAAAAGGACCAATCAAATAAAACACCCACTATAGAACCGGTCAAAAGCATTGTTGAAACACCTCTTACGCAAGACCTTGACGATGAATTCAAAAAACTTCACCTAGAACGCCCCGTCATTGATGTCTTAGCGCGTGCTCCCTACTATAGTGCCCTCCTAGAAAAATATGAGAAGTGTAAGCTAGGCAAAAATGGGACCGCCTTCGTTCAAAACAAGTTGCCTAAAAAGCTTGATGACCCGGGTATATTTGTTTTGCCTTGTAAGATAGGAAGATCCGAAGCTTTCGACACACTAGCCGATTTAGGGTCAAGCCTCAACTTGATTCCCCTATCCTTATTCACCACTCTTAAGCTAGGAGAGTTAGAGGAAATGGAGGTATTGATAGGGCTAGCGGATGGGAGTATTGCCCACCCGGTTGGAATGATTAAGGATGTAGTTGTTCACGTAGGAAAGTTAACTATATTAGCGGATTTTCACGTCCTAGACATGGTTAGTGACACTACATGCCCATTATTGGTAGGAAGAGGATTTTTAGCAACCGCTAGTGCCATGATAGATTGCAAGGAATCCAAGATAACGGTAGGTGAAGGCGATACTTGGTCGGTGTACGATGTAAAGAAGCATAGTTATGATTGTGATGATGAACCGACACCGCATTGGGTAGAGATGAATAGGAGACCGTCTAGATATGGACCTTGGATAGAAAGGAACTTTATAGGACCTCAATGCCCATTCTATCTAGAAAAAGACTTTGTTGAAAAGACACATTCGGTAGAACAACTCATAGCTAGAGATGAAGAGCTAGACCCCTTTGAGGACCCTTTAGTCTTTAGGAAGATGATTGAGTTATTAAGCGTAATGCCCATCAACATAGAAAGGAATAAATGGAAAAAAGAGGGAGATAAGTGTAAATGGAGGTGGGACAAGCCACCTAAAGAAGGTGACGGGTCATGGAAATTTAGAATGACTTTGTATGATCCGGATGGAGAAAAGTTTGAAAGGTCATACCACACTAAGGAAACCGATAGTAAGTTGAAACCTAAGTTTGATCCCAAAGATGTCCTCAATGAGGAACTCACCCGTATCACGTAGTAACCCATAGCCTTGAGTCTAGCTACAAGACTCGTAAATAAAGAAAAGCGCTTCTTGGGAGGCAACCCATGTTTTGTGTGATTTTAATTGTTTGTTTGTTATTTGCTTCCGTATGCATGTTTTGTTTTTATTGTTGGTTGATCATGTTTCTCAATTAAAATGTGGAAATACTTTACTACGTTGTTTGGCCTAGTCTTCACTCCAACTTAAAAGTATTTTTGCAAAAGATAAGTGTAAGGGGAAACCCCAAATATGTTTTTAAGAAACAAACCGATCATGATTCTCCACAATATTAAATGAACATGTATATTCGTATTTATTAGAGTCAAATGCTTGTATTGAGTCATAATGAAGTTTTGCAGGGTTTTCCAGGAAGTACAGCCAAGTTTTTCCAGAAATTTTCCGGAAACTTAACATAAGAATTTCTGCAGGTCCATTCTGACGGCGTCAGAGGATTACTCTTGACGGCGTCAGGAGTTAAAATCTGGAAATTTTATCGGTTTTGTTTTTCTAATGGAGTCTTATGGTTTTTGTGAATTATTAAGTTTTATAATCTCCAGGAGATCTGCAAGCTTCATTCCACAAGCATTATATCTTACTTTGTTTTCTAGGATTTAGAAACTTATATAGGATGCCGCCGATTTTACGCGAGGTTGTCTTGTCTATTTTTGTCAGGATTTACAGGTTATGTTCGACAAGGAGATGATTTATATACTGGAAGGGAAGCTTTGATTGTTCATTTTCTTGGAGGAAGATCTAACCTAGCCAACCTATAATCCATACCGAGCGAATCAGGGGAGTATTTGATTTCATTCTCTTTACTTTTTAACTTTTACATTCTTTACTTGAACATTGGGGACAATGTTCATCTTAAGTGTAAGGGGAGGGTAAAAAGATGATACCTTACATATGCACTTTCGCTTGAGTTTGTTTTGTTTGATAGTAGATGTGTAATAAAACTATGAGAAATACTTGTTAGTGCAACTTTTACCCTACACAGTAAGTTTTTCCAGAAGTTCTCGAGATCCCCTCAAAAACTTGATGCGTAGGAATCGCAACAGGCTTTACCTCTCGAGGGATCTCGAGAAGCTTACAACCCCCACCAGGCAGTGTACCTGATCGTTGTAGTATAGTATAGTGACAAGTACCGGGGGATTGATCGTTCAGCTTAGGAATAGTGTCGCTAGGATTAGAAAGCCTAATTACTAGTTCTAAAGGTGAGAGATGATTATTTTTGTATTTTTATATTTTATGGAAAGCAAGTAAAATCTCAGGTTTTGGAAGAGTGGGCGGAATTAGTTGCTATTCAACTAACCCAAAACTAAGATATAATCAAAATAAAATAATAAAAATGAAATTAAACTAATTAAACTAAGGTTGTGAGCAGTAATTGGAGAAAATGTGTTTACTTAGACTTCACTACTCCCTAGATATCTTTTACACGTTAATTACTTGTTATAATTGCATGGATGACGGATTGTATTCCTTAATACCATTCATGGGGTGGCATACATAACTCCCCAATTCTATGAGCTATTATCTCCTCCAACACCATGACCCAGCACAACTATAGGGATTGTAAACAGTGGCTCATGGATTAAATACAACCAATAAAGACCTAGTACGCCTCGGTTCATGTTTCTTAAGACGTTCAAGCATGTTACCATTTGGAGATCTGCAAGTTTTCTTAAGCCTAACATATATAATCACTCATCCAAGACAAGAATAGACAAGTAATCAACACATAATCAATATCTAGGTTTCATTAGATCTAAGCAAACACAAAAGAGATCTAGCCTAGCATAATGGAATTGAGACAAGAACAAGATATAGACAACCAACACATAGACATATTGATTGAATTAGAAGAACACTTATCTCAATTACAATGCAAGGTATCAAGGGTTTGGAACCCTTGAAAAACCTATAAAAGTTGCACCAAATTCGTCTTTAGGGTTTCTCCAAAACTTCTCTTCTTTGAATGTAAAAAACTAGAAAACTATATATAGGAAAACTGGGGTGACGGCGTCAAGAGCAAGGGTGTGACACCGTCATCTCGCCGCCAAATACTTCCTCGGACGGCCTTGATCTACTTCTGACGGCCTGTGTGACGCCGTCATCAACCACGGTATTTTATTCTTGGGACTCTGACGCCATCAAGAACAACTCTTGATGCTTTCATGCACTGTTCCCAGCATAGAAATTTGAGACTTTGCCGTTTTCTTCACTTTTATGCTCCAAAAACGTCCGAAATGGCTTCTTTTCCAGAATTCACTCTCCAAGTACCTAAAATCACAAAAGGAACGATTTAGGGCAATATTTGATCAAATAAATTCGGATTCGGGCTTAAATGACCCCCTAAAAACGGATCATTTTTCGCCTCATCATATACCCTTACACTTGAGATTTGCTTGTCCTCAAGCAAATGCGCTTTTATTCTACTCAAAAGACAAGTTAGGGGTCATTTAACACTAATATAAAAGTAATTATAACAAATAATCATTCCACTAAAGACCAATAGACAAGCACGGAGGTCATACACTAGCACCTCACAAATAGTGTTTAGATACTCACATCTCTCGGGTGTAATAAAGTAATATAACATTATGGAAATGGAAGATATCTCTCACTACCTGTCATAGCAAAATAGATTACCATAGGCTTGGGAAAGGATCAAACCTCCACCACATGGCGTAAGCACCTAGGATAAACTATCAAAGAGGTCTTTTAAAGGGTTGTAACGTTAGGTATAGGGATATGAATTACACGGTTTTGTTGGATAAAGGAAGTTTTACTGGTGGCGAGTTAACAATCTTAGTTAATTACATGTACAAGATGGCGTTGCTAAGCCAAGACTAGACTCGACTTAAGCTAACAAATGAAAAATAACAAAAACATAAAATGAAACGGGATGGTAGTCCGTATGTTTTTTTTCTCTTTTTCTTTTCTCTTTTTTTTTTTTTTTCTTTTTCTTGATTTTTTTTTTTTTTTTTTTTTTTTTTTTTTTTTTTTTTTTTTTTTTGCATACACTCTTTCCCTACCATCCAAAATAATACATCATAGGGGATGAGAATTCCCCTTACACTTGAATTTTTACATACTTTACATTAAACTAATCTAATGACTCGAATTAAGAAAATCAAAACACTTGGAGCACTTTTAAGATTAACGTACATATGGGGGTAATAAATGATGTTATTCCCCATTACTCCATAAAATAAGTACTTACCCATGAGTCCCAATCGTCCCAAAACAATATGTACAAGGATATGACTCGACTTAGCAACCATGTAATCAATTAGATAGTTAACTTAGGGTTTAACAAATAACAATAATGCACTAAAAATGAGCGCACACACGGAAGGCTAAGGCGGTTTGGTTGTACATTAAAGTGGGGTGTAACAAATTCTTCCTTTAAGTAAGATGCTTAAAGTTAGAAACGAAAAGATAGGGTCGGAGGGGTGTACTAGGGGTATCGTGTACTAAAAATGAGTACAATGCTAAGGGTTTGGGAAAAATTAGTTGACTTAGCTAGTCAAGTAATATGACTTAAATGGTCAAGTAATTATGATACGGGTTTAACACAAGGGTGATCCTAATGCCTCTTATCATGTAGTAAATCCTACCACACGAATGTAGTCTCACTAGCGGTCTCGGGATGCATCACTAACGCAAGTTCTAGAATCTAAATGCTACCGGTACACTCATAAGCACTAATAGTAAATGCTTTTCCTATCAAATCTAAAGGCGAACCTCACATTTTTGGGTGGAAAATTTTTCTGAATATACGGTTATGTGCTAGTCATACAATCTCCTATCCATGAGACGCTTGCTATGGCTAAAGTTTCACTCCTAAATGTTGTAAAAAATTTTAAATTTGGCGCTAAAATTGCACTAACAAGTATTTCTCATAGTTTTATTACACATCTACTATTAAACAAAACAAACTCAAGCGAAAGTGCATATGTAAGGTATCATCTTTTTACCCTCCCCTTACACTTAAGATGAACATTGTCCCCAATGTTCAAGTAAAGAATGTAAAAGTGAAAAAGTAAAGAGAATGAAATCAAATACTCCCCTGATTCGCTCGGTATGGATTATAGGTTGGCCAGGTTAAATCTTCCTCCAAGAAAATGAACAATCAAAGCTTCCCTTCCAGAATATAAATCATCTTCTTGTCATACATAACCTGTAAATCCTGACAAAAATAGATAAGACAACCTCGCGTAAAATCGGCGGCATCCTATATAAGTTACTAAATCCTAGAAAACAAGATAAGATATAATGTTTGTGGAATGAAGTTTGCAGATTTCCTGGAGATTATAAAACTTAATAATTCACAAAAACCATAAGACTCCGTTAGAAAAACAAAACCGGTAAAATTTCCAGATTTTAACTCCTGACGCCGTCAAGAGTAAACCCCTGACGCCGTCAGAATGGACCTGCAGAAATTCTTATGTTAAGTTTCCGGAAAATTTCTGGAAAAACTTGGTCCTGCTTCCTGGAAAATCCTGCAAAACTTCATTATGACTCAATACAAGCATTTGACTCTAACAAATACGAATATACATGTTCATTTAATATTGTGGAGAATCATGATCGGTTTGTTTCTTAAAAACATATTTGGGGTTTCCCCTTACACTTATCTTTTGCAAAAATACTTTTAAGTTGGAGTTAAGACTAGGCCAAGCAACATAGTAAAGTATTTCCACATTTTAATTGAGAAACATGATCAACCAACAATAAAAATAAAACATGCATACGGAAGCAAATAACAAACAAATAAATAAAAATCACACAAAACATGGGTTGCCTCCCAAGAAGCGCTTTTCTTTATTTACGAGTCTTGTAGCTAGACTCAAGGTCATGGGTTACTACGTGATTTCATCATTGGTTCCACTCTCTAGGTCGTCTTCTAAACCAGTTTTGTATTCCAGACCTAGTTGCAAACACTCTTTGTAGAAACCAAGCATCCTATTCTTAACATATTCGACTCCCCTACGTCTATCCTCCTCATTCCTATAATAAGCTGCTTGCTTATGTTCCTTTTCGAAATTAGAGAGAAGGCGGTATTGTTCGATCTTGTAGGGCATTTGATAAGCAACCTCATCATTCTCTTTCTTGAATCTAACTATCCCTAAAGTCGGATCATAACTCATCCTAGTGGCCTCAACAAATGGTTTTCCGAATATTATTTGGCTTAGGTTAGCATCAATCACCGGACGAGTGTCCTCAACAATCATAAAATTGATCTCATAAGTTAGATTCCCTATAATCACATGCAGTCCCTTCACTCTTCCTGCAAAATTACTTATCAGATTCTTACCGGGCATCATCCTAAAATTGAGTTGCTTCTTCATCACCCAATTGTAATAAGTCCTAGTCATGATATTCACGGGGGATCTAAGGTCGATGTAAGCTTTCCATATATGCATGTGCCCGATATTGCATGGGATGTTAATGTTAGAGGGGTCTCCCATTTTGATAAGGGGTGTGCCAAAGATATATGTTTTCTCGGGACTATCGAATAAATCCTTGTGGTATTCCTGTTCTTCCTTGGTTGGCAACTTATCAAAGTATTCTTCTATAGGTTCTACCTCCTCTAATTCCTCATCCTTATTAGCCTCAACTTCCCTACTCTCATCCTTACTATCGGCTTCAATTCTAACTTCATCCTTGTCACTCTCCTCTATCTCCTTATCTATTGGCTTAATGGTGACAACATTGACAAAGTGGACATGTTTGGATGATGAGGGATCCTTAATTTGGCTTCCACTATTGGTGTCCCTAGTGTCCTTCCTAGGTGTGATTAACGATTGGTTGTTGAGGGCTTTCAACAAGTTGTCAATCTTGTTGGTCATCTCCGTTTGTTGTTGGTTGAATTCGGTTTCAAACCTAGCTATGCGGGCTTCTTGAGATGCCATGAACTTTGACATCAATCCTTCAAGATTGTTGGTACTACCATAGTTGTTAGAAGGATTGTTGTTGAAATTACGGTTGGATGGTGGACCGTTTGGTTGGTAACGATTAGGCGGATTGGAAGAATTGGGTTGATTTTGTTTCCACCTAAGGTTTGGGTGATTTTTCCATGAGGGGTTGTATGAATCACCGTATGTGTTTGGCTCGGGCTTGAAAGTGTACCACTTATCTCCCGCTTCGTCGGTACGCGTGGATGCGTAGTCCGCAAAAGCTGTTCCGGGGAGTTCCACACAATCACGAGTGTCATGGGGACCACTACATAATTCGCATGAAGAAGTGATTTTGTTCACTTGGCTTGAAGGCTTAGGAGCATCGTAAGATTTCATGAGAAACTTGACTTGGTCCTCAAGTTCCGTGATCCTACGGTCGGGAGTGCTAGAGTTGTTCGAAGGCAAAGATATTGCCTTGACCGTTTTGTTCAAGTCACGGGGATCGTTCCAACTTTCGTTGTCATAGAGAGCAAGATCATCTATGAGTTCCCATGATTGTTCCGCACTAAGATCACGTAGCTTACCACCGGCCGATTGGTCAATGGCTCGCCTCGTGGAGATGTCGATATGGTCATAAAATATTTGGACTTGGAGCCAAAGATCTATGCCATGATGAGGGACTTTTTGTAGTAAGTCCTTGAAACGAGTCCATGCTTCATAAAGAGATTCATTTTGACGTTGTTGGAACATCAAGATGTCATTTCTGAGCTTAGTAGTTCTCCCCGGTGGGAAAATTTGAGCAAGGAAACGAGTGGTGAGATCATCCCATGTGGTGATGGATCCCGCGGGTAAACGCTCAAGCCATTGACTAGCTTAATCCCGTAGAGAGAATTGGAATAGGCGTAAACGGGTAGTCTCTCTAGTTTCAACACCTAGGTCTATGGAATCTACGATTTTGAGAAAGTCCTTAAGGTGTTGGTTTGGATCTTCAGAACGAAGTCCATGGAATGCACATCCGCTTTGCACCAACCGGATGGTGTCGGATCGCAAGGGGGTCACATTGGCTCCGGTGAGCTCAATGGTGTTTCGGTAGCCTTGGTGGCTAGGTCGGGAATACTCTCCTAAGGTTCGGGGCCTAAGGGGTTCTAATGGTGGGTTTTGTTGTGGTGGGATGACGGGTTCAAAGATGTTACCACCTTCCATGATGTCGGATGATAAAGAGTTACGAACAAAGGCACGAAGAAGTAAGATAGACTAAAGAAGACCTAAAAAATAAAAATAAAATCTTACTAGAAAGGAATCTAGCAAGTAGACCTAATAAAAAGAAATTCTAACCTAGACAATAACTATTCCCCGGGCTGCGGCGCCAAAAACTTGATGCGTGGGAATCGCAACAGGCTTTACCTCTCGAGGGATCTCGAGAAGCTTACAACCCCCACCAGGCAGTGTACCTGATCGTTGTAGTATAGTATAGTGACAAGTACCGGGGGATTGATCGTTCAGCTTAGGAATAGTGTCGCTAGGATTAGAAAGCCTAATTACTAGTTCTAAAGGTGAGAGATGATTATTTTTGTATTTTTATATTTTATGGAAAGCAAGTAAAATCTCGGGTTTTGGAAGAGTGGGCGGAATTAGTTGCTATTCAACTAACCCAAAACTAAGATATAATCAAAATAAAATAATAAAAATGAAATTAAACTAATTAAACTAAGGTTGTGAGCAGTAATTGGAGAAAATGTGTTTACTTAGACTTCACTACTCCCTAGATATCTTTTACACGTTAATTACTTGTTATAATTGCATGGATGACGGATTGTATTCCTTAATACCATTCATGGGGTGGCATACATAACTCCCCAATTCTATGAGCTCTTATCTCCTCCTACACCATGATCCAGCACAACTATAGGGATTGTAAACAGTGGCTCATGCATTAAATACAACCAATAAAGACCTAGTACGCCTCGGTTCATGTTTCTTAAGACGTTCAAGCATGTTACCATTTGGAGATCTGCCAGTTTTCTTAAGCCTAACATATAAAATCATACATCCAAGACAAGAATAAACAAGTAATCAACACATAATCAACATCTAGGTTTCATTAGATCTAAGCAAACACAAAAGAGATCTAGCCTAGCATAATGGAATTGAGACAAGAACAAGATATAGACAACCAACACATAGACATATTGATTGAATTAGAAGAACACTTATCTCAATTACAATGCAAGGTCTCAAGGGTTTGGAACCCTTGAAAAACCTGTAAAAGTTGCACCAAATTCGTCTTTAAGGTTTCTCCAAAACTTCTCTCTTTTAATGTAAAAAACTAGAAAACTATATATAGGAAAACTAAGGTGACGGCGTCAAGAGCAAGGGTGTGACGCCGTCATCTCGCCGCCAAATACTTCCTCGGACGGCCTTGATCTACTTCTGACGGCCTGTGTGACGCCGTCATCAACCACGGTATTTTATTCTTGGGACTCTGACGCCATCAAGAATTACTCTTGACGCCTTCATGCACTGTTCCCAGCATAGAAATTTGAGACTTTGCCGTTTTCTTCACTTTTATTCTCCAAAAACGTCCGAAATGGCTTCTTTTCCAGAATTCACTCTCCAAGTACCTAAAATCACAAAAGGAACGATTTAGGGCAATATTTGATCAAATAAAGTCGGATTCAGGCTTAAATGACCCCCTAAAAACGGATCATTTTTTGCCTCATCATATACCCTTACACTTGAGATTTGCTTGTCCTCAAGCAAATGCGCTTTTATTCTACTCAAAAGACAAGTTAGGGGTCATTTAACACTAATATAAAAGTAATTACAACAAATAATCGTTCCACTAAAGACCAATAGACAAGCACGGAGGTCATACACAAGCACCTCACAAATAGTGTTTTAGATACTCACATCTCTCGGGTGTAATAAAGTAATATAACATTATGGAAATGGAAGATATCTCTCACTACCTGTCATAGCAAAATAGATTACCATAGGCTTGGGAAAGGATCAAACCTCCACCACATGGCGTAAGCACCTAGGATAAACTATCAAAGAGGTCTTTTAAAGGGTTGTAACGTTAGGTATAGGGATATGAATTACACGGTTTTGTTGGATAAAGGAAGTTTTACTGGTGGCGAGTTAACAATCTTGGTTAATTACATGTACAAGATGGCGTTGCTAAGCCAAGACTCGACTCGACTTAAGCTAATAAATGAAAAATAACAAAAACATAAAATAAACATAGAATAAAACGGGATGGTAGTCCGTATGTTTTTTCTTATCTATTTTTTTTTCTATGTTGATGGGCATTACGCTTAATAACTCAATCATCTTCCTAAAGACTAAGGGGTCCTCAAAGCGGTCTAGCTCTTCATCTCTAGCTATGAGTTGTTCTACCGAATGTGTCTTTTCAACAAAGTCTTTTTCTAGATAGAATGGGCATTGAGGTCCTATAAAGTTCCTTTCTATCCAAGGTCCATATCTAGACGGTCTCCTATTCATCTCTACCCAATGCGGTGTTGGTTCATCATCACAATCATAACTATGCTTCTTTACATTGTACACCGACCAAGTATCACCTTCACCTACCGCTATCTTAGACTCCTTACAATCTATCATGGCACTAGCGGTTGCTAAAAATCCTCTTCCTACCAATAATGGGCATGTAGTGTCACTAACCATGTCTAGGACGTGAAAATCCGCTAATATAGTTAACTTTCCTACGTGAACAACTACATCCTTAATCATTCCAACCGGGTGGGCAATACTCCCATCCGCTAGCCCTATCAATACCTCCGTTTCCTCTAACTTTCCTAGCTTAAGAGCGGTGAATAAGGATAGGGGAATCAAGTTGAGGCTTGACCCTAAATCGGCTAGTGTGTCGAAAGCTTCGGATCTTCCTATCTTACAAGGCAAAACAAATATACCCGGATCATCAAGCTTTTTAGGCAACTTGTTTTGAACGAAGGTGGTCCCATTTTTACCTAGCTTATACTTCTCATATTTTTCTAGGAGGGCACTATAGTAAGGAGCACGCGCTAAGACATCAATGACGGGGCGTTCAAGGTGAAGTTCTTTGAATTCATCGTCAAGGTCTTGCGTAAGAGGTGTTTCAACCATGCTTTTGACCGGCTCTATAGTGGGTGTTTTATTTGATTGGTCCTTTTGGGGAACTTGGTTTTGTTTGAAACACGTGCTCGTTGATCTAACCGAGTAGTATTGTGGACACGAAGTGGGTGACGAAACTGAGGATATGGAATTAACGGTTAGTTTCGGATTCTTGACCGTGTCGCTTGGGAGTGCTCCCATTTCTCGGTCATTGAGAACATTCAATAATGCATCAATTCTAGTGGTCATCTCGCTTTGCTTTTGTTTGAAATCGGCTTCAAACTTAGATATGCGAGCTTCTTGAGATGCTATGAACTTTGACATCAATCCTTCAAGATTGTCGGTACTACCATAGTTGTTAGAAGGATTGTTGTTGAAAGTACGGTTGGATGGTGGACCGCTTGGTTGGTAACGATTAGGCGGATTGGAAGAATTGGGTTGATTTTGTTTCCACCTAAGGTTTGGGTGATTTTTCCATGAGGGGTTGTATGAATCACCGTAAGGGTTTGGCTCGGGCTTGAAAGTGTACCACTTATCTCCCGCTTTGTCGGTACGCGTGGATGCGTAGTCCGCAAAAGCTGTTCCGGGGAGTTCCACACAATCACGAGTGTCATGGGGACCACTACATAATTCGCATGAAGAAGTGATTTTGTTCACTTGACTTGAAGGCTTAGGAGCATCGTAAGATTTCATGAGAAACTTGACTTGGTCCTCAAGTTCCATGATCCTACGGTCGGGAGTGCTAGAATTGTTCGAAGGCAAAGATATTGCCTTGACCGTTTTGTTTAAATCACGGGGATCATTCCAACTTTCGTTGTCATAGAGAGCAAGATCTTCTATGAGTTCCCATGATTGTTCCGCACTAAGATCACGTAGCTTACCACCGGCCGATTGGTCAATGGCTCGCCTCGTGGAGATGTCGATATAGTCATAAAAGATTTGGACTTGGAGCCAAAGATCTATGCCATGATGAGGGACTTTTTGGAGTAAGTCCTTGAAACGAGTCCATGCTTCATAAAGAGATTCATTTTGACGTTGTTGGAACATCAAGATGTCATTTCTGAGCTTAGTAGTTCTCCCCGGTGGGAAAAATTGAGCAAGGAAACGAGTGGTGAGATCATCCCATGTGGTGATGGATCCCGCGGGTAAACGCTCAAGCCATTGACTAGCTTGATCCCGTAGAGAGAATTGGAATAGGCGTAAACGGGTAGTCTCTCTAGTTTCAACACCTAGGTCTATGGAATCTACGATTTTGAGAAAGTCCTTAAGGTGTTGGTTTGGATCTTCGGAACGAAGTCCATGGAATGCACATCCGCTTTGCACCAACCGAATGGTGTCGGATCGCAAGGGGGTCACATTGGCTCCGGTGAGCTCAATGGTGTTTCGGTAGCCTTGGTGGCTAGGTCGGGAATACTCTCCTAAGGTTCGGGGCCTAAGGGGTTCTAATGGTGGGTTTTGTCGTGGTGGGATGACGGGTTCAAAGATGTTACCACCTTCCATGATGTCGGATGGTAAAGAGTTACGAACAAAGGCACAAAGAAATAAGATAGACTAAAGAAGACCTAAAAATAAAAATAAAAAATCTTACTAGAAAGGAATCTGGCAAGTAGACCTAATAAAAAGAAATTCTAACCTAGACAATAACTATTCCCCGGCAGCGGCGCCAACGACTTGATGCGTGGGAATCGCAACAGGCTTTACCTCTCATGGATAGGAGCCATAGCAAGCGTCTCATGGATAGGAGATTGTATGACTAGCACATAACCGTATATTCAGAAAAATTTTCCACCCAAAATTGTGAGGTTCGCCTTTGGATTTGATAGGAAAAACATTCACTATTAGTGCTTATGAGTGTACCGGTAGTATTTAGATTCTAGAACTTGCGTTAGTGATGCATCCCGAGACCGCTAGTGAGACTACATTCGTGTGGTAGGATTTACTACATGATAAGAGGCATTAGGATCACCCTTGTGCTAAACCCGTATTATGATTACTTGACCATTTAAGTCATATTAGTTGGCTAGTTAAGTCAACTAATTTTTCCCACACCCTTAGCGTTGTACTCATTTTTAGTACACGAAACCCCTAGTACACCCCTCCGAGCCTATCTTTTCGTTTCTAACTTTAAGCATTTTACTTAAAGGAAGAATTTGTTACACCCCACTTAAATGTACACCCAAATCGCCTTAGCCTTCTGTGTATGCGCTCATTTTTAGTGCATTATTGTTATTTGTTAAACCCTAAGTTAACTTTCTAATTGATTACATGGTTGCTAAGTCGAGTCATATCCTTGTACATATTGTTTTGGGACGATTGGGACTCATGGGTAAGTACTTGTTTATGGAGTAATGGGGAAGAACATCATTTATTACCCCCATATATACGTTAATCTTAAAAGTGCTCCAAGTGTTTTGATTTTCTTAATTCGAGTCATTAGATTAGTTTATTGTAAAGTATGTAAAGATTCAAGTGTAAGGGGAACTCTCATCCCCTATGATGTATTATTTTGGATGGTAGGGTAAGAGTGTATGCAAAAAAAAAAAAAAAAAAAAAAAAAAAAAAAAAAAAAAAAAAAAGGAGAAAAAACATACGGACTACCATCCCGTTTTTATTCTATGTTTATTTTATGTTTTTGTTATTTTTCATTTATTAGCTTAAGTCGAGTCTAGTCTGGGCTTAGCAACGCCATCTTGTTCATGTGATTAACTAAGATTGTTAACTCGCCACCAGTAAAACTTCCTTTATCCAACAAAACCGTGTAATTCATATCCCTATACCTAACGTTACAACCCTTTAAAAGACCTCTTTGATAGTTTATCCTAGGTGCTTACGCCATGTGGTGGAGGTTTGATCCTTTCCCAAGCCTATGGTAATCTATTTTGCTATGACAGGTAGTGAGAGATATCTTCCATTTCCATAATGTTATATTACTTTATTACACCGAGAGATGTGAGTATCTAAACACTATTTGTGAGGTGCTTGTGTATGACCTCCGTGCTTGTCTATTGGTCTTTAGTGGAACGATTATTTGTTGTAATTACTTTTATATTAGTGTTAAATAACCCCTAACTTGTCTTTTGAGTAGAATAAAAGCGCATTTGCTTGAGGACAAGCAAATCTCAAGTGTAAGGGTATATGATGAGGCGAAAAATGATCCGTTTTTAGGGGGTCATTTAAGCCCGAATCCGACTTTATTTGATCAAATATTGCCCTAAATCGTTCCTTTTGTGATTTTAGGTACTTGGAGAGTGAATTCTGGAAAAGAAGCCATTTCGGACGTTTTTGGAGCATAAAAGTGAAGAAAACGGCAAAGTCTCAAATTTCTATGCTGGGAACAGTGCATGAAGGCGTCAAGAGTAATTCTTGACGGCGTCAGAGTCCCAAGAATAAAATACCGTGGTTGATGACGGCGTCACACAGGCCGTCATAAGTAGATCAAGGCCGTCCGAGGAAGTATTTGGCGGCGAGATGACGGCGTCACACCCTTGCTCTTGACGCCGTCACCCCAGTTTTCCTATATATAGTTTTCTAGTTTTTTCATTAGAAAAGAGAGAAGTTTTGGAGAAACCCTAAAGACGAATTTGGTGCAACTTTTACAGGTTTTTCAAGGGTTCCAAACCCTTGATACCTTGCATTGTAATTGAGATAAGTGTTCTTCTAATTCAATCAATATGTCTATGTGTTGGTTGTCTATATCTTGTTCTTGTTTCAATTCCATTATGCTAGGCTAGATCTCTTTTGTGTTTGCTTAGATCTAATGAAACCTAGATATTGATTATGTATTGATTACTTGTTTATTCTTGTCTTGGATGAATGATTTTATATGTTAGGCTTAAGAAAACTGGCAGATCTCCAAATAGTAACATGCTTGAACGTCTTAAGAAACATGAACCGAGGCGTACTAGGTCTTTATTGGTTGTATTTAATGCATGAGCCACTGTTTAAAATCCCTATAGTTGTGCTGGGTCATGGTGTAGGAGGAGATAAGAGCTCATAGAATTGGGGAGTTATGTATGCCACCCCATGAATGGTATTAAGGAATACAATCCGTCATCCATACAATTATAACAAGTAATTAACGTGTAAAAGATATCTAGGGAGTAGTGAAGTCTAAGTAAACACATTTTCTCCAATTACTGCTCACAACCTTAGTATAATTAGTTTATTTTCATTTTTAGTATTTTATTTTAATTGCATCTTAGTTTTGGGTTAGTTGAATAGCAACTAATTCCGCCCACTCTTCCAAAAACCGATATTTTAATTGCTTTCATAAAAATATAAAAATACAAAAATAATCATCCCTCACCTTTAGAACTAGTAATTAGGCTTTCTAATCCTAGCGACACTATTCCTAAGCTGAACGATCAATCCCCCGGTACTTGTCACTATACTATACTACAACGATCAGGTACACTGCCTGGTGGGGGTTGTAAGCTTCTCGAGATCCCTCGAGAGGTAAAGCCTGTTGCGATTCCCACGCATCAGCAACCGTTTATCAACTGTAATGCGATGTTTTTCCCACCCCAAGCTCTTTTATAAGAAACATCAATTTTCCACTCAACATTCAAATCCTTTTGTATGTCCTTACCTGTATAGATCCTTCTGCTATCTTTTAGTTTCTCCATAAGTATGCGAGCAAGTATTTGTTGTGTAGCGTTTCGATGATTAGGATTTATTTTAGTTCTCGAACATGTATGCACGTCGTTAATGCCGGAAACATAGAATTTACGAGTAACAATACTTTTTCTTGTGTGAACGCTGCAGTTGCAACCCATTTGCATACAATTTACATCGTACCTAGTCGGACTAGACTTGATTACTTTATACTCAAACCGTTCAACTATAGCTTTTATTCCTATTGAAAAAATGCACAAATCCTTATCATCAAACCTATTACCCAACTTTACTTTAGATATTATATTTTGTTTCAGGTTATTAACTACCTTAATTATAGGATCAGGTGAATGGGGTGGGATAGGCATATTTTTAAATGAACATTTCTCCCAACGAGGCTGAACATCCTCAATCACTCGTTCAGTATTATCAGGTTCAGATGTTGGTGCTGGGAGATCAAACTCATCGGGGAACAAAGAAACATTTAGATCTATATCAAGATGCTTAAAAGAAGAAGACGGGGTTACCTCCGAAGTGTGCTCAATAACATCGTTAAAAAGTGTCTGAACAATGTCTTGCTTACAACAAATTTCTTTAACAAAGAATGATACATCACCATCGTCACGTAGAGTAATATTCTTGGATCCGGATATGTAGTGTAAATTGACGCTCTTGTCTGTAATATCGTATTTCTTCTTGACATACTTTACCAAGTTGCGGTAATTAACGTCAAGTGGAAGCAAAACTCCACGAATTTTTTTTTGATAATCCAATAAAAGTTTTAATTTTAAGGAATTTGATGAACTCATTTTTTATAAATTTATGTTTTATTATTTTTTTTTCTCTGGACTGTGAAGAAACCCAGTACCAATCAATTAAGATTGGTCTATGTGGTCGCTCAATTAAGATGTCGCTTAAAAATATACCTCCAAAATTTCATTTTCCCTCGGTCTATGTGGTCGCTCAATTAACATGTCGCTTAAAAATATACCTCCAAAAATTCATTTTCCCTCTCATTTCCAGTCTACATTTCGCTCCAAAAATTCATTTCCCTCCCTAGGTATGTGTGATTTTACTATTCACTTTCTATCTATATAATCTTGTCAAAGAATAGGCCAAATAACACAAACAATGACTTCCTCTTCTTCCAATTCTAGGTCAAATATAAAGTCCATCGAATACTACATCAATGCGAGTCATTGCGAATGTCCAATACCATTGCTGGTCGAAGTTCAAACTTCTTGGACACGAAAACATCCTGGTAGAAGGTTTAAGGCTTGTCCAATATGGGTAAGATTATTATACCTACAAAAAAGTACTTAATTATATTGTTACTTTTCATCAATAATTGTTAATAGCGTGACTTGTTTAGGACAAGGAGACGAAATGCGGATTTTTTGGGTTCATAGACCCGGAGCTACCAAGTGAGTACTACAAAGATTTGCTTTACAAAGAACATGAGAAAAATATGTTAAACAAGAAGAAGGGGGAAAATATTGTTTCTAGTCAAGCTGTTGGTGTCTCACAAGATGAAATGCTGATGAACATGAAGAATGAGTTGGCTACCATCAAGTCAAAAGTTAAAGTTCATGACAAATGTTTATTTGTTTTCGGTTTGCTGGTTGTACTCTTCGTTGCTCTTGTTTTAGCTCCAAGTATTAATTAGTAGGTTGTAATAAACTCGTTTATGGTTGTTGTTAGTAGTAATGAATGTTTCAAATGTAATTCAAAAGCATTCACATATGAAGGCACTATATATTTAAAATCAAACAACATAAACCTACGATATCCTTCAACATACATTGTACAATGACTAAACCAGTACACAAAAGGTGGTGGCAACATTAGCATAACAAACACAAAATAAAATAAAACAAAACCCACCTAACAAATAACTAGAAATCATATAAAGATAGTCTATTCAGTGTTTTTACCACAAGCCACCTTATACTTCCAAAAATATCTAACCATGTGCTCTCGATAGGCTAACGCAACCTGAAGAGGATCATCAACCTTCATACTTAGATTCTTAGACAACCGGTACAAAAAAATGTATACCCATACTCCACAGTCGCCATATAGATTAGCTTGTACATGGACATTATCAGCCACTCGAAAAGATATCTTATAATTGGAAACAGATATGGATTTGGTTTCAAAAACTTTACATTTCTCTAGATACTTTGGAAGAATTACCTCAAAACTGGCCCTCATTATTAAATGATCCGGTCTCGTTTCTGGATTTGGCGTAGGAAGTGAATCGTAAAAAGTTACAACGCCGGTACTAAAAACTAATTCTGCGAGCAACCAGTGGTCCGATGTTACGTTCAAAGGAAAGTAGACCTACATTTTAACAAAATAATATTACATGTTAACATAACCATTATGATTAAGAAAACTAAAACTAATAATAATAATAATAATAATAATAATAATAATAATAATAATAATAATAATAATAATAATAATAATAATAATAATAATAATAATAATAATATTAATAATAATAATAATAATAATAATAATAATAATAATAATAATAATAATAATAATAATAATAATAATAATAATAAAGAAGTGGCGTTGAATTGTACCAACCTTGTCAACACTAGACCATGGCACAGGATACCTTTCTCCGTTGCCATAATAAAAAGGCACTGATCCCTTAAGAAGGGTAGACGATAAAAAAGAGCTGGCCATCGCCCAATCTGCATTGGCGGGTCTAAAGTGCCACATTAAGTCTATCCAAACATCCAAATGCTGAAAAGTATTTATAAAAATGGGATTGTTAAACTATCAACATATAAATGTAATGTTTTCTATTTAAAACGAATACACCAACTGGTAAATTAAGTACCTTATCGTTGAGCCATCCTCTTCTGTTACCCCGGCCAACTCCCAACAAAGCTAGCCAAAATTGCCGATTAACCACAACATCGGAACCCCAAGGAAACTTATGCGACGACTTTTTACCTTTTGTCATGAAACAATTCATACTTTCTGGCTTACTTATTTTGTTACCTAACTTCTTGTTCTTAAGGAAACCAACCGGACGCTTCAGATTCTGTAATTTATTTTTTTAAGAGAAAAAATGTTAAGGCATCATCTATTAATATGTATGGAGATATATACAAGGGGTGTTTAAAAATAAATAGTCACAAACCTCTACCCAAGGTTCCAGCGGAAATTGTTCAACATTGTTTCCGAGGGCACAGGGTACACCAATCACTTCACTAAGTCTCTTGGACCGCCTTTTGGGCAATTGTGGAGTTGTAGCCGGTAGCTCCACAAAGGGGTCCTTCAAAGACTTGCCAACCTGTTTTGTCCTCTTTGGTTGAACATCAGGAGTCTTCTCTCTTGTGACACTCTTCTCTTTTGGTACATATTTCTTGTGACGTTTCTTCTTAAGTGGTTGACTTGGTTTGGGTTGTTGTGGAGACTTACCCGGTTTCCTCTTCCTTTGAAGACGCATGAAAATGTCCTGTAAGAACAGTTCATTATTGATATTAGTATCGCTATTACAAATGGTATTTAAAGTAAGTTAACAACGTACTCATATGGTAAAGTACCTCGGAAGTGTCATTCGAAGGATTATTTACTTGTCCTTCTTTAGAAAGGTCCAGTTCAGTATTTTTGTCGTAATTACAAAAAGTGACCTTTCTTGCTTTTTCAGCTTCCTTGTCGATCTTGTCCAAAATCGACTTGGTATTTCCATTATCAACTTTCTCATAGGAACCAGACTCCATTACTTCATGACCATCAACACCTTTTCCTTCAGTGGTCAAATGCGCATCAACTAATTTCACACAATCTTTTTCAGTTGTCCTAACAGAATCTTCATCACGATCTTTTAATACCTCACCACCCAAATTATCAATTGTGACACAAACATGGCCATGACAACCTTCAACATCCATATCAACATTCTCATCAGAAACACACTCCATTACTTCATCAACGTCCACACATTTGTCTTTGGTGGCCAACTGCGCATCGACTAATTTGACACAATCTTTTTCGTTTACCCTAACACAATCTTCATCACCCTTGTAGTCATCAGCCCTCGTATCTTCCACATGTAAGACACCATCACACTTGTTCTCGTCAACATCCATGTCATCTGTCACATCATCTTTACCACATGTATCTGTAACATGGCCCACACTAACATGCCCATCGCCCATATTCTCTTCAACATTACAACCACGACTTCCCGCATCTGTACCACATGTATCTGTAACATGGCCCACACCAACATGCCCATCGCCCATGTTCTCTTCAACATTACCATCACGACTTCCCGCATCTTTACCACATGTATCTATAACATGGCCCACACCAACATGCCCATCACCCATGTTCTCTTCAACATTACCATCAGAACCATGCTTGCTTACTGTCTCAACGACAATACCATCTGTATTAGTAACATGCTTGCTTACTGATACGTCCTCGTTTTGATAATGATTATCAGTAACATTCAGATCTGCATTGTTGTCATTATTGTCACTAACATGGGCATCACCGTCGGTGTCATAAGCAGTTACGGAATGCGATGGCGAATCTACCAAATCAGCAAAATCATCTTTATAGATCCCCTGTTCATAAAAAAACATAAATTGAATAAGTAACTGAATATTAGCAAACAACTATTAAGTGAGATTTCTTATGCCAGTTTATAGTTACATGAATAACAAATTCAGAAAAGCGTACATTTAAATTAGTTAGGTTATCAAGTTGGATGTGATCAACTGCCGTAAAAGGAGAATTCGGATGACATAGATTCTCAAGTTGTGACATGTAGGATGGGTACGCGGCAGGGTCAAGATAATTAAGCTTTCCATCATCGCCATTA